>OX465098.1:44668487-45243053 GCA_949987625.1 Chalcis sispes
CTTGATTTTAACTTTAAAAAGAGCCAAAAGTCGCAGGGGGCCATATCAGGGCTGTTTGGGGGCTGGGCTACCTGAGTCATTTAGTGTTTGGCCAAAAACTCTTGCACCAACCTCGAAGCATGTGCTGGTGCATTGTCATGGTGGATTAGCGAATCTCCACTCTAAGACATCTGAGGTCTTTTTCTTCTCACTGCATCTCTCAGCCGCCGAAGAACATCTCGGTAGTACTTTTTGTTTACGGTCTGGCCTGTGGGGGCGTACTCATAGTGAACAACACCTTGATAATCAAAAAAAACTGTCAACATTGTCTTAACGTTGCTTTGACTTTGGCGTGCTTTTTTTGCTTGCGGAGATGAGGACGTATTCCAATGGCTTGATTAAGCTTTGGTTTCGAGGTCATAACCATAAACCCATGATTCGTCACCGGTTATGATTTTTTTAAGGAAATTTATGTCGGTTTCACACAATTCAAGATAGTCCTTTGCAATGTGGACACGAAAATCTTTTTGTTCTTGCGTCAGGATCCGAGGGATGAATTTCGCTGCAACTCGCTACATTCCAAGGTCACCTGTTAAAATTTCAGAAACAATTGTATTTGGTATTCCGAGATCTTTTTCTAACTCTCGAACAGTCAATCGACGATCTTGATTAATCGCTGATCTCACGAGTTCGATGTTTTGATCGTTTCTGCTCGATGATGGTTGGCCTGGCCTTGAATCACTTTAAACTGACTTACGACCTCCTTTAAAACGTTTGTACCACATTTTCATTTGAGTTTCACCCATGGCATCTTCACTGAATGTTTTTTGAATCATACGAACAGTTTCGGCCGAAGAATGACCAAGTTTTAAACAAAACTTAATGCAAATTCGTTGGTCTTCTCATTCTGTCATTGCAAAAAATTAAAAAAATCGACAACAAAAAAAACACGCCTCAACTATTCTCTGTCGCAGAGCCGACTAAAGAGTTTAAATAAGCCTTGACAGGCCTAGACAAGTTCATAACATTCCCCCCCACTACTACCTACTTTGCCAGCGATTTTAAACCTTTAGTATAATCACCGCGACTAGTGGTCGGATACTTTCCGGACACACCTCGTATATACACAGTATGTCGGAAGTTCCCGAACTTTTGAAATAAAAAATCGAAAATTACATCTAAAGAAATTTATTCCAGTTAACTTTCAGCATAGTCCCCTTCCCTAGATATACACTCATTTGAGCGCTCCATGAGTGATTCTAAGGCTCTCTGGTACTCCTCTGAAGTTATCGCTGTGAGACGCTCGGTGCAAGCCGCTTGAATGCTCGGTACATCTTCAAAAAATCGTCCTTTCAAGGCCATTTTAAGCTTGGGAAATAAAAAAAAGTCAGCTGAAGCCAGATCTGGCGAGTATGGGGCGTGATTGATGCGTAGGATCTGATTTTCGGCGAGATAACGCTTCACAATGTTTGAAGAATGAGCAGGTGCATTGTCATCCAGCAAACTCCACGATCCCGGTTCCTTGTACTCGGGCCTGATGCAATTAATCCGGCGCTTCAGACGTTTTAACACCTCTACGTAATACGCAGCATTCACGGTGGTGTTTTTGGGCACAAATTCTTTGTGTATCAGGCCTTTGGAGTCGAAGTAAGCGATGAGCATTGTCTTTACCCGTGATTTTTGTTGGCGCGCTTTTTGAGGCCTCGCACGGCCCGGACTGAGCCAAGCGGATGACTGGCGCTTCGTAAAAGGATCGTATTGAAAGCACCAAATCTCGTCTCCAGTCACAATTAAGGTTATAAAGCCCGGAGTATTGTCGCAAGTCTCGATAAAATCTTGACAACATTGGATGCGAGTTTCTTTCTGCTCTGGTGTGAGAAAGTGCGGAACAAATCGAGAGCAGACCTTCCTGCGGTTCATTTTTTCTTTTAAAATCAACGCGACGCTATCCTTGCTCATGTTCAGTTCGTCTGCCAACATTCTAAAAGACATGTGGCAATCCTGCTTCAGTAGCGCGCGCATGCGAGCCACGTTTTCGTCGGTAACAGCTGTTGACGGCCGGCCGCTTCTCTCGTCATCTTCTAACGACTCTCTACCCTTCTTGAACCGACTGAACCACGTGTAAACAGTTGTACGCGACACTACACCTTCACCGTAAGCCGAATCGATCATTTTTTTCGTTTCTGCGAAATTTTTTTTAAGTTTATAGCAGAATTTAATTGCGCCACGATGTTCAAATTTCTCATCCAATGTAGAGCTTGCACCGGGGTACTAAACACACGTTCACTCAAGCACGTCTATCTCGGCAACTAATGAACAGATACTGGTGAAAAAATTCTCAGAAACTCCAGAGGGATCTAGCAACATAGTACCGGTGTCGTCCAAGAGGTGTCGCCACTCGTACAAGCGCTACAAAATAAGTTCAGGAACTTTTCCGACATACTGTATATATATGATGTGTTACTAAGTTTATTTTAGATATATCAATTTAACATAAATAATATAATGTTGAAGTTATATCAATGAAATATTCTAATATAAAAATAATATAATTTATCAGAATTTTTACTATTTTAGTTTCCTCGAGTTGATCAATCTTCGTTAAAACAATCAGGAATTGGTAAAGCAGTCATGTATATTTATAAACATCCCAAAGAAACAAAAGAGAATAAAGAACGAGCTGGAAAATTAATCAATGAATGGGCTCGACCAATCTTTAATTTATCAGCAGATTTTAAAGCCTTATCAAAAGAAGAACGAATGCAACGGGACTTAGAGCAAACACCAATGAAAAAACGAAAAATTCAAGAAGAACAAACCTCTCAAAAGTCTCAAGATATTAATAGAGCCTTAAAAGGAGATTCCAAGTACGTTCTCTATATTTTTTATTATATTTATTTATAAGCATAAATATGTATTGTCTGCAATCATATTAATATGCAAAACAATTTAATTAACAAATTTTATCAACACTTTTTAATACTAGTACTAATAAAAATAGAGAAAACTTCAATTTCTTAATTTTTTTCTATTATTTTGCACTCGATAGCAACTCAAACTTCTTATCTTCTACAGTCTGTCAAGTAAGAGCGTGGTCGTGTTAATTTATAAAAAAATTTATTCGATGAAACTTTCATATTTATATATACATTGTACACATTACAAACAATGATGCAATTTGGTCAATAATGTGTCCAGTCACCACCGGCGTCGATAATTGCCTGGCATCTCCGAGGCATGCTTTCTACTAATTTGACGGCGTATTCTAGTGGCAAGGATCTCCAGATCCGACGGATTTCGTAAGACAACTGCTTCAAAGTGTATGTGCGTCTTCCACAAAGCTTCCGTTTGATATATGCCCACACATTTTCAATAGGGTTTTCATCGGGCGACTGCGACGGCCAATCCAATGTAACGATGCCAGATTGATTCTTCTACTGAGTACAGAGCTTGCTGCGGTGTTTAGGATCGTTGTCCTCCTGCAGAATCCAATCTTCATTTTTTGTGATGAACCATCGTTTGGCAGATGGCAGTAAAGCCTTTTTGTAGATTTTTATCATTTTCTCGGCATTTAGGTTGTCAGTAAAGAGGTGCAAAGTGCCGAATCCCTGCTTTGAGAAGCAGCCCCAAAGATACACCTTTATTCCATGTTTTACGGTCCGCTGAACAAGCCTATTGGTGGAAGTTGACCAGGCTCGCGTGAGGACAGAACGTGCCCATATAGAACATTCATCAGTAAAAATGACATTTTAAAAATCTCTATTAATATTCTCATGCGCCCAAGCGAGTCGTTTTGTCACATGTTTTTCAGTCAACAGAGGCTTCTTCATTGTGTTGCGCCATTTCAGATGATGAGTACGAAGATGGGTTCGGATAGTTTCGTAGGATATATCTAAACCTTTTGCCATTAATTTTGCTTGTCCTTGCCGCAATGTTAAAGCAGGATTCCGCGAAAACAGATTCACTATTCTTTTTTCATCTTTTTTGTTCACTTTTCCTATCGAGCCACGTTCTGGTAAATCATCGACATTTTTAGCCACTTTATATCGCTGTATCCACTTCTGTACAAATGCCTTTGACTTTTTCATACATTTAGCAGCCGCTGATTGCGACATTTTGGGACCTTTCAGGTGGATGCAAAAGGACACAGCCTCGTAGCGCGACGCGTACTTAGCACTCATGGCGTTCAACGTGATTTTTTTTTTAAAGATCAACGACAACTGAATTTTTGTTGACAATACATCAAGGACAAAGCTTCCCTCTATCGGCTCGCGAAGGAATTAAAGCAAAATCTTTTATTACCTGTCGGTGAAGTCGACCACGCTCTTACTTGACAGACTGTATTTATTTTTTCTAAACTATTTTTTTTTTATTCTCTCGATATTTGTACCTTCACTCTTCTCTAATGTTTCTTACTCTCTTGTACTATGTCTGATATTTTTAAGATTTCAATTTTACCAGGTGTATAAGTATGAAATGCGAATTTTAGACAACAAATGGTGTACCAATGCAGTTTAAGCTGTTATGATTTAACACTGCGCCATTTTTTTGTATCATCAACAAGTTCAGACGTGCATTAGTGATAGACTGAAAAAGTGTGTGCATCATGTTGTATTGTTGTGTTTAATATGTCAAAATTTATACCGAACAAAGAGCATTTGCAGACAGCATTAATTTTTTGTTTTCATTTGAAGAAAACTGCTACTGAATCCTTTCGGTTACTACAAGAAGCTTATGGTGAACATGCTCCATCGCAAGATACGTATGAATGATGGTTTTGGCGTTTCAAAAAAGGTGACTTCAACGTTGCAGACAAGGAACATAGAAAACCGCCAAAAAAATTCGAAGATATGGGTTTGCAAGCATTGTTGGACGAAGATGATTCGCAAACACAAAAATAACATCGCACAGCAATTAGAAGTTTCCCAACAAGCATTTTCCAATCGCCTACGAGCGATGGGGAAAATTCAGAAGAGCGGTAGATGGGTACCACATGAGTTGAATGATAGGCAACTGGAAAATCGCAAAATTATATGTAAAATTTTGCTCGCTCGGTACAAAAGAAAGTCGTTTTTGCATCGAATAGTAACAGGGGATGAAAAGTGGATTTCTTTCAAAAATCCCAAATGCAAGAAATCATGGGTATACTCAGGAGCACCATCCACATCGACCGCAAGACGAAATCGTTTTGGCAGAAAAAGGATGCTCTGTGTTTGGGGGGGACCAGAGGGGCGTGGTCTATTATGAGCTATTGAAACCTGGGAAAACGGTTAATACTACACGTTACCAACAACAATTAACCGATTTAAACCGTTTGCTGCTTGAAAAATGGCCAGAATACCGAAAGTGGCAACACAAAGTAATTTTTCTCCATTATTATTCTTTATCACATACGGAAAAACCGGTTCGCGACACATTGTAAGCACTGAACTGGGAAGTTCTGCCTTATGCGGCTTACTAACCAGATTTTGCTCCTTCTGATTACTACGTGTTTGTATCGATGGGTCACGCACTTACTGCGCAGCGCTTTGATTCCCATCAAGATGTCAAAAAATGACTCGATGAGTGGTTCGCGGATAAAGGGGAAGATTTCTACTGGTGTGGTGTTAACACATTGCCTGAAAGATGGGAAAAATATATAAAAAGTGATGGAGCATACTTTGAATAAAGCACATTTTATTATTCTACCAAATTTAACGTGTTATTTTTTCTTTTAATATCCGCATTTCATACTTGTACACCTGGTAACTAACTGCCTTAACTATCTTCGAGCTTTATTAGTGGGATTAGAAGAATTGAGAGACAGTATTATCATAAGGCAAGTTTAAAATTAAGTTTCCTGTTATAAGAACATTCTTATACTTAAAAAGTAACGTAGCAAGTTTTTTGAAAAAGTAATAGGAAAAACTGCAAAAGAGTGATGATGGAATACTCTAAGCAATAACTAGGAATTTTTTTGGTTTAACTAAATGAGTAAAAATTTGGGTGCATTGTCAAAAGATAGATTCGTATTAAGAATCATCAACAAAGTAAGATTTACAATATAAATAACGACTATTCTACCAGTATTTTAACAACTATCTAATCGTTAATATTTATAGCCTGTAATAGCGATGGCAAAAGCGATATTAGGGTTATCGTGAAAACGTTTATGTAGATATGTATGCTGAATAAATGATGCGTAAAAAGTTTATTTGCATTAACATTTAGTAGGTATAAGTCGACGTTTGGCTTTGGGCTGATTTTTATTACATAAACATAAATTTACAAGATAATTAATTATATCTAAAGTAAATTTCATAATAAATCGAAATTATATTTAAAATTTAATTTATATCTCAGATAATTTAGTTTACTATTAACCTTTTGAGGAAGAGTCTGGTCGATATATCGATCGTCCATGAGATAAAAAATATTTGAGATTTTCTTTAGATAGTATTATACATTAAATACAAAAAAAAATAGTGTAAAAATTCCTGGAAGTTAACTCAACCTTGAGAAGTGTTATTTCAAGGTCAAATTTTTTTGCTGCTTTGACCTAGAAATCAGTGTACCTATATATTTAGATGCATTAAGCTCGAAAGAAATAGTATTTTATATTGCAAAACTTATCTTTGAGGTAAATCTAAGGTTAAAAATTGAAATTATCGCTAGTTACTATCAGCGGGTTAGCTTGTATCGAACAAAACTACAAAGATTATGGTACGAATTTTCTACGATATTATGTACAAATAATTAAAGAAGCTTTATCAAAGCTTTTTATTCAAAACATTTTTTAATTTTTCACCGTAATTTAATTTAAATTTATTTATAAGATCATTTACAATAGTGTCAATTTGATTTTTATTATTCAAAGTGCTACAATTTTTAAAACTTAATATTTCTTTATACGGTATTGATACGATAACCATGTTTGACAAAAAATTTTAGATAATACCTCTTTGAAAACCTTTTGAGCGTCAATCTTTCTACAACTAACTGTACGAAGTATGTTTAAGAAATAAAGCAAATTTAGATATATTCAACAAAATATTTATTTATTCATCTATATTTGTCTCCTTCAAAGTGATATCCATCAAATATTATACACTTGTACCGGCGCTTTTTCCAACTCTTTGAGTACTTTTCATAGAAGGTTTTTGGTAAAGCCTTAAATTTTTTTAGCGATTTGGTTTTTACCTGCTTAATCGTTGAAAACCTCAGCCTTTTGATAATACTTCTCAGTTTTAAAAATAAGTCATACGGGGTTAGATCTGATAAATTTAGAGCTGAGGCATGATATGGGTGTTGTTTTCAGCCAAAAAATTACGAACCAGCAACGATGTATGAGCTTTGTTCCATTTTTGTAAATGATAATCCCCACGCTCGTGTGAAAACAGTTACTCTTTGTGTCTGCTGTAAACAACACGAACATGCGAGAAGGCTGATCTGGATATTGTCAACATATATTAGGAGCATGTGTACCAACATAGTAGGTGTAGTAAAAAAAAATCCATTATTTTTGCATTAAATTGAAGGTTTTATTTAGCATAAATAGAATGATACGATTTAGGTCAAATATGCACCGTTTTGTTCAATAACCTGTTGCCATTTTGGAGGTAATTTCATAATTCCTCTCTCGTAGAAACCCTTGTCCCTATTGTCAAAAAACTGGGACAGTCAATTTTCACAATCTTCTCTTGAGGCGAATTTTTCACCTGCAAAATCATTCGTCATAGACAGGAACAGGTGGTAATCACTTAATGCCAGGTTCGGACTATAAGGTGGATGCATAAGAACTTCCCAACCAAGCTCCCTGAGCTTCTGGCGAGTCACTATCGATGTATGCGGCCTGGCGTTGTCCTGATGGAACACAATTCCTCTCCTATTGGCCAAAGCAGGCCGCTTCTGGGCAATTGCTTCTATCAGACGGTTCAATTGTTGACAGTACAGGTCCGAATTAAGAGTTCGGCCGTAGGGGAGCAGCTCATAATAGATGATTCCCTGCCAGTTCCACTAAACACACAGCAAAACCTTCCTGACTGTCAATCCTGGCTTGGCCACCGTTTGCGCCGGCTCACCGCGATTTGACCACGACCGTTTTCGCTTGACGTTGTCGTAAGTGACCCACTTTTCATCACCAGTAACCATTTGCTTCAGAAATGGATCGATATTGTTACGATTCAGCAGTGATTCGCAGATAGAAATTCGGTCCATGGGGTTTTTTTGCGATAACTCGTGTGGCACCCATACATCGAACTTCTTTTTGTATCCAGCCTTATTTAAGTGGTTCCAAACGGTTTTTTGTGCAACGTTTAGCTCCTGGGCAATCGAAACAGTGCTTACGTGACGGTTGGACTCGACGATTTCCATTATTTTATCGACATTTTCGACAATTGGCCTTCCAGAGCGTGGTGCATCTTTGACGTCAAAATTATCGGAACGGATGATTGGCTGTTACAGTATCAGGACCGTAAACACTATTCACATTTTCAGCTGCCTGGCTTGCGTTTTCACCTTTATCGAAGAAAAACTGTAAAATATGGCGTATTTTCTCTTTGTTGGTGTCCCTCTTTGACGCGTGCTAAAAAAATACTGAGTCAAGCAATCACAAAACTGTAGTAGAAGCTTTTTTAGTACGAAATCTTATCTTTCTAACGCCATCTAGTGTAACCCGATCGCACTTTTACAACGGGAGATACACACTACTAAAGCCATCTATTGGCAAAATAATGGATTACTTTTTACTACACCTAATATTGTGCCACGTGCATTTAACCAACACGACAATTGTTGAGATTTTTGTTTCAAAAGTAAGAACAATTCCACCGTTTATAAATATTTCAAAGATGGTATATGTTTATCAGATTTAAATTTTAAAGAAAAACCGGAAAAAAAATATTCTAATCTTTAATTATTAGTGCCTCACGAATTTGTCAGTGTGCATTAAGCCAACCTAAGGAATCTTTTATTATCACAGTTTGTAGCGAACATCTTAAATTAAATTTTTATGGTGGCTCAGAATCGCATGCATATCGGGTAGCTTTATTAGTGTGCCAATAAAATATGGGGTATGAATTAATAGAGAAATGATATAAAACATTAAGTTTATAACCTAGTAACACATCGTTTAATAAGTCCCAAGACTAACAACGAAAACAACATTTTTTTCCAAAAATCATTTTTATTCATCAATATAGAGTGATACAATCTTTTCAATGCCTTTCCAACATTTCTATACCATGTTTATAGAAGGATTCATCCTTTGCTTCAAAATAGGCTTCAGTTTCGGCAATGACCTCCTCAGTCGAGCCAAATTTTTTTCCCTTGAGCATTTTTTTGAGATCAGCAAAGAGCCAGTAGTTGCTGAGGGCTAAATCTGGCGAATACGGAGGGTGGGAAAACAAATGAAAGCCCAATTCGTTCAATTTTGCCATTGTTTTCATGGACTTGTGGCATGGTGCATTGTCTTGGTGAAAAAGGATTTTTTTCTTCTTTATGTGCGGTCGTTTTGCTGCGATCTCCTCCTTCAAACGTACCAACAAGTCAATATAATAATCACTGTTGATCGATTTACCTTTTTCCAGGTAGTCAATGAAAATCACGCCATGTGTATCCCAAAAAACAGACGCCATGACTTTGCCAGCAGACTGCTGCGTTTTTGGACGCTTTGGGCGGCTTTCGCCAGCCATGCGCCACTCAGATGATTGCCGATTCGACTCCGGAGTGAAATGATGTATCCATGTTTCATCCACGGTCACGTATCGACGCAGGAAATTTTTTTTATTGCGAGTAAATAGCGATAAACAGCTCTCTGAATCGTCGACTCGTTGCTGTTTTTGTTCCACTGAAAGCAATCGCGGCACCCACTTGGAAAAAACTTTTTCATGCTCAATTTTTCATGAAGGATTGTAAATACGCTTCCAGATGATATCTGTGTCATTTCTGCTATCTCACGGACCTTCACTTTGCGATTTTTCATTACAATTTTTAACACTTCACTCACATTTTCCTGTGTAACGGCTTCTAATGGCCTACCCGAACGTTCCGCATTGTTTGTGTCCGTACGACCACGTTTAAACTCAGCATACCAACGACAAATCGTTGGTTTGGATGGAGAGGAGTCCGAATAATGTTTTTCAAGCCATTTGCTGGGCTTTTACGGTATTTTTACCCATTAAAAAACAATGTTTTATCAACACGCGAAACTCGCTTTTTTCCATTTTTCAAACAAATTACAAAGTGACTTCACTCTAACCTCGATAACTCTGCTGTCTGTGATCCGATCGACGTGAAATTTTTACACGTTCATGTAAAGGTTCGCACTCTATGGAAACGTGGCCAGTTTGGTACTACTAGCACCATCTCTGGGTTAGTCTCGGGACTTATTGAACGATGTGTTAATAATACTTTTTAGTTTTCAAAAAAACAGGCACTAATCCAAAATCTATGTGAAAAAGAAGAACATACAATCCTTTGTAAAATAAGAAGATGTATCATACAAATCAGTTTCAGGCTTTATGAATACATCCGTACAAGATAAATTCAAATCGCGTAAGTTATACGAGAAAATTTGATAAAAACTAAACTCAGAATATTTAAAATTTAAATAAACGTTTGACTATTTATTAAATTAACGAAGTTCACTAATATATGCGCTATGTAGTGCAGCGGATATACGAATGCATCCTGCACGCCGACAGTGCGCGCTTTTAATCATTTTGCACTGCCACGCCCGCATCTTCCCCCTCCAGAATCTCGCAACTAATCACCGTCCGCCAACGGTTAACTATAGGTAACTGCATTTTCCAACATTTTCTTAAATAAAAGAAATTAAACAACCGTCGAAACAGGGAGATGTTCGCTGCTTATCTCGCAGTAGACGGACTTAGATCCACCTTTTGGCTTCGCCTTGTCGCTGGGCCTTGATTACTTGAGGCCTAGCCTCGCGGTGGGTCAGACAGCCTCAGGGGACACGAAGTGAGAACCCCGAGCTGAGGGCTCAAACAATTTAAGGGGGGATAGCCATTTAGAGCCTTCAAAGAATCGAATTTTTTTTCTTTTGCTTTAGAAGTTATTTTAATATGTTTAGAGTCCGAAAAACTTTATGACTTAGGCCAAAACTCAAAACTCCCAGAGATAGAGCCAATTTTCGAGACCCCCGTCCATTCACTCCGAGAGCCGAGCGCAGGTATACGAACTAAAGAGCAGCGGGGAGCCCTTTTATTCAAAATTTCTGCAGGCAACGTTCTTATAAGTATACTTTTCCCCCTTCACCCTGATGTAAAAAAGCATATTTTACCCATATTCAACGATTTATGTAGTGACGAGTTATTGAACAGGTGGTTAAGAGGCTACACGCAGAACGCTAATAAAAGTTTCAACGCGACTATCTGGCGTTTGGCTCCTAAACACCTTCATTGCGGCTTTAAAATAGTTGAAATTGCGGCTTATTTAGCAGCAATTATATTCAACAAAGGTTATTCTTAGATCTTAAAAGTTATGCAAGAACTGGAGCTGCAAATTGGCAAGCAAGCCATAGATTACGCTAGCAAAGTCGATGAGCGTCGGATAGTTCGGGAAGACAGGCGCAGCCTTTACTCGACGAGAGAGGCTTGGAAGGCGCGAAAAGAGAAGAGGATGGAGCAAAATGCCTTTTTTGAAGAAACTGAAGGCCTGCTGTATGGAGCTAGCATAGCAGATTAGTCCGTAAGTAGCTTTATTAAACACTTTTCCGTTACCAAAACTTTGAACGCGTTTTTCTCGAAACTTTTTGTTTTCACTTTTTTTTTCGGTGCCAACGATTGCTCAGAGACTATTCAATCGATCGGCCCAAAATTTTTTACACGTTTTCATAACATATGATACCACTTGGTAAACCTAAAAATATTAGAAATTTCTCAAAATTAATATTTTTTTTTTATCAGCGGAGAAAAAATTTTTTTTTTAAAATATCGACTTTCTTTATTTTATGTCTGCCATTTCTACAATTCTTAACTTATTACCAAAAAATTGGGTTTACTAAGTGACTACAGGAATATACTGACCGTATCCTTTTGCATTTCTGTTTCAGATCATTTTTCACGGCACTACACTTGGCACCGTAAAAAAATGCCTCCGCGACCAAGTGGGTTCATCATGCTATATCTCCGCCAATGTTTAAAATTTTTTTATTACTAAAAATGGAAAATACTCATTAAAATAGGTATAATAAACTGTAAAAATTTAAAAAAGATCTATTTATTTCTTCCCCTTCGAAAAAATTCCGAAAAAACTGCTCAATTTCGAGGTTTCAAATGGTTGGCTCCTCTTAAACATTAAGTTTACTTATTGAACTTATTTCTATTAAAATTTAATATTTTTGCAAGCCAAGCTTACAATTTAGAATGTTTAAATACATTTTAAACTGTTCATGTTTTGAATACTTTACCTCCCATAGAGATAAATAATTATCATCTTACATAGAGATTAATTATAGACGTTTTTTTTCTTTATAACAATACATTTAATGCTGCGTCTTGCCTCAGTTTTCCCTTGGCGGTTAGAAAATAATTATTTTCGTATTTACATTTAAAACATGCGTACAGCATTCAGAACGTGCTTTAAATGCGTTATATTTTGCCTTTAAAATATTTATGTTTTGACCTTAGCGGCCTTGCTCGGCCTTCGACGCCGATGCATCGCGATCACAGTTCCGAAAACTTGCGACTCGACAGAACAAAACATTCGCATCTTCTCACGGTGCCTTTTAATTTTGTGTCAATAATATAAGATATTTAAATATCTTTCATTGAACACGTTTCACTAAAACATCTATCCCTTATGAATTTATTTTATAATTATTTATTTGTTACAAGTTTATATTATTTTCTATTAACTAAAAATTTTTTCTAAAATTTTACATAAGTTAGAGTTTTTTTACTAAAGCATTTTATTTTTTTTATTTTATATATTGTTTTTTACAAAAATATATTTAATTTGGTAACCTTGGCCTATTTCTTACGCTTACTTCCGCGTTTGCTTCCGCATTCAAAGCCTTTTCTTGAAATTCTATAATACTTCCATGCTGTAATGGTGTTTTGCAATAAAAGGCAATAGTTTTATCCACACATTTTATTATATAATCTAAAAACTATTCCTATCGCTAACAAGATCAGATTTAATTAACAAAACTATAACACCATGTATTTCTTAATTTTTTAAATATTCAAATTAATTGTTTTTGTTTGAACATTGTAGGTACATACACTGCATACATGTCTCAGAAAACGCTACCCTCAATGAATGTGCTATCATAATTCTTAATATTGAAATCATTGGCTTTCAAGAATTAGATAAAACAGTTCATTACTAGTTTATTAATTTCATTTCTCATAAATATTTTAAAAATTTTATGATTTATGAGACTTATTCAATATGTTATTGATTTCAGATTGCTGCCGCATGAAAAGGTTCATTTAATTTTATTATTTAAAAAAAATGTATGAAATTTTAATTACAAAAATTATTTCTTAATTTGTCAGATTGTGATATAACAATATAAATTTCTGCCAGAGAAAATATTACACAAAAAGGATACAAACAGAGTGAACTTACTGCTGATGAATTAGATGAAAATGATATCTTGATTGCCTATAATGCATCAGATGATGCAGTAATATGAGAAAAATTAGTTGCTAAATTATACAAAGATGCCGATCATATACGAGGTGTGCTCAGAAAATAACGGGAATTCTCGTTTTTTGAAAAAAATATTTATTAATTCGTCTACATTAATGTTGTCGCCTTCGAAGTAGTCCCCATTAGATATTATGCACTTATGCCAGCGCTTCTTCCAATCCTCGAAACACTTCTGAAACTCGATCTTTGGGATAGCCTTTAGCTCTTTCAGCGATGCGCTTTTAATGTCATCTATGCTTGTAAAACGACGGCCCTTTAAGGTTCTCTTTATTTTTCGAAATAGAAAAAAGTCACACTAAGCCATGTCTGGCGAATATGGAAGCTGAGGCATCGTTACAGTATTGTTTTTGGCCAAAAATTCACGAACAAGCAATGAAGTGTAAGCAGATGCATTATCGTGGTGTAAAAGCCATGAATTGTTTTGCCACAAATCCGGGAGCTTTTTTCGGATTGCTTCACGCAAACGGCATTGAACTTGTAGGTAGTACTTCTTATTAACCGTTTGACCTCGTAGTAAAAATTCATGATGCACTATGCCATTAAAATCGAAAAATACAGATAAGCATAACTTTCATGTTCGACCGCACTTGTCAAACCTTTTTCGGTCTTGGCGATCCAGAATGCCCCCACTGGGACGATTGAGCCTTAGTTTCGACGTCATATCCATAAACCCATGTTTCGTCACCTGTTATAACACGTTTCAGCAATTCTGCATCGTTGTTGACTTCATTTAGTGACTCCTGAGCAACTTCCATTCGCCACTCTTTTTGTTCAAAATTTAACAATTTTGGAACATATTTTGCTGCCACGCGTTTCATACCCAAAACATTCGGAAAAATTTTATGGCATGAGCCAATCAATATGCCAACATCATTAGCGACTTCTCTAATTGTAATTCGGTAATCGTTCGAAACCATTTCTTTCACTTCTTCCACTTTTTCATCGGTTGTTGATGTGTTGGGGCGTCCGGGGCGTTTGTCATCTTCAAAATCTTCACGGCCATCTTGGAAATGCTTATACCACTCGTAAACCCTTGTTTTACTCATAGCGGACTCACCATAAGCTTATGTTAACATTTTACACACTTTGCTAAACTTTATTCCATTTTTAACAATTGCAAAATTGGATACAAATTCTTTGATCCATTTTTTTTAACAAACGAAAATCGCTGAGCTCAAAAGCGTGTCTAACCTTAGCGGCTGCCACTGACAAAGTAAAGAATGAATATAGCTGCAAATTGTAACATACTTCAGGAGTATGCGTACAAATATCATAAAAAAAAATTTGACAATCGGACTCTTCAAACC
Organism: Chalcis sispes; assembly: GCA_949987625.1. Classification (NCBI taxonomy): domain Eukaryota; kingdom Metazoa; phylum Arthropoda; class Insecta; order Hymenoptera; family Chalcididae; genus Chalcis; species Chalcis sispes. The sequence goes on from OX465098.1 coordinate 44,683,433, forward strand.
CGCGAAATCGAAAAATTCCTGTTATTTTCTGAACACACCTCTATATTAGATGTAGTAAAAAGTAATCCATTATTTTGCCAATAGATGGCTTTAGTAGTCTGTATCTCCCGTTGTGAAAGTGCGATCGGGTTACACTAGATAGCGTTAGAAAGATAAGATTTCGTACTAAAAAAGCTTCTGATACAGTTTTGTGATTGCTTGACTCAGTATTTTTTTAGCACGCGTCAAAGATGGACACCAACAAAGAGAAAATACGCTATATTTTACAGTTTTTCTTCGATAAAGGTGAAAACGCAAGCCAGGCAGCTGAAAATGTGAATAGTGTTTATGGTCCTAATACTGTAACAGCCAATCACGCGCAATTTTGGTTTCTTTGATTCCGTTCCGGTAATTTTGACGTAAAAGATGCACCACGCTCTGGAAGGCCAATTGTCGAAAATGTCGATAAAATAATGGAAATCGTCGAGTCTGACCGTCACGTAAGCACTGTCTCGATTGCCCAGGAGCTAAACATTGCACAAGAAACCGTTTAGAACCACTTAAATAAGGCTGGATACAAAAAGAAGTTCGATGTATGGGTGCCACACGAGTTATCGCAAAGAAACCTCATGGACCGAATTTCCACCTGCGAATCGCTGCTGAATCGCAACAATATCGATCCATTTCTAAAGCGGATGGTTACTGGTGATGAAAAGTGGGTCACTTACGACAACGTCAAGCGACAACGGTCGTGGTCAAATCGCGGTGAGCCGGCGCAAACGGTGGCCAAGCCAGGATTGACAGTCAGAAAGGTTTTGCTGTGTGTATGGTGGGACTGGCAGGGAATCATCTATTATGAGCTGCTCCCCTACGGCCAAACTCTTAATTCGGACTTGTACTGTCAACAATTGGACTGTCTGAAAGAAGCAATCGCCCAGAAGCGGCCAGCTTTGGCCAATAGGAGAGGAATTGTGTTCCATCAGGACAACGTCAGGCCGCATACATCAATAGTGACTCGCCAGAAGCTCGGGGAGCTTGGTTGGGAAGTTCTTATGCATCCACCTTATAGTCCGGACCTGGCACCAAGTAATTACCACCTGTTCCTGTCTATGACGAATAATTTTGCAGGTGAAAAATTCGCCTCAAGAGAAGATTGTGAAAATTGACTGTCCCAGTTTTTTGACAATAGGGGCAAGGGTTTCTACGAGAGAGGCATTATGAAATTACCCCCAAAATGGCAACAAGTTATCGAACAAAACGGTGCATATTTGACCTAAATCGTATTATTCTATCTATGCTAAATAAAACTTGCAATTTAATGCAAAAATAATGGATTTCTTTTTACTACATCTTATATATATATGTATGTATAAAATTGACATCTTTGTAAAATTCAGCAACTTATTTTTTATATTTAGTGTATATATATATGTATGAAGGAAAATAAGCGTTTTCTGGGCAATGTTGTATTTATTCCTCAACATAGTTGCCTTCGAGAGCGATACGCTTAGCATAACGATTTTCCAACATTTCGATATCTTTTCTGTAGTGCGAAACGACCTAGCCTTCGGAATGCGCCTCGGTTTCTGCGATTACTTCCTCATTCGATGTAAATCTCTTTCCCTGGAGCCATCGCTTAAGGTTTGGAAACAGACAATAATCGCTGCGGGCCAAATCTGGAGAATACGGTAGGTGAGCAACCAATTCGAATCGTAATTGGTCTAATTTGGCCTTCGCTTCCAAGGACGTGTGTGACTGTGCGTTATCGTGATGGTATCGAACTTTTTTCTTCACCATATGGGGTCGTTTTTTCGTTATTTCGTCGTTCAGTTTGTCCAATAATGCTGCATAATACTCCCCGATAACTGTTCTTTCCTTCTGTAAGTAATCGATTAAGATTATGCCATGCACATCTCAAAAAAAACGGAGGCTGAAACCTACCCGGCAGAGCATTGGACTTTTGGCCGCTTTGGTCGGCTTTCGTGGCTTTTCAGTCACTCTGCAGACTGCCTGTTGGACTCAGGCGAATGGTAATGGATCCACGTTACATGCATGGTCACAAAACGTCAAAACAAGTCCGCTTAATTACGTTGCAACAATGCCAAACCGGCCGTAGAATCATCAACGCGCTGCTGTTTTTGGTCGACGGTCAGCAAACGCGGCACCCATTGCGCGTATAGCTTTTTCATGTCCAAAACATCGTACAACATATATCCCACTCGTTTTTTTTGAAATGCCAACGGTCTCAGCTATCTCACGCAACTTCACTTTACGATCATTTAAAACGATTTGATGCACTTGCCTTACGATTTCTGCATCCGTAGCCTCTTTTGGCCTTCTAGAGCGTGGTGCGTCTTCGGTGCTTGTACGATCCATTTTAAATTCACTAAACCACCTATAAACTGTTGTTCTCGAAGAAGTAGATGTGGCATAATATTTCTTTAACCATTTCATTGATTGTTCAGGAGTTTTTTCCATTAAAAAACAATGTCTGATCAAGACGCGATATTCCTGTTGTTTCATTTTCTTCACAAAAGCGAAGGTAGCAAAAATTAAACGAATGTAGCTTGTAAACAAATGAACGAAATGTCATGAAACTTCACACATAAACTAGTGACAGATGAACCTCTCGAAATAAATCATGTTCATTTTCTAGTGGCGTCATCTTTTGAAAAATCCTAAGACTTTTCAGCCCATGTATTGGGTATACAACTTTGCTTCCGTCGTTTTTTTCCGAAATTTGAGGCTTTATTGTAAAAAACTGGTTATACATTTATGATTCAAAGTATTGTCCATCGCTGGCCACTACTTTCTCCCATCTTTCGGGCAGCATACGAATCCTGCGTTAAAGAAACTGGTCATCTTTTGAATCGATCCACGAATCGATCCAATTTTTTACTTCTTTATAAGACCGGAAGTGCTAGTCAGCCAGGCCGTGTGCCATTGATCGAAACAAGTGATAGCCCGAGGGAGCAACGTCTGGAGAATACGGCGGGCGGGGTAGGACTTCCCATTTCAAAGTTTCCAAGTATGTCTTGACCACTTTCGCAACATGGGGTCGAGCATTGTCATGCTGTAAAATAACTTTATCATGTCTCTCGTTGTATTGCGGCCGTTTGTCTTTCAATGCTCGGCTTAAACGCATTAATTGCGATCGATAACGATCGCCTGTGATTGTTACAGTCGGTTTTAACAACTCATAATACACTACGCCAAACTGGTCCCACCAAATGAAGGTTTTTTCCAAGTGGGTTCCGCGATTGCTTTCAGTGGAACAAAAACAGCAACGAGCAAACAATGGCAAAATTGTACGAATTGGGCTTTGATTTGCTTTCCCACCCCCCGTATTCGCCAGATTTAGCCCTCAGCGACTACTGGCTCTTTGCTGATCTCAAAAAAATGCTCCAGGGAAAAAAATTTGGCTCCAATGAGGAGGTTATTGCCGAAACTGAAGCCTATTTTGAAGCAAAGGATAAATCCTGCTATAAACATGGTATAGAAATGTTGGAAAGATTGTATCACTCTAAAAGGAGATTATATTGAGTATAAAAATGATTTTTAAAAAAAAATGTTGTTCTCGTTGTTAGTCTCGGGACTTATTGAACGATGTGTTATATACATATACATACCGGTGATTAAAACCATCCGTCCATCCCTTATAAAACATAAATTGTTATTTATAAAATCTGTCATTGCTATTCTTAGTAAATAAAGTACGCTGTATCGATTGGCGATAAAATCAACTTCCGATCTGGACCGGAAGTTGGTCTAACTAACCGGAAGTTAGTTTTGTTATGTGGAATATGCATATCTTTATGGTGGATTCGGTTTCTGGGTGGTAAACTAAACAACTTTTATTCAAAAATTTTTCTGAAAAAATGCATCATAAGTCTTAGAAATAACCTTTGAAACCTCTAATATAAAAATTTTTATTTAGCAATAACTCAATAAACGAAGAACTTAATAACCCAGGAGCTTATAATGTCTTTATAGGTAAATGGGGTATGCTCTATCGATTGGTGGTAAAATCAACTTCCGGTATGTACCAAAAGTGGGCAAACTAACCGGAAGTTGGTTTTTTTAAATGGAAAATGTATATTTTTAAGGTGGATTCAGATTCCGCGTGAAGAAATATAAAACTTCTTTACGAATTTAAAAGTATGCATTATAAGTAACTTCCGGTTTAACAAATTCAAATGTGAGTTGGAGGTAAAAAATTTATCTTTATAAAAAATTTTTAAGCAAAAGTCTACACTTTAACTGCAAATGAGAGCATTCGAGCGTCTAGACAGGAAGTAGACACTGAATGTAAAACTTCATACCGAATGTAAACTTTTACTGTGAATTCAGTAGTCGTCACTGCAGTCATATTTGAAGTTAAAAGTACGTACACTTCAAACACTTCTTTACTCGGAATTAATTATTCTGTTTATAAATAAATTTTTTTATACTGTTTATATGTATAATAAAATTTATAGGTTTATACTGTTTATAAGTAAAAATATAAAAATAATGAAAGCAATTTAACTAAACGTTGCACAAAGTTTTCACTTTCACTCTCACTGAGGTGCAGAAATATTCACCTTTTTATTTACATTTGATCAATAAAATAAAACTGAAAATTTAAACATTGCAAAGAAAAAATTTTTATACTAACATAAAAACACTTTTTAACTTATTTAACTAACTTCCAAAAGAACGGATCAAGAAACATCGATGCCGAAAGGAATAACTACATATATTTCATAATTTTCTTAACAATATTTTTAACATTAAACAAAATGACATTTTAGAAGGAATGTCAAAAATCACAACTCAATTAATAATGCTCAAAATGAGCTCCGCCTTGTAAAAAACAGGTTTGAACTCTTATGTGGAAATGGTTCACTGCTTGTCGAATTTCAGATGCCTCAAGTGACTGAATTAATTGTCGGATTCTTTCTATCATATTTGCCCATGTTTTTGGACGGTCACGGTATACTAAGTCTTTAGTTCTTTCCCACAAACAATAATCTAATACAGACAGATCTGGAGTTCTAGGTAGCGATGTCTGTTTAGGTTGCCGTAAAAAAAATTGGACCTATAATTTTGTCATCAATAATACCGCACCACACATTTACTTTGCAAATATGTTGGTTATCTATTGTCCTTAACCAATGAGGATTTTGTGGTGCCCAGTAGCGGCAATTCCAAGTATTTACAGATGCATCACTCTTAAACGTACATTCGTCTGTCCATAAAATTCTTTGATGAAAACCTGCCGGTTGACCACGGCACTAATTACAAAATTGAAGACGTTGGGCTATGTCATTATTGTTAAGATCTTGGTGTAATTGCATACTATTAGGATGAAACTTATTGTCATACAAAATGTTACGAATGTTACAATAATTGATACCAGAATCAGTTTTTCTTCTTCTCACAGAATTATGTGGAGCAATAATCGATGATGCTGCAATATCTGCCGATCTTACATCTCTAATACGTCTTCTGATTTTTCGTCCTTTATTGTGTTGAATCAAAGTTCGTCAAATGAATAAGAAATTTTACTACTTAAATCTGACATTATGTTTTAAATAATTCTTGAAGAAAAACAAGCTTCCAATATAATCAGAATTAAAATTAATTTCGAGGTTTAAATCGATTCTATGACTTAAAGTAAATGTGCCCATAAATTACCAACGGCCAGTCTTCAATTTTTGACCTTTAATTCACATTTGAATTTGTCAAACCGGAAGTTACTTATAATGCATACTTTTAAATTCGTAAAGAAGTTTTATATTTCTTCACGCAGAATCTAAATCTACCTTAAAAATAAACATTTTCCTTTAAAAAAAACCAACTTTCAGTTAGTTTGGCCCACTTCTGGTCCATACCGGTAGTTAATTTTACCACCAATCGATAGAGCATACCCCATTTACCTATAAAGACATTATTAGCTCTTGGGTTATAAAGTTCTTTATTTATTGAGTTATTGCTGAATGAAAATTTTCATATTGGTGGTTTCAAAGGTTATTTATAAAACTTATGATGCATTTTTTCAAAAAAAATTTCGAATATAAGTTGTTTACTTTTCCATCCAAAAACCAAATCCACCATAAAAATATGCATATTCCATTAAAAAAAAAACAAACTTTCAGTCAGTTTGACTATCTTCTGGTCCAGACCAGAAGTTGATTTATCGCCAATCGATAGAGCGTACCCTATTTACTAAAAATAGCAATGTAAGTTTTTTATAAATAACGTTATTTAATGTTTTATAAGGGGTGGACGGGTGGTTTGAACACCGGATATATACAGGGTGTCACAAAAGTCCCGGAACGGCTGTATATTTCCTAAGGTGGGGTATTTCGGAAAATGGTCAAGGTCAATCCCTAAGTAACTCTCAACGAGAAATTCAATGGTAACTTCTATTTTGACCTTGGCGATGTCTTTCAAGATCATTTCAAGGTCAAGTCATGCTTATTAAATAGGAACTTCCTTTTTTGACATTGGCAATCGGAAGAGCGGGAAATTTCACATTCAAATATGTACTTAGGTCATAAGGACATGTTGACCTTGAAGGTCAGCCAAGGTCATCTAAACTTGAGCGAGATCTGCTTACCTCTTGGCATAGGGACTCTCCAATTTTTTTCAAACAAAAGTATTAACATTAACAAAGTTTATGAAGTGATGATTGTAAACGTAACCTTGACGATGTCCTCTGAGGTAATTTTAATCTTAACTTTTATTTACTTTTAGCATTACGCAGGAACAACGGCGTGGAAGTAGTCAAATCTGTTCTCTTTGTGGTGCTTGATTTGCGTGGGTCCCCTTGCCTCTCACGTTTGGGGTGCTTAATTTGCGTAAGTCCTCTTGCCTCTTACGTATGGGGTGCTTGATTTGCGTGAGTCTTTAAGAGAATCATTTAAAATACCAAACATTTACCTTTTTTGTGGATTTTGAGTATGATTCTCTAACATCCAATCAGGATTGACGTCAGACCAATATCGACAGTTGTGTTTTTTTAATTCGCCTTTCAATGTAAAAGTTGCTTTATCAGAAAAAACTATGTCGTATAAGAACAGAAAATCTTCATCGATTCAATCCATCATTGTTTCACAAAACTCTATCCGACGATCAGGATCATTTTCATTAAGCTCCTGTACTAAATGAATTTTGAATGGATGAAAATGAATATTTTTCAAGACCCTTCGTACTGTTTCATGAGAAACATCAAACTGATCACTGGCTCTACGTAAAGAAAGATGCGGATCTTCAACAAAACCTTGAGCAATTATAATCTGATCCTCTTTGGCTACAGACTTTGGTCGACCAGTTCTCTCAAGATCTTTCATAGATCCATGATTCACAAAGCGCTTTACAGTCTTTGAGAAAGTTGATTTTGATTTATGACTATCCCCTTCTCTATTACGAAAAGTGAAATTGACTAGATCTCAAACTTGATCATAAGATAGCACTCGATCACCCTAACTCCGCATTATTAATAAAAATGCTCTCTCGCTTGGAAGTTCAACATGCGCCATAGTATTTTATAAAAATTAGGCCACGAAGTAAATCGTGATAAACAAGTTATTTATATAGTCTGTCAAGTAAGAGCGTGGTCGACTTCACCGACAGGTAATGCAAGATTTCGCTCTAATTCCTTTGCGAGCCGATAGAGAGAAGCTTTGTCCTTGATGCATTGTCAACAAAGATTGAGTTGTCGTTGATCTTTTAAAAGAGAATCACGTTAAACGCCATGAGTGCTAAGTACGCGTCGCGCTACGAGGCTGTGTCCTTTTGCATCCACCTGAAAGGTCCCAAAATGTCGCAATCAGCGGCTGCTAAATATATGAAAAAGTCAAAGGCATTTGTACAGAAGTGGATACAGCGATATAAAGTGGCTAAAAATGTCGATGATTTACCAGAACGTGGCTCGATAGGAAAAGTGAACAAAAAAGATGAAAAAAGAATAGTGAATCTGTTTTCGCGGAATCCTGCTTTAACACTGCGGCAAAGACAAGCAAAATTAATGGCAAAAAGTTTAGATATATCCTACGAAACTATCCGAACCCATCTTCGTACTCATCATCTGAAATGGCGCAACACAATGAAGAAGCCTCTGTTGACTGAAAAACATGTGACAAAACGACTCGCTTGGGCGCATGAGAATATTAATAGAGATTTTGAAAATGTCATTTTTACTGATGAATGTTCTATATGGGCACGTTCTGTCCTCACGCGAGCCTGGTCAACTTCCACCAATAGGCTTGTTCAGCGGACCGTAAAACATGGAATAAAGGTGTATCTTTGGGGCTGCTTCTCAAAGCAGGGATTCGGCACTTTGCACCTCTTTACTGACAACCTAAATGCCGAGAAAATGATAAAAATCTACAAAAAGGCTTTACTGCCATCTGCCAAACGATGGTTTATCACAAAAAATTAAGATTGGATTCTGCAGGAGGACAACGATCCTAAATACCGCAGCAAGCTCTGTACTCAGTGGAAGACTCAATCTGGCATCGTTACATTGGATTGGCCGTCGCAGTCGCCCGATGCAAACCCTATTGAAAATGTGTGGGCATATATTAAACGGAAGCTTTGTGGAAGACGCACATACACTTTGAAGCAGTTGTCTTACAAAATTTGTCGGATCTAGAGATCCTTGCCACTAGAATACGCCGTCAAATTAGTAGAAAGCATGCCTCGGAGATGCCAGGCAATTATCGACGCCGGTGGTGACTGGACACATTATTAACCGAATTGCATCATTGTTTGTAATGTGTACAATGTATATATAAATATGAAAGTTTCATCAAATAAATTTTTTTATAAATTAACACGACCACGCTTTTGCTTGATAGACTGTAAGTTGTAATAACACATCGTTCAATAAGTCCCGAGACTAACCCAGAGATGGTGCTAGTAGTACCAAACTGGCCACGTTTCCATAGAGTGCGAAACTTGACATGAAACGTGTGAAAATTTCACGTTCATCGGATCACAGACAGCAGAGTTATCGAGGTTAGAGTAAAGTCACTTTGTAATTTGTTTGAAAAATGGAAAAAAGCGAGTTTCGCGTGTTGATAAAACATTGTTTTTTAATGGGTAAAAATACCGTAGAAGCTTAGCAATGGCTTAAAAAACATTACCCGGGCTCCTCTCCATCCAAACCAACGATTTGTCGTTGGTATGCTGAGTTTTAACGTGGTCGTACGAACACAAACGATGCGGAACGTTTGGGTAGGCCATTAGAAGCCGTTACACAGGAAAATGTGAGTGAAATGTTAAAAATTGTACTGAAAAATCGCAAAGTGAAGGTCCGTGAGATTGCAGAAATGACACAGATATTATCTGGAAGCGCATTCACAATTCTCCATGAAAAATTGAGCATGAAAAAGGTTTTTTCCAAGTGGGTGCCGCGATTGCTTTCAGTGGAACAAAAACAGCAACGAGTCGACGATTCAGAGAGCTGTTTATCGTTATTTACTCGCAATAAAAAGAATTTCCCGCGTCAATACATGACCATGGATGAAACATGAATACATCATTTCACTCCGGAGTCGAATCGGCAATCATCTGAGTGGCGCATGGCTGGCGAAAGCCGCCCAAAGCGTCCAAAAACGCAGCAGTCTGCTGGCAAAGTCATGGCGTCTGTTTTTTGGGATATACATGGCGTGATTTTCATTGACTACCTGGAAAAAGGTAAATCGATCAAAAGTGATTATTATATTGACTTGTTGGTACGTTTGAAGGAGGAGATCTCAGCAAAACGACCGCACATGAAGAAGAAAAAAATCCTTTTTCACCAAGACAATGCACCATGCCACAAGTCCATGAAAACAATGGCAGAATTAAACGAATTGGGCTTTGATTTGCTTCCCTACCCCTTGTATTCGCCAGATTTAGCCCCCAACGACTAATGGCTCTTTGTTGATCTCAAAAAAATGCTCCAGGGAAAAAAATTTGGCTCGAATGAGGAGGTCATTGCCGAAGCTGAAGCCTATTTTGAAGCAAAAGATAAATCCTTCTATAAACATGGTATAGAAATGTTGGAAATGCGTTGGAAAGATTGTATCACTCCACAAGGAGATTTTATTGATGGATAAAAATGATTTTTGAAAAAAAATGTTGTTTTCGTTGTTAGTCTCGGGACTTATTGAACGATGTGTTATTTATGCAAAAAGAAAACAATTAGTCAGTGACTAATAAAATAAAAACTATTAGTTAGAAAAGCATAAGACTTTTTAAAAAAGAAATATTAATAATCCAAAATAGGAACTAAATCGAATTATTTGTAATCAACGAATAAAACACTTCCTAATCAATTCAAAGTTAATTGACAAACATTAATCAAGGTAATCTAAAAGAAGTGTAGATTCTAATTAATAATGAAATTTAAAATTGAAAAAAAAATTGAAAATACTACCATTTTCAAAAATAATTTGACCTGCATTAAATTTAATGATGATAAAGATAAATTAAAGATGAATTAAATTTAATGATAATAAATAATAAAGGCACTAAATAATAAAGATACAGATTTTAAAGATAATAGGTAACTAAGCATTCCAAAATCCGAAAGGACTAACGCAATTTAAGCACAGGCGAAGGGAACACTTTTACTCCATCGAAGTTTTTGATCCTGGGTAATATTAAAAATAATTAAAAATTGGTTAACCTGAAAATGACTTTAAAGGTCATGACTAAGATCGTTAAAAAATAGAAAGCTTATGCTACGTTAAATGCTGTTGTCTGAAATTCAAGGTCAACGTGTCCTTATGACCTAAGTACATATTTGAACGTAAAATTTCCCACTCTTTCGATTGCCAATGTCAAAAAAGAGAATTTTTATTGAATAATGAGTAGAGCTTGAAATACCCTTGAAGGAATTTGAAGGACATCGTCAAGGTCACGCCTACAGTCAACACTTCATAAACCTTGCTAATTTTAATACATCGGTTTAAAAAAAAAATTGGGGAGTTCCTATGCCAAAAGATAACCAGACCTTGTTCATGTTTAAATGGTCTTGGCTGCCTTACAAGGTCAACGTGTCCTTATGACCTAAGTACATATTTGAACGTGAAATTTTCCGCTCTTTCAATTGCCAATGTCAAAAAAAGGAAGTTTCAATTCAATAAGCATGACTTGACCTTGAAATGATCTTGAAAGACGTCGCTAAGGTCAAAATAGAAGTTACTATTGAATTTCTTGTTAAGAGTTACTTAGGGATTGACCTTGACCATTTTCCGAAATACCTCACCTTAGGAAATATACAGCAGTTCCGGGACTTTTGTGACACCCTATATATGTATACTATGATCAAAAAGTAAGACCAGTTTTTAATTTAAATTTCGCGGGTTTATCCATTGGACGAAACTTTTTTTTTTAATTTTGTAGCACTGCGAGAGACATCTATGTCAAATTTGATGTCGATATATTCATTAGCTCGCAAGTGACGTTAGTTTTTGTGAACATTAAAAAGTGATTTCGGTGATTTTTATCATGTCAGATTCTAGTAAGCAAAGAAATCGCAGTAAATTTTGTCTTCGGAATGAAATTTCTTGTGCAGAAACGTTCATAATGTTGCAGAAGGCCTTCTGTGAGCAGACTTTGTCGGAAAGAAATGTTTACAAGTGGTACAAACAGTTCAAAGAAGGCAGAGACAGCGTCGAAAATGAAGAGCGTCCAGGACGACCATTGACATCAATTGATGAGAAACACATCAAAGAAATCAAAAACCTTGTGATCAAAGATCGTCGGTTAACAATCAGAGACCTTGTTGATACTGTTGGCATTTAATTTGGATTGATTTAAGCAATTTTGAAAGATCATTTGGGTCTCGAACGCGTCAAATCTCGATTGGTTCCAAAACACTTCATTCTTTTTAAAAAGAGCGTCGTGTTATTGTGTGCAAAGAGATGCTTTCTGACTACCAGAACGTCACGGAATGCATTATTACGGGAGATGAGACATGAATCTATGCCTACGATTCAGAAACAACCGATCAATCGAGCGAATATCGTGCCAAAGATAAAGCTAAACCAATAATATTACGTCAAAGTCGTTCAAAAATCAAGGTCATGTTGACAATTTTCTTCTATTATCGTGGTGTTGTGTATTCAGGATTTCTTCCGCCGGGCCTAACTGTTAACAAGGAATATTATTTGAGTGTTATGCGTCGTTTACGTGAAGCTATTCGCAAAAAGATGCCGGAAATGTGGCAAGACAACTCAAGGTTTTTGCATCACGATAATACAATGTCTCACACCGCATTGATTATTTGCGACTTTTTGGCCAAAAATTGAACTCATTTCATTCTACAACTACCGTATTCGCGTACTTTAGCGCCGTGTGACTTCTGGCTGTTCAATAAACTCAAAAGACTACTCCGGGGACATCATTTTGACTCGATTGAGGAGATTAAACGTGAATCGCTGCGTCAATTGAAGGCAATTCCGGAAAAGGACTTTTCTGACTGTTTCGAGGATTGGAAAGAACGTTGGCATAAGTGTATTGTGTCGGGCGGGAACTAATTTGAAGGCAACGAAATAGATTCAAAAAAATTAATAAAGAATTTGAAAAAAAAAAAATTACTTTTATTTTTGATCATAGTAGTATATGGTAGATGCACTTACGTACGAGGTGTGATAAAAAAATAAGGTGGCTTTTCGTTTTTTATAAAAAATATTCATTTGTTCATCTAAAATTATGTTATCTCCTTAAAAATAATCCCCTTCTATACAATGCACTTATGCCAGCGCTTTTTCCAATCGTCAAAACACTTCTGAAATGCACTTTTGGGTATTGCCTTGAGCTCCTTTAGCGACGCAGCCTTAATCTCCTTAATCGTCGCATATCTTCGTCTTTTCATGGGCCTTTTCAATTTTGGGAAGAAGAAAAAGTCGCAGGGGGCCAAGTCTAGTGAATACGGTGGCTGAGGAATGATGGTAGTATTGCTTTTGGCCAAAAAACTACTCACTGGTAACGACGTGTGCGCAGATGCATCATGATTATGTGCGCTGACACACGTGCCATACCCAAAACATCCGTTAAAATCGATTGACATGAGCTAAATGATATGTTAAGATAATCAGCTACTTCTCTAATCATGATTCGATGATTTTTCAACACAATTTCTTTCACTTTCTGAACATTTTCGTCGGGTTTTGACGTGCTGGGGCGTTCGAAGTGAGGTTCATCGTTAACATTTTCTCGGCCCTCTTGGAATAACTTATACCACTTATAAACATTTTTTTTGCTCACAGTTGACTCACCGTACGCCACTGTCAACATTTCAAGAGTTTTCAAGCACCTTATACAATTTTTTACACAAAAATTAATACAAACTCTTTGCTCCATTATTTTCAACAGCAAAAAATCGCCGAGCGCGCAAACACGAGTCTAACTTTTATGCCTCTCACATAAAAACAACACATGTTATATAGTCGAAACTGTGAACATATGATCGTGACGAGTGAACCAACATAACAAAAAAAAATTTTGAAATTAAATTCTACAGAGCACGCGAAATTCAAAAAGTCACCTTACTTTTTGATCACACCTCGTATATGTACACGAGGTCTGTCCGTAAAGTATCCGACCTACCTTTATATTTCAGCGATGGTGTTATTTTTCGTCATCCGACGAGTGGCATCTTTCAAAGTAATCCCCATTTAATTACATAACGCACTTCTAGCGGTGTTTTCACTTTCAAAAGCAGTCCTGGAAGTCAGTTTTTGAGATAGCCTTCGGCGTCCTCTTCGCATTATTTTTAACCGGTCTTCTTGTTATCGATCCGGTGTGTTTAGAGCGATTTTGCTAAATTTGGGAACAACTAGAAGTCACAAGGGGCTATACCGGAACTGTACAGAGGTTGACGAAGTAGTGCGATGTATGTTTTATTAAAAACTGCTGTACAAGATTCGATGAGTACGCTGGTACATTATCGTGATGGAGAAAACCAGTCACCGTTTGACCAAAAATGCGGTTATTTTCTTCTTACCGCATCACGCAATTGTTTCAGATTTTCAACGTAATATTCTTTTTCAATTGTCTGATCTGTCGGTGCATGCTCGTGGTGTAAAACACCTTCATAGTAAAAAAAAAATTATTGTCCGGTGTTGTTGTTGTCGAAGGTCGGCCAGAACGAGGATCATTATCAGCAGATATGCGGCCACTTATGAAACGATTATACCAGTCGTTTGTTTGTGTTTTGCCCATGCACTTATCTCCAAAGGCCTCCTGCCTCATTTGAATAGTTTCCGAACTAGTTTTTCCGATTTTGAAACAAAATTTGATGTAAATTCGTTGATCTGATCTTTCAGTTATTTTTAACATTAGCAAAATTCGACGAACGCAAAAAGGCTTTGTGAACAAATACACGCTGCAAATAAACTATACGTCCTGTAGGTATCGACGAGCAATTGATGAGTTTGTGAGGCTTTACTGTTAGCGTTCATGCCTCGCAGAGATCGCTAGAACACTTTGGTGCGAAGATATACAAGCAGGTCGGATACTTATCGGACAGACCTCGTACAAGTAATGAAATCAAGGTTTGAATCTATTTTTAAGTTGTGACGAGCATCTCGTCACGCACACAATTATACACGCAAGCACACAGAGACACACAACGCGAGCGCCGAATACAAGCTCCACTAGGCACACAAACTTCAGAGCGCTAAGCCCTCTCTTGGCGCGCGCTCACAAGCAGAGCGGTGGATAGAGTGGGAGACCTCACCACGCGCGCCTGACACCACAGCAGAAGTGTCATGCCATAGTTCGCTCGACAGCAGTCGAACTCGAAGGAGTACCTTCGCGCTCGTTGTGGCAATAGGCGAATTCCGGCTCGTTTCGAGGTGCTCTTTAAAACGAGACAATACGAGAAGACTAACTCTATGCTTAGCAGGCGCACTTGCCAGGCAAACGAATTTGCAAAAAAATCGAGACAATTTCTAGGGCCTCTTAGAAATTGTCGAGAGTATTACACGTACACGCCACGGAACTATTAGATCGCGGGAAAATCCACCAAGTTTAGAATCGACGTTCGCGCGGACACGCTCGCGCGTACGTTTAAATAACGATCTCGGTAACGCTAGGGGCTCCTTGTTTTACCGAAATACGTACGCTTACATATGTATATGTACACGGACACGCTCATATCAGCGCGTGACACGCAAATCGGGTGATATAAACACAGTTATAAATCTTTTATATTTTTGCAATTTAAGCGAGATAATTTACGTTTTGGTTCCGATTTTGTTTGTTTTAGGTTTAGAAAACTCAGAAACCGCTGCAGTCGCATATAAGAATGGTTAAGCGTATCGAGAGGATAAAATTAGATTAATTTTTCTTTGTCAACGTTTATTAATTATAAGTTTTTTTTTATGTTTTTGTTTATTAATATTAGTACATTAAAAAAAAATCAAATTTTTGTCAATTTTATAACGCACCTGTCCCGGACCTAAACGATTCACGATTCAGAAGCGCAATTGGAAATCACAAATCGGAAAACAAGGATAAAAAAAAAATAAGAAAAAGAATACTACTTAACAACGAGGCGCACCTCGTTACAAAGTGGTTGTGAGAAAGTCTCTGAAACTCTTCTCGCAATTACTCATCTGATGAATCAGCTCATCAACCATGGTCAAACCTAAAGTCATCATTGTTTAAAACTAAATATCGAATATTTATCAAAGTTACTCTAGAAAATGCAATGTAAACGAATGACAATTGACTTTTTATCTTACTGATCAACAATTTCTCAAAAAATTTCTCCTTGCAATTTATAAACGGTCATTGCACTTGCAGCCTTCAGTGGAAAACTTTTTCGTTTGGCAAAAATTGTTTTATTTTTATTAAGTGGTATACATCACGATTTTTATGAAATTAGTACAGCAAGAATACTGATGTTTCTATGTGCAATGTATGTAGCATATATTTTTCTGCCTATTTTTTGATGAACTCAGAAATTTCAACCGTACACGGATAAGTTCATTATTATCATTATATTCTAAATAAACTAATTTGCCTACAGCTCCATTAACCAATCCATCTGAAGTGTCTATGTTATAAGTGATCATATAATATTTATTTTATGAAAAATTATTTCATATGGCACTTCACCAGTATCTGTAGTTCTTAATTTACGAAGTTTTTGACCATCTGTTAGTTGTTTAGCATAATTTTTTCCAGTTATTACTTCTACATCTATCAAAATAACTTTATCTAACGATTCATTTAAAATCAGATTGTTATATGTTTTTCCTAATCTACATTTCTTTGAGCAATGTGCAGGCGTTTGGTTTAAAGATTTTCTTCTTTTTTTTTTGTAGCAACAAACTTTTAGACTGTTTAGAAGCCTCATTTTGAAAACTTCCTGACGTTTCTTTTTTACTTTTTTCACTTATATTCATCATGTCGCACAATTTAATTAAGGTTTCTAAATAATATAAATATAAGTACAACACACGAATAAATAGCGGGATTTTGACAAACGTCATACTACGAGAGAGGAGCACGCTAATTAACCCATTAACGCCCACGGGGCACGTTTTTCATCGTTTATTTCAGAGCTCTCTAGAGGGAATCAATTCCGGCCTAAAAAATTTTTGAGCACATGAATTTTTAAGGTTTTTTATCGGTCTTTTAAATGGTTGCTATGAGAATGAGAAAAAAATTTTTTAATCCTCAAAAATGAGGTCAAAGCAAAAAAACACGAAAAATGAAAAAAAAATTTTTCTCCAACTCCATTTTATTTCTACTTATCGTTGTGCAGTCACCTCAAGTTCAAGAAAAAGGGTCCTTGGCATCTCAGCTTTAAAAAAACCACTTTTTGAGTTTGAAAATCTCTTTTTGATGACTCAAAATGGCGCCCGGAATGAAAAATTTCATTCAAAATCTTTCGGGCGCTCTAACTAGAGAACTAAGAGGTTAAGCAAAAAAGTTAGAATAATAAAAAGTTTTTAAAATTCATCAAAGAATATACTGGAGCCGTTTCAGATGATTTTGTTGACATTTTTGAAAATTTGTTTATGCAAATTATTGAAAATTAAAAAAATTTTTTTTTGGTTCTGAAAAAATTTCTGTGTATTCTTTGATTAATTTTGAGCACTTTTTATTTTTAACAATTTCTTCGAAAAGTTAATACTTTTTAAGTAAAAAGATACGGAAAGTGGAAATTTTTTTTTACTCTTGCTATAGCTTATTTGTACTCCAGTCGAATTTATTTTTATTATTTTGTTTTACATTCATGTATGAATTTATAATAAATGAATAAACGATTAAATAAAGTGTATTTGCGATATATTTTATTTCCAAACAAAGATTTGTAGTTTTAATGGTCTAGTTTCAATAATATATTTTTTGATTTTTGCGATTTTCTCATTTTGCAATTTTCTTGCGAATGAAGTGAATTCTTAATGAATTGATTATTTCATTCGTTCGACTTCTTCATCAACATCAAAAGTCTAGATTATTGTGACAACGTTTTTTTCATTATTTAAATATTTCGAAATTGCATCCAATGTGACGATGCGAACTATTGGGATAAATGTTTTATAAAAACGCCTGGGCAAGAAAATTGAAATAAGGTCCAAATTTTGCATGCTTACTTTTTTAAATTATAAAAAAAAAACTAAAAAAAAATATAAAAAAGAAACAAAAACAAGGATTTCAATGAAGTTCACCTTCACGTGGTGAAAACCGGGCAATGTTGTGTTTATTATAGGTACCAGCGGCTAAGGACTACAGTGATTTTCACATTTCCATATCTTCTTACTCGAAAAGTATCAACTTTTCAAAGAAATTGTAAAGAATAAAAAGTGCTTGAAATTGATTAAAGAATACACAGAAATTTTTTTAGAACCAAAAAAAAATTTTTTTTAATTTTTAATAATTTGCATAAACAAATTTTCAAAACTGTCAACAAAATCATCGGAAACGGCTTCAGTATATTCTTTGATGAATTTTAAGAACTTTTTATTTCTCCAACTTTTTTGCTAAAACTCTTAGTTCTCTTGTTAGAGCGCCCGAAAGATTTTGAATGAAATTTTTCATTCCGGGCGCCATTTTGAGTCATCTAAAAGAGTTTTTTAAACTCAAAAAGTGGTCTTCTTAAAGCTGAGACGCCGAGGACACTTTTTTTTTAATTTTTGAGGTGACTGCACAACGATAAGTAGAAATAAAATAGAGTTGGAGAAAAATTTTTTTTTCATTTTTAAAGAGAGCTCTGAAATAAACGATGGAAAACGTGTCCCGTGGGCGTTAATGGGTTAAGCTGTAGAGAGCAAGAGATATGCTACGCTGCATATGAGAGGTACGCTACTTGCGAGAGAGATAGATAGATAGATATAATAGTGTACAAAGAAAGTACAGTAAATTAACAAATAAACATTAACAAAAAGTAAAATTAAATTAACAATACATAATAATTAACAGTATAATAAAAGTAGTATATGTAACAATATGCAACAGATATAAACTAATTATAAAATAAAAAATAAGATATAATGAAATACAATGTAAGCAAAGGACTTAAATTATAATTGAAATTATAACCTCGATGATAAAGATATTGTATGCTCTCTCTCAACGTAAAGAAGGTAGGTGAAAATAGTGGATTTAAAGCGGGAAAGGTAAGAATAGTAAGAAGAAGGTAGCAGTTCCAGAGTCGAGACGAATAAACAAGAAAAGATCTATCACGGAACTCAGTAGTAGATGACGGTATGGCCAACGGCCTCACATCATCCCGAGAGGGTCTATCAGACTGGCTCCATATGAACTGTTCGAATAAGTACTGTGGATCATGATGTTTAAATAATTTATGAAACAGAGTGATGATGAAGTATTTACTCTCATCTAAGGAGGAAAGCCATTTAAGAGAAACCTCGTACGAAGCAATATGCTCGCGCCTAGTTACACCATAGACATAACGAACACCAGAGTTTATGACCCTCTGCAGCTTGAGATCAAGTTCACCAGAAATATCACAATAAGCGACGCAGCAGTAGTCTACTATAGGGAACAAGAGATTCTCAATTAAGTGCTTACGGCGCAAAGTTAGTGCTCTGATGGAAAAAGTCAAGTCTGTAAAGCAGAGAATTAGCTTTACGACAGGTGTAAGCAACATGTTCCTTCTAGTTAAGCTTAGCATTAAGGTAGACACCAAGATTACGCACAGATTTCTCAAATGGTACGAGAGTATTATTTATCTGAACACCCTTGATTGGCATGACAGTAAGCTTATTTATGTAGAAATAAGAGCTAAAAATTATGGCTTTTGTTTTAGCTACATTAAGATGTAGATGGTTATCATCGGCCCATTCCATGATGAGTTTAGCCTGTCTACCAATTAGTTCAACATATGTTTCAAGGTTGGCCAGGGGGAATTGGACATAAATCTGGAGGTCATCAGCGTATGTTAAATGACAGATAGTGGTATCAAGCTTGCTGAATGCATTATTTATGTAGATTAGGAATAATAATGGCCCAAGCACTGACCCCTGAGGAACACCGGTGCCAAGACTCACAAATGACGATAGGTTGCCATTTCGATCCAGCACTGCTTGTTTCCTACCAATAAGGTAAGACGTGAACCACCGAATAACAGCAGGTGAAAAATCGTAATTTAATAGTTTTTGCAGTAGTGTGACATGACAGACTTGATCGAATGCTTTATTGAAATCAAATAGCAAGAGTAGGGTAACCAAGCGTCTGTCCATTTCTGTCCTGATGTCATCCGTGAGTTCGATAAGCGCAGTCTGAGTACTATGGTATTGTCGGAAACCAGTCTAAAAAGGGTCGATAAGTTGGCGAGTATGAAAATAATTGTATACTTCTTGATGAACCAAGCGCTTTAAAACTTTCGACAGAAACGGAACAAGAGAGATTGGTCAGATGTCACCCATATTACGAGGGGAGGCAACTTTGTTGATGGTTGTTACCAGTGCTTTCTTCCAATCAGGGGGTACGTAAGACTCACGTAAAGAGTCATTAAATAGTCGACACAGTAAAGGGCCTATCACTGGAAAGGCAGCGACGATTATGGACTATGGGACTCCATCATAGCCCCGCGCCTGAGAGGAAGAATGATGTACGGCACTTCTCACCTCGTCGATGGTAACAGGACTAAAATGAAACTAAGGATTGAATGTTATGCCAGTGTTAAGAGAGTCCAGGAAGGAGTTAACAGTAGGTACACCAGAAAACACTACCGAAAAAATTATTTAGATCAACAGGAGAAAAATTGTGGAGAGAGTCAGTAGGGGAAGAGCAGAGACCCAAGTGGCGTAGTTTCTTCCATAGGTGATTAGGGTTAGTAAGTTTAGTAAGTCTGTCCTGAAAGTAAAGTAGCCGGGCTGATTCAGTTTGTTTGTGGAAGTCGTCGCGTGCTATTCTATACTGTCGAAGGTCTGAGGGCAGTCTAGTCCGTTTATAGCGTCTATATAATCTGTCTTTGTTTTGTAAGAGATTAGTAAGGGAAGAGGTAAACCAAGGGCGATGTGCTCTGCTCCGAGTGACAACCTCAAGTGGTACAAATGTAGTAATAGCGTGTTGTAGATGATCGTATAAGCAGTACAGGCGTGCATCCAGAGGAGAGTCACTTGTACATGTAGGACAATTCAAGGAGCGTTAGTAATTAAGGAGAGCTGCAGTGTTTATGGAGCTGTAATCAAGGAAAGTAAAGCTGCGGAAAGGCGTCGGTCGTGAGATTAAGCATTTAACAGTAGCACTAAGTCGTGTCCGTCAATAAATGGGGTGCTAGTCTTCTAGTAGTCTAGTACAGTATCGTTAGCATCAACTAAGCATAGGTCCAGCCAAGTGTCAGTCGTAGAAGTATGATAAGTACTACCATACGGTATAGAAAAAAGTGGTCATCGATAAAACATTTTAGAAAGTTTGCATCATCACTATTAGATAGCTAATCAGCATCGAAGTCGCCGAGTAGGATTTTTGAACTACTTGGTTGTTCAAAAAGTTTTGAAAGCGACATCTATAGAGCAGTAGGAGAACCAAAATTTTTACGCCACTTTAATATTTAATTTTTCATATAAACATACCCAAAGTTTCATTCCACTCTGTCAATTCATTGTTTGTTTACAAGCCATTTAAAGTTGACGTGTCAGTGTATTTTTTTTACAATGGAAAAAACCGAATATCGTGCAGTGATAAAATTCTTTGTTTTGGAAGGTTTATCAGCAACGTAAATTTATACAAAAATAGTGAAAGTGTTAAAGGAATCTGCTCCTTTATTTCCAACTGTGCATCGATGGGTTTTAGAGTTTAGACGTGGTCAAAAAAGCGTTGAAGACGATCCACGCTCAGGACGTCCAAAAAGTGCATCAACACCAGCATTCATAGCAAAAGTACAGGATATGGTTTTGGAAAATCGTCGATTGACCAAGAGAGATTTAGCAGAGGCCCTAGACATCTCATTAGGCAGTGTGAGTCATATTTTAAATAAAGTTTTAGGTTTCAGAAAGCTCTGTGCACAATGGGTGCCGCATTCGCTCACAATGGAACAAAAACACGTTCGAATGCGACTTTCTGAGCAACATTTAGAGCGTTTTCGAAAGGATAAAAAGGATTTTTTGCGTTGATTCATTACTATGGATGAGACTTGGGTCTACCATCATGACCCTAAATCAAAACAAGAGGCTAAAGAGTGGTGTCAACCAGGCACTTCGGCACCGAAGCGAGTTCGTGTCCAGAAATCGGCGAAGAAGGTGTTAGCGTCAGTTTTTTGGGATGCAAAAGGGATTTTGTTGGTGGATTATCTCCAAACTGGCAAAACAATAAATTCTGAATATTATTGTAACCTTTTGGACCAATTGGATGAAAAAATTAGTGAAAAAAGACCCGGTTTGCACAAGAAAAAAATCATTTTTCATCAAGACAATGCACCCGCTCACACAGCTCAAAAAACCATCACTAAAATAACCGAATTAAAGTACGAATTGTTGCAGCATCCACCTTATTCGCCTGATTTAGCTCCCTCTGACTTCTGGCTGTTTCCACACCTCAAGAAATTCCTTCGTGGGAAGCATTTTCCATCAAACGAAGAGGTTATAGCCATCGTAGAGGAGTATTTTGCAGGCCTTGCAGAAAGTCACTTCCATGATGGGATAAACAAGTTGGAAGACCGTTGGACCAAGTGTATTGAACTTATGGGAGATTATACTGAGCAATAAAAGTGATTTCACCAACAAAAAAAAGTATCTTTATTTCCGCTTTCAAAACTTTATGAACAACCTAGTATATAAAGCAAATATATATTTACTAGAAATATACGGTAAACCTGACGTATAAATTATTTGTTTTATTTTATTTATTTTAGTGTTTTTGTTATTTTTACTGAAATACAATTTGTAATTTTTAATCTAATTGTCGATTTTACTTAGTTTAATTAATTTATTGCTATGAAATAATTATAATTTTGTTACGTCCTGTTATATTTTGTCCGATTTAAAAATTTTTTTTTTCTTTACTTCAAAAGTTTTAAATCAAGCCTAAGGGAAAATCTCTGATACGTATCCTTTGGAATGCGTGTTTATATTATCCATATGTGCGCCAAGCACTTGAGAATAGAAAGAGACAGACAACGGCTTACGAGCTGTTCAAAAAAATATATCCGTTATATGTACATATATTTTTGTATGCAATAAAAATTAATCGCTCGAGCCACCCGTAATTAACAATAATATATCGACAAAAATATATCGATTACCTGATGTTAAATCCGCTTTAATAATATACTACCTACGCGTTACCCATTTTATTGCTTTAAAAGGTTCATTATAAACTCATGCGCCTTTTTCATTTCGTATTTTATTTTTTTTTGTCTTATTTCTTCTTGTAATTTGATTTAAGCCAAAGAGCAGCGAAATTAATATCATATAAAAAAAATCTTTGTTTACATTTTGGCTAATAAATTTAATTTCTAATTCTACGAATAGTTAAATAATTGAACGAATGACTATTATTATTATTATTGTATCTTATATTATTGATTATATTATTTTTTTTATATATAATTACATAAGTTTTAATATTGTGAATGGGAAATAGAAACAAAGCTGACAGTTTACCAACAAGAGCGACAGAGACGGGCAGATACTGCTCTCTCTCTTTCTCTCTCTCTCTCTCTCTCTCTCTCTCTCTCTCTCTCTCTCTCTCTCTTTCTCACACCATAGACGCTCTCTTTCGCACGATGCACTTTCTCTTTCACATAGAATGCGTAGGCGGAGGCGTGACTTTTTTCCACTATTACCCTTTTTTATCTTACGAAACACTATGAAGGTCAAGGGTAGGGCCGAGGAAATACCCTTATTGGTTTATTGGCCCAAATTTATTTCGCCGCTTTTCCAGCCGCCGAAAAACTCGCGGGTCAGCGGGTATAAAAGCCGGTGCATCGATGCATTCGACTGCTTCTTTTTAAGGGAAACTCCAAGAGCACGACTCAGAGCGACCTCGAAGCCCTGCTACTTCCAATTTCTATTTCTTCTATATTCGAACTTTTACTAAATTACATTCAAAATTCTACTATACTCGAATTTTTGTACCTACTATATTATATTCAAAATTTCACTATATTCAAACCTTCGTTGTACTCAAATTTTTTACGTTACTATATTTCAACGATTCAAATCTGTATAACTAATTATATTGAGATTATTATACACAATTCAATTTTGTACCATTTTGAGAGATTTAATTCAACGTAAGATTTAACATAAAACTATCTTTTTATTTTTGTTATACCTCTCATCTAATTAACGTTTTATCCTACCTACCTCGTTATCTTCTAATATTTCTTGCCTTCAAAGGAGTGTGTGGCATCGGAAAGGTGAGACTGTGCTAAAGTCGACCTTTCAAAGGACTGGTAACGCCTTTGATTAACTAATATTTCCTCCCTTCTAAGGAGTGTGTGGCATCGGAAATGTGAGACCGTGCTAAAGTCGACTTTCCAAAGAACTGGTAACGTCTTTGATTAACCAATATTTCCTCCCCTCAAAGGAGTGTGTGACATCGGAAAGATGAGACTGTGCTAAAGTCGACCTTCCGAAGGACTGGTAACGCCTTTGATTACCCAATACTTTCTCCGTTCGAAAGAGTGTGTGGCGTCGGAAAGGTGAGACTATGCTAAAGTCGACCTCCCGAATGGCTGGTAACACTTTCGAACACCCGCTATTCCATCTTTATGGCATGCATTACTAACCCTAAGGGTTTAACAATCATTGAACCACAATTGAACGTTTGCGGAAATCCCGATAAGAAAAAAGGGTAATAAAACCCTACCCTACATACTTGATAGAAAACGCGCCGCGATAAACCTCGATATATAAAGAGGAAAAATAGAAATTTTCCACAGTCAGTTGTGAGTTTTTAAGCTAGCATTTTACTGAAATAGTTCGCAGAAGCCACCCGCGATAGGCGCAAACGGCAGTATCGACACGTGGTATAAAACAAAATAAAAAACCGCGAGTTGTAAGTGCAGTAATATTATTATTATCACCACCCTAACAATTTGAAAATAATTGCAAATTTTGTGCTGCTAAATTTTGGTTGCGGTTTTTGGGTATCATATTTTTTCATTATACCTTAACGTTAGTTATTAAGGATTTAAATAAAATAAACGCTTTAATTGAAAAATAAAAATAAATATACTATAGCTTGCATAGCTAATAGACTCTAGTATACAGATAAAGATAACGGTTCTGCTATTATCTGCATTCGAGTCAATAGCTTTTTTCATATGTTCCTTACGACTTTAGTGAAAGAGGATGAGAGCAGCAAAAAAAGGTCTTCTGGGAAAATTTATTACTTTTTCGGTGCCTCAGTGTCGTACACATATCCATCAAGAGCGACTTGCGTTATGTCAAACTTTTTTCTTCTAGGAAGGATAGTTTATTATCTTATTGGGAGTACAAATTAGTTCGGTCCGTTTTCAAAATATGACTCTGGCTATTATGAATATTTAATAATAACAGCTGAAGTTGGTAGATTCGGAGAGGCTAGACATCTGTCAATAATATACAGTTTATATCGCTTCGAGTTTCATAAAAAAAATCTTGTTCTCAACTGTGTTAAATATATCCAATTTTGTGTTAACTAAGCAGCATTTACGGGAGGTTTTAGTTTTCTGTTTTAACTGGAAGAAAAGTGCAGCTGAAGCGCATCGAATGCTTGCGGAAGTTTATGGTGACAATGCTCCAACTGATAAATCTTGTAGGGAATGGTTTCGACGTTTGAATAATGGAGATTTCAGCGTTGAAGACAAGCCTCGCTCTGGAATGCCAAAAAAATTCGAAGACAAAAAGTTGGAGGCATTACTCGATGAAGATCTGAGTCAAATGCAAGAGGATCTTGCAGAATCATTGGAAGTGACTCAACAAGAAGTTTCTGTATGATTGAAATCCATGGAAATGATCCAAAAGCAAGGCAATTGGGTGCCTTATCAACTGAAACCGAGAGACATTGACAGACGATTTTTCTGTTGCGAGCAGCTGATTCAAAGACAACAAAGGAATGGTTTTTTACATGGAATTGTTACTGGGAATGAAAAATGGATATTTTATGATAATCCCAAGAAAAAAAATACTACTCTATGCCCGGTCAATCGTTGCCATCAACCTCAACATCAACACCAAAGCCGAATATTTATAATTCGAAAATCATGTTGTGTATCTAGTGGGACCAAAAGGGTGTTGTGTACTACGAGCTGCTACAACATGGCGATACCATAACGGCCGATCGGTATAGGCTGTAATTGATTCGTTTGAGCAGTGCATTGCGAGAAAAACGACCGGAATACAGAGAAAGACATGACAAAGTTATTTTTCTGCATGACAACGCTCGGCCTCATGTCGCAAAAGTCGTGAAAAAATATTTGGAAACGCTCAAGTGGGATATTTTGCCGCACCAACCGTATTCTCCGGACATTGCTCCTTCTGATTACTGGTTGTTCCGAGGGATGCAGCACGATCTGGCAGGTCATCGGTTCACTTCTTTCGCAGAAATCGAAAATTGGCTCCTAACTTAGATCACCTCAAAAGACGAGACATTTTGTCGAGATGGAATTCGAAAATTGCCTGAGAGGTGGGAAAAAGTAGCAACTAGCGATGGATGATACTTTGATTAATCTTAATTCCTTTTATTTTAAAATAAATGCATTTTTGACCGCAAAAAAACAGACCGAATGAATGTATACTCTGAATAAATTAATTTTTTTCATATTTATTTGTAAAAAATTTTTAGTTTAAGCTAGGGTTCAAAATTAAAGTCCTAGGGTTTTGTGGGTAAGGAAGTTTTCGCATGAAGACCAATCTTCTTTACCCGTATTTTTAAAGTGAGTACAGCTAATAAAAAAGGGAGATCGGTAGGGCGACGTTACCGAACGGTTTAAAGGCATGTGATTTTGGTGTGTTGTAGGTTTATGCGTGTAGGTGGCGAAAGAGAAAAAGCAAAAAGAAAAATAATGTGTGTTTTAAATCTCGAAACCTTGTACCTACGTTACAGCTAAGTTTCAGAAACGTTTCTGAAAATTTTTTAAGAAATAAGAAAAGTAAAGGCAACCAGGATATAGTTGATGAAATAGAAAAAAATTACAAAAACCTAGGCCGTTGAATGAATTTGAAATTGCATTTTCTACACTCTTATCTTGACTATTTCCTGGAAAATCTTAGAGGTTACAGCGAAGAACAAGGTGAAAGATTTCACCTAAATATTAAAGGAAGGTGAGATGTTCATATGACTGCAGAATTTTGTTGGATGCTTAACACTTTGAGCGCCACGTCAGCCATCGGGGGCTGACACTGGACTTTCCGTTTAGGCCGCGTCAGCCATCGGTGACTGACACTGAACTTTCATTTAGGCCGCGTCAACCACCGCTGGCTGACAGCGTATAACATGATATGGAACTATAAAATTTACACTGTTTTATGGAATTGCAGAAAATTTATTTAAAATTTACTTAATTTTGACTCATAACAGGATTAATGGATTTTATTGAAACACGGTAAACATAAAAACGGTTCTCCTTTACAGGTATTACAAAATGTGACAACTAGCTTAGTCTTTTTTCTGGTCATTTCTCTACCATCTTTTGTTACATTTTTATCGTAACATAATTTACAATATTTTCGTGCCCTACAATACCAGCGCTTCTAAGTGGCGCGCGTGGCCTGACGGGACTTCCTTAAAAATCAGCGTGGCGCTCAACGTGTTAAAAGGGAAACACACCCGAGAAACCGAAAAAAAAAAGAAATTTCTTACATAGATCGTTTGAAGACAAAAAAATACGTTACAAAAAGAAAAATCGATAAAAGTACTCAACGAAATTTTAAATTCAGCATGGTTAAATCTAACTTTCCTAAAATTTTGCAGTTAATAGTTCTCAAGATATAGATCAAAATTCTCAATAGGCACAAAGTTTTATAACCCCTCTCTCCACTCCATATAACTGATTTCTGAATGTGAAATAGTTTATACCTGTAATTCAACCAACTGTTACCCCAAAGAATCATCTCTGTAATCTTTCAATTGACATATCGTTCAATAAGTCCCGAGACTAACAACGAAAACAACATTTTTTTTCAAAAATCATTTTTATTCATCAATATAATCTCCTTTTAGAGTGATACAATCTTTCCAACGCCTTTCCAACATTTCTATACCATGTTCATAAAGGGATTTATCTTTTGCTTCAAAATAGGCTTCAGTTTCGGCAATGACCTCATTCGAGCCAAATTTTTTTCCCTGGAGCATTTTTTTGAGATCAGCAAAGAGCTAGTAGTCGCTGGGGGCTAAATCTGGCGAATACGGGGGGTGGGGAAGCAAATCAAAGCCCAATTCGTTCAATTTTGCCATTTTTTTCATGGACTTGTGGCATGTTGCATTGTCTTGGTAAAAAAGGATTTTCTTCTTCATGTGCGGTCGTTTTGCTGCGATCTCCTCCTTCAAACGTACCAACAAGTCAATATAATAATCACTGTTGATCGATTTACTTTTTTCTAGGTAGTAAATGAAAATCACGCCATGTGTATCCCAAAAAACAGACGCCATAACTTTTCCAGCAGACTACTGCGTTTTTGGACGCTTTGGGCGACTTTCGCCAGCCATGCGCCACTCAGATGATTGCCGATTCGACTCCGGAGTGAAATGATGTATCTATGTTTCATCCATGGTCACGTATCGACGCAGGAAATCCTTTTTATTGCGAGTAAATAGCGATAAACAGCTCTCTAAATCGTCGACTTGTTGCTGTTTTTGTTCCACTGAAAGCAATCGCGGCACCCACTTGGAAAAAACCTTTTCCATGCTTAATTTTTCATGAAGGATTGTAAATACGCTTCCAGATGATATCTGTGTCATTTCTGCAATCTCACGGACCTTCACTTTGCGATTTTTCATTACAATTTTTAACGCTTCACTCACATTTTCCTGTGTAACGGCTTCCAATGGCCTACCCGAACGTTCCGCATCGTGTGTCCGTACGACCACGTTTAAACTCAGCATACCAACGACAAATCGTTGGTTTGGATAGAGAGGAGTCCGGGTAATGTTTTTCAAGCCATTGCTGGGCTTCTACGGTGTTTTTACCCATTAAAAAACAATGTTTTATCAACATGCGAAACTCGCTTTTTTCCATTTTTCAAACAAATCACAAAGTGACTTTACTCTAACCTCGATAACTCTCCTGTCTGTGATCCGATCGACGTGAAATTCTTACACGTTTCATGTAAAGGTTCGCACTCTATGGAAACGTGGCCAGTTTAGTACTACTAGCACCATCTCTGGGTTAGTCTCGGGACTTATTGAACGATGTATTAACAACCACAAAATCCCTCCCATCTCAAGTCTCCCCACCCCACCACGACACATTCTGTAGGTTTTTCTGATTACTAAATTATGACGTTGCCAATAGCCTCGAATTTATATTCAGATTTCAACATGTATGGTTCAGCTTATCCCGCCTACTAATTACTAATTGATGTTTATTTATATTTTCTATGCCAATTCATTAATTCCAATTGATATTCAATTCCTTATTACAAATATGACACAGCATTTTTGTAATCAGACGTGTAATAAGTACGTAATGTAGTTAATTATTTTCAGATAACAGCAAAAAAATATTTAAATAGTATCCTCAGAAGCTGGAACAACAGTTGATACTCAGATCTACTATCCTAAGAAGAACTGTAGACAGATCACCATACCTTGCAAGCACCAAGCAAGAATCTTTGCCAACTTTCTTGAAAAGGACTGTTTTGATAACCCGAATCAGTAAGAATAAGAGAGTGATAAAACTCCGATCTACCATCCCGAAAAGGACTAAAAACAGATCACCACATTTTGCAAGCATCAAGTGAAATTGTTCGTCAACTATCCTAAAAAAAAACTAACAGTAGCTAAAAGTTTAAGTAATCTATGATACTCCAATCTACTATATTTTTTAATCTAGAATATTTTTTTTTTTCCACCTCATTGGTTGTATAAAATTCTTTAAAGGATTGTTCTTTTATGTAGTGATGAAGTAAAGAACTTACATGAAAACTAATAGTGAACTAAAACTAGAGGTGGAAAATAGAACAATAAGGAGACAATACTTTGCTAACACTAACTCCCCGACAAATTAACCCTCTTCATTCATTTCCCATTTCTTCACCCTCACCGCTCACTACATTCTTTTTAATGTAAGTACTTGCTTCTATGCTTGCAAGAATTAAATGATTCTCTATCAATCATTAGTGAAATTGATATAGCGTAGCTAATGTAAAAAATGTTAGTTGTACAATACCCATGATTAGTAAAATCCATACCCAATGTTCTTCAGGGCAGTATTGGCGTAGGAAGGAGTTTGATGGTCGAGGTAGAATTTGGGAGGGGTCAAGAAGTTGAATAGTCAAAGAGATGATTGTTTGCGGGAGCCATTGGTTCTACCACAGGTATAATTGTTTCACATTCAGAAATCAGTTATATCCTCCTTAGCCCCTTGTGGATGATTTTTAGGAGAGGTAAGGTGTTGTAGGACTTTGTGTCCACCTTTTGATCTAGTTGTTGAGAACTATCAACCTGTAAAATTTTCCATAAGAAAAGTGCGGGTTCCTCCACAACCTTCTTAATTTTCGAAAATCTTCTGATCACTTTTCAAGAAAATAAAATATTTCAGAAAAACAAAATATATTTAGGCAAACTCAATTGCATTGAAAAAGGCAAGAGTTGCTCTTTAAGATCCTGTCTATAGTTTATTGAGAAAAAAATGTCTGCGATTCTAAAATATATAATCTGAAATATAGGCTTTTTCAAAATCCTGAGGTATTACAGCAATTTTAAGGCTGGATTCGATTTTAGCTTTATATCTAGCTTGCTCATATAAAAATCTTGTATAATATATTTTAATTTCCTGCAATACAGTAAAAAGTTAAAAATTCTATAAAACGATAACACAAGGGGTTCATAATCGTATTTTATCATATGATTATTAGTTATTATTCAATATTCTCAGATAATTTTTATAAAGAGCATACCTTTTTTTATCTAATCGAAATAAAGAGTATATTATAAGAAAGCACAAGATAGTATTTTTCATATGGGATGATATTGGGTGTACAACTTTGCTTCCGCCGTTTTTTTCCGAAATTCGAGGCTTTATTGTAAAAAACTGGTTAAACATTTATGATTTAAGGTATTGTCCATCGCTGGCCACTACTTTTTTCCATCTTTCGGGCAGCATACGAATCCCGCGTTGACAAAACTGGTCATCTTTTGAATCGATCCAATTTTTCACTTCTTCATAAGACTGCAAGTGCTGGTCAGCCAGGCCGTGTGCCATTGATCGAAACAAGTGATAGTTCGAGGGATCAACGTCTGTAGAATACAGTGGGTGGGGTAGGACTTCCCATTTCAAAGTTTCCAAGTATGTCTTGACCACTTTCGCAACATAGGGTTGAGCACTGTCATGCTGTAAAATCACTTTATCATGTCTCTCGTTGTATTGCGGCCGTTTGTCTTTCAATGCTTGGCTCAAACGCATTAATTGCGTTCGATAACGATCGCCTGTGATTATTTCAGTCGGTTTTAACAACTCATAATACACTACGCTGAGCTGGTCCCACCAAATACTGAGCATGACCTTGGAATCGTGAATATTCGGTTTGGCCGTCGACGTGGAAACATGGCCGGGATATCCCCATGATTTTCTGTGTTTGGGATTATCGTAGTGAACTCTCTTTCATCCCCAGTCAAATGCGATGCAGAAATCCCTTCCGTCTTTGCCTTGCAAGCAGCTGTTTACAAACACACAAACGCCGTTCAACATCTCTTGGCTTCAACTGGTACGGCACCCAATTTCTTTGTTTCTGAATCATTCCCATGACTCTCAGGCGTTTTGAAATGGCTTGTTGCGTCACTCCCAATGATCCTGCCAATTCTTGTTGCGTTTGACACGAGTCTTAATCAAGTAATGCCTCCAATTCTGCATCTTCGAAAACTTTCTTTCTTCCACCACCATGCTGGTCTTCGACATTAAAATCGCCGTTCTTGAAGCGTTGAAACCACTCTTGGCATGTTCTTATACTAATAGTGGCCTCACCATAGGTATTTGAGAGCATTCAATGAGCCTCAGTCGCAGATTTTTTCATATTAAAGCAGAAAATTAAAACCTCCCGCAAATGACGAGAATTTGGCTCATAAGCTGACATGTTTAATCGAGAATAACTTTATGATGCAGACATAAATCGACTAATATTTCGATGGCGTTATGTTTACAAATACCTAAGCTTATTGTATGAAATCTATGATCCATTTATTTCAACTACTACTTACCACTACAGCCATCTATTGCAAAACGGCGGAAGCAAAGTTGTACACCCAATAAAATACCTCATAAATTATCCCCACTCTTAATATGTTACTATACGTGTCGCTCTTTCAAGCGTGCGTCGTTATACTCGCTCTTTCCTCTTTTTTTAGCTGACTAATCGTCGAGCATATACCATTGCATTTTTTGTTTTTAGGCTAGTTTCTAGTAATTATTTGCGAACCTTAATGTCATTCATTTCGCAAGTCAAATATATATAAATTTATTAAGTAATAAAGAAAGTCGTATTTCATTCATAAAATATCCTAATAATTTCTATTATAATTATGACAATGAAAAGAATCTCTTGTTTTAGCACTAATTTTTGTAGTAAATACTTTATCTATTATGAAAAGTTTTATAGAAATTTAATATTGTCTTTTAATTTATTTCACAATTTAATATTTATTAATTTATTTCTTAATTATATTTATAATTTTTTTTAGATCGCTTCGGCCAGGTGATCCTGGATGGGTAGCTAGGGCAAGGGTCCCTTTACCGTCTAATAAAGATTATATAGTCCGCCCTGAATGGAAAAGCGACGTTGATATTAGCAGAGTAAGAAATGATAAATAATATATTTTATTAATATATTTTAAAATTATTACATATTTCTTATTTATTACTTATTTTTAATTAGCATTATAATTTAATGAACAAGAAATTACAAAACGGCATGTAATAGTTTTTAGTAAAACTATTCTTTCTTTAACGGTTTGGAAACTCTCATTACGAGGGTGGTTCCAAAAGTACCCAACCTGACGTATAGATCAAAAGATGGTTGTTGTTGGTTAAAAAAAAATTCCATAGTAGGAAGAACGAATCTTATAAAGCTTAAGTTTCAAGTTTGAAAACGCTATGTTGTGTAGTATTTTTTTGGCAGCCATCAATAGTGAACGCTTTTACTGAATTTGTAAACATGTGAAAAAATTGTCATCGATATGTGATACAATAGTTTTATTTAAAGGATCTCACTCCAACCAATATGAAAGTCTTCTTCATTTACAATAGTAAAATATTGGATGGCAGAGTTTAAATAAGGCCGTACGAGCTGCCAAGATGAACATCGCAGTGGTCGACCGAATAAGATGACCACGACAGAAATGGTGAAGAAAATCCACAAAGCAGTATTGGATGACCGTGGATTGAAAATACGCGAGCTAACAGATGTGATAGACATTTGAAGAACACTGTACATGCGCAAGATGGGTGCCGCATTTGCTAACAATGTAACAAAAACTGTCATGAGGATGTTACAATCAAGGGTTTAGCGCTATAAAGCCTAATTTTTTCGTCGATTTATAACCATGGATGAAACATGGGTCCATTACTCAGGTGACACTTTGACACCTGAGATATAGGAACAGTCAAAACAATGGACTGAAAGGGAAGAATCGGCTTCAAAGAAGGCGAAGACAATTCTATCTGCAGGCAAAGTCAAGGCGTCAGTTTTTTGGAATGCGCGTGGGATAATTTTCATTGATTATCTTTAAACAGGAAAACAATCAACGGTGAATACTATGCAAACTTATTGCAACGTTTGAGTAATGAAATCAAGAAAAAACGGCCGCATTTGGTTAAAAAAATAGTGTTGTTTAATCAAGACAATGCACCAGCTCACACGTCTGTTATTGCAATAGCCAAAGTCAATAAGTTAAAGTTCAAATTGCTTCCTCATGCTACCTGTTCGCCAAATTGAGTTTGTACAGATTATTTTCATTTTTCAAACTTGAAGAATTTAGCTCGCTAGTCAAAGATTTGCCAACAATGAAGTCGATAGTTCATGGCTATTTTGAGAAGCTCAACAGGTCTTACTATAAACAGGGTATTGAATCTATCGAGCATCGTTGGGAAAAGTGTATCAAACTAAAAGAAGACTATGCTGAGAAATAAAGAGTTCTTTACCAAAAATTTTTGTGTTTTATTTCTTAGGCCGCATACTTCAGAGACCACCCTCATATTTTTATAGGTTAATATAAATTTCTAGGAAGTGCACGAGATAATATATTTTCATTTACTTCACAATCCGAATCTTCATCTGAACTTCCATCTTTTATAGGGATGAATAATATATCCATAAGTTGATCTTTGTCAATATTGATATTCTCAACAAAGTTAGATAAATCAGCTACTTTCTGACTCGGCATTGTCTAATGTATTACAAATAGGAATTAGTATAATGTATGTATGTTCAAAAATTCTATAGCCTATACCTAGATACGAACTCGAAAGCTCTAAGTTTCAAAGCCTTGAACCCCTAAAAATTTTAATTCAAAATTTTTTATCAAAAAATCAAAATCCCGTTAGCACAAAAATTCAACCATTTCCCCGCTATTTAAAGTGATTTCTAATACAAAAGCATTTGTTATAATACATTCTATCAAAAAAGTACCGGGAATTATCGATTTAAATCTGGCGGGGCAATTTAGGCAGGTAAAATTTTTTTCTAGGTTGATACAACTGTCCTTAATGACTATGCCAAGTTTGAGCGGAATCTGTCAACGAGTGTGTTTACAGTAGCTGGTTAAGTCAGTCGATGTCAATAGTGCGTGCCAATTTTTTACAATGGGTGATTACGTTTAACAAAGAATTTGTCTAAAATTTTGTGTTGCGAATAAAATTTCGTGTGCCGATGCATTGAAAATGTTGCAAAAGGCTTTTGGTGATAAAGCACTATAAAAAACCCGTGCGTATGAGTGGTACAAAGCCTTCAAGGAGGGTCATGAAGTCGTCGAAGACTTGCCTCGTTCCAGACGCCCATCGACGGCTTCGACCGCAGATAACGTCGATAAAATTAAGTAAATGGTACTTGAAAACCGTCATACCAGCTTGAGAGAGATAACACATGAACTTGAGATATCTCACGAGTCCACACGTACGATTTAATTGATATTTTGGGCATGAGAAAGGTGGCCGCAAGACTCGTTCCAAAAGAGCTTAATTTTCTTCAAAAACGCTATCGCGAACAGGTCGCTTCGGACATGCTGGATCGCGTCAATTCCGATCCCACATTCATGGAATGCATCATAACTGGTGACGAAACGTGGGTGTACGAGTACGATATGCAAACAAGCCAGCAAGCATCGGAATGGGTGGGAAAAAACGAGCCGAAACCGAAAAAACCACGCCAAAGTCGCTCAAAAGTAAAGGTGTCGCTCATTGTTTTCTTCGATATCCGTGGCGTGGTGCACTACGAATTCGTTCCAGAGG
This sequence comes from Chalcis sispes, assembly GCA_949987625.1. NCBI lineage: Eukaryota > Metazoa > Arthropoda > Insecta > Hymenoptera > Chalcididae > Chalcis > Chalcis sispes. The sequence goes on from OX465098.1 coordinate 44,718,465, forward strand.
GTCAGACGGTAAACAAAGAGTATTACCTAGGCGTTATGAAACGTTTGCGTGAGCGTATCCGTAAGAAGCGGTCAAATTTGTGGGCAAACAACTCGTGGATTGTGCACGACGATAACGCGCCGTCTCACCGAGCTACGATTGTGACCGACTTTCTCGCCAAAAACTCAACGAACACGCTTAAACAATCACCGTATTCGCCGGATTTGGCTCCCTGTGACTTCTTCCTCTTCCCAAAACTTAAATTGCCGCTCCGTGGCACCCGTTTTCAGTCGATTGAAGTCATAAAACAAAATTCGGCGCGTGTGCTGAAGGCCATCCCGGAAAGCGCCTATAAAAAATGTTTCGATGATTGGAAGTGCCGTTGGCATAGATGTATCGGAGCAAATGGAGCCTATTTTGAAGGCGACCTAATAAATTTTGATTATTAAACGTAAAAATGTTGTTTTAATTTAAAATTTTAAGTACTTTTTTGACAGACAGTATATAAATAAATAAAGGACGCCCAAAAGTTTTTTTGAAATTTTCTTTCCTAAGAAATAAGTCGGCTAACTCACGCATCCAACTGTTAACCTGCTACTCATATTTCGAAAATTTAATTATTTATAAAAAGTTTACAATAACAAATAAAACTTTGACAATAAAATGTTAAATGGGTTTTCGTCATAATTTTTTCTGTAAAATCTATTGGTGCAATCAGTTTTTCAAAATTAGTTTATTATCATTTGTTCAAATAATTTTTTATAAATAATTGCAAATGACAAAAGGAAAAACACGGATATTTTTTTTAGATTTGTCTATGAATAGTATAGTCAGTTTGATGCTATCTAATCTATTTTTTGCCTGGGCTTAATGGGTTAAGTATATTATATTTTTCTGATACTATCATACGAGGTGTGGCAGAAAAGTAATAAGACTGATTTTTATCCAACAAAGTTTCTATTTACTTCAAACATCAATGCTATCCTTTTAATGGTACTTCTCAGTTATGAAAATAAGTCATACGGGGTTAGATCTGGTAAATTTGGAGGCTGAGGCATGATTGGGGTGTTTTTTTCAGCCAAAAAATTACGAACCAGCAACGATGTATGAGCTTTGCTCCATTTTTGTTAATGACAATCCCCACGCTCGTGTAAAAACAGTTACTCTTTGTGTCTGCTGTAAACAACACGAACATGCGAGAAGGCTGATCTGGATATTGTCAACATATGTTAGGAGCATGTGCACCAACATATTAAAAAAAAAAAAAAAAAAAAAAAAAATCGAAACTTGAATATATGTAGCCCGCGTTATTTACAAATTGGCTTTATTTATTGAACACACCTCATATATTGTTAACTTACTTATTTTAATCTGTAAATTTTAAATCAATTGTAAATAATTTCAAATTGATTTTAAATTAATTTTTAATTGATGGTGAATGACTAACTCAATTAATCGTGAATTAATTTTATTAATTGTAAATAATCGTAACTTAATTGTAAATAATTTTAAATTAATTGTGAAAAATGTAATTTAATTGTAAATAATTGTAAGTGAGAAGTATTAGACCATTCGCCACATTCCCTAGATATTGTGCCGTCCGATTATCACTTGTTCCGTTCGATGGCATATGGTCTGGCAGATCAGCAATTCCGCTTATATGAAGATATCAAATAATTAGCTTGATTCGTGGATAGCTTCATAAGATGAACATTTTTACCGTAACGATATTCGAGCTCTACCGGAAAAATGGAAAAAAGTTGTAGCTAGCGATGTGCAATACTTTGAATGATTCATTTGTGACCATTTTTTTTACAATCAAGTTGCATTTTCATAAAAAATGACAGTGAAGACTAACAGTCTGTCAAGTAAGAGCGTGGTAGATTTCACCGACAGGTAATGAAAGATTTTGCTCTAATTTCTTCGCGAGCCGATAGAAAAAAGCTTTGTCCTTGATGCATTGTCAACAAAGATTCAGTTATCGTTGATCTTTTAAAAGAGAATCACGTTAAACGCCATGAGTGCTAAGTACGCGTCGCGCTACGAGGCTGTGTTCCTTTGCATCCACCCGAAAGGTCCCAAAATGTCGCAATCAGCGGCTGCTAAATATATGAGAAAGTCGAAGGCATTTGTACAGAAGTGGATACAGCGATATAAAGTGGCTAAAAATGTCGATGATTTACCAGAACGTGGCTCGATAGGAAAAGTGAACAAAAAAGATGAAAAAAAAATAGTGAATCTGTTTTCGCGGAATCCTGCTTTAACACTGCGGCAAGGACAAGCAAAATTAATGGCAAAAGGTTTAGATATATCCTACGCAACTATCCGAACCCATCTTCGTACTCATCATCTGAAATGGCGCAACACAATGAAGAAGCCTCTGTTGACTGAAAAACATGTGACAAAGCGACTCGCTTGGGCGCATAAGAATATTGATAGAGATTTTGAAAATGTCATTTTTACTGATAAATGTTCTATATGGGCACGTTCTGTCCTCACGCGAGCTTGGTCAACTTCCACCAATAGGCTTGTTCAGCGGACCGTAAAACATGGAATAAAGGTGCATCTTTGGGGCTGCTTCTCAAAGCAGGGATTCGGCACTTTGCACCTCTTTACTGACAACCTAAATGCCGAGAAAATGATAAAAATCTACAAAAAGGCTTTACTGCCATCTGCCAAACGATGGTTCATCACAAAAAATGAAGATTGGATTCTGCAGGAGGACAACGATTCTAAACACCGCAGCAAGCTCTGTACTCAGTGGAAGACTCAATCTGGCATCGTTACATTGGATTGGCCGTCGCAGTCGCCCGATGCAAACCCTATTGAAAATGTGTGGGCATATATTAAACGGATCCTTCGTGGAAGACGCACATACACTTTGAAGCAGTTGTCTTACGAAATTCGTCGGATCTGGAGATCCTTGCCACTAGAATACGCCGTCAAATTAGTAGAAAGCATGTCTCGGAGATGCCAGGCAATTATCGACGCCGGTGGTGACTGGACACATTATTGACCAAATTGCATCATTGTTTGTAATGTGTACAATGTATATATAAATATGAAAGTTTCATCAAATAAATTTTTTTATAAATTAACACGTCCACGCTCTTACTTGACAGACTGTAGTTGCGTGTTAAATAAATTATATGAATGCATAAATCATGCAAATAAATTACGAGGTATGGCAGAAAAGTAATGAGATTGATTTTTTATCTACTAAAGTTTTAATTTTTTTCAAACATCAATGTTATTCTCTTCAAAGTAGTTTCCTTGGGTAGCCATACACCAATGGAGATGTTCCTACTTTTGGTAGCAGTGCTGGAAGTCTTCAACCGGTATGGTCTTCAGCATGTCCGTTACACTTTTTTGGATGTTTTCTAAAGTCCCGTAAGGACGTGCTTCGAGATTATTTTTTAGTTTAAGAAAAAGGAAAAAGTGACAGGGACTGAGGTCAGGTGAAAAGGGAGGCTGGGGAACCACAGAAATGCCTTTTGAGGTCAAAAGTTTAACATAAAATTTAATGGCACAACGTTGCTACAAATTCCAGTGTTCCATTTTGCGTAACGCACAACGCAAACACAACTTCGCTAATAGCAGTCACAAAAGTCACATAGTAAACGGAAGGAGTGGAAACTCGCACTGAGCCATGGGAGGGTACTGATAGACGTCCAAGCGATCTGGCAACATCGCAGCGTTTCCAGATCACTTGCAGTGTTGATAGTCCCATTACTTTTCTGCTACACCTTGTATATAAGAATTACTAGATATAAGATTATCTAATTACCATATAGTATTATTCCTATTATTATTAGGAGCACCTTTGTACCCCTATGCCCTGGTTTTACTACAAAAGGTGTCTATAAGCCCTGCAGCTTTACAGAAAGCTAACAGAATTTTAAGTCTACCTCCTTGAAAAACTCGGGATTTAAAATCCCAATACGCAGTTACTTTTGTCGCTGTGCCATCAGTGCCATCACTCTGTAAAATTTCCGGTAGTATTTCTTCGTACTTGCACTTGGCAAGTATACAAAATTTGTTAGCCTCACTAACTGTACAGACTGTCTCCCTATCAAGCGTAAGTATCAACTCATTACCTACCGGCTTCCACAAAAGAGGCGAGTGTATCCCTTCTTGCGGGCATCCTTTATTAATTTTTCTTTCTACTATTTTTCTCTTCTATTCACAGTAGATGCTTGTGCCGCGTAGCATCCCCTTTATCCATCTTTTAATGGATACGAGTATGCCCTTATTTGACAGCGCACTGTCAATAGTATTTTTCGAAGCGTTCTTAGAATCCCTCTATATCTGCTAAGGCACCTGCGAGGGCGGTTAAATAAGTACCCGTCTTTGACGACAGAAGGCGTTCCTGAGGGAAGTTGGCATTATTATCGTGTGCTGCCATCTATCAAACGACGGTAAAACAAATTTCAGACTGATTGATAGGTTAGTTTGGATTTGGCAGCCATTCGAGTAAGACGTGTTACGTGATTTTCGCTAAGATGGAAAAAGAGCAGTATCGTTCGGTAATTCGCTTTTTGTTTTTGGATGGAAAAAAATGCGAGGAGATATAAGCAAAGTTGGATGCTGTTTATGGGGACACTTCGCCATCTATGACCACAGTTAGATATTGGTTCAACGAATTTAAACGTGGGCGAACATCCGCTTTTGATGAGGAGCGACCAGGACGCCCGGCAGACGTGGTTACCAAGGAAATCATTCAAAAAGTCTACGACATGATTCTCGCTGATCGACGAATGAAAGTGCGCGAAGTAGCAGAGGCCGTAGGTGTGTCGACCGGAACGGCAATTAATATTTTACATGATAAGTTGGCGATGAAAAAATTGTTGGCTCGATGGGTGCCGCGATTGCTCATGGTGGACAACAAGCGGATGCGGCTGTAAACTTTGAAGCAGTGTTTGGAGCAATTTAAGCAAGATTCGAAGGAGTTTCCGCGTCGAGTTGTCACCGTTGCTGGAACCTTGATTCATCATTACACACCAGAAACTAAGTAACAATCAAAACAATGAATTTCTCTTGGTGAATCTGCTCCAAAGAAGGCGAAGACGGTACCATCGGCCAGAAAAGTCATGGCGGCGATTTTTTGGGATACGAACGGCGTCATCCTCATGGTTTTTTTTTAGAAAAATGAAGAACGATCACTGGACAATACTACAGTGAGTTATTGGACCGCTTCGACAGAAAATTAAAGGAGATACGGCCGCATTTGGCGAAAAAGAAGGTGCTGTTTCACCATGATAACGCACCAGCACATTCATCCGGAGTTGTCGCCGCCAAACTGCATGAATTGCGTTATGAATTGCTGCCGCACCCCCCGTATTCACCCGATCTGGCTCCCTGCGACTTTTTCTTGTTCCCTAACATGAAGAAATGGCTCGCGAGAAAAAATTTAGCTCAAACGAGGAAGTCATCGCCGAGGCAGAGGCGTATTTTGGAGAGTTCGACAAATCCTATTTTTTGGAGGAGTTAAAAAAATGGCAGAAACGTTGGGAGAAGTGCATCTTTTTAAAAGGAGACTATGTTGAAAAATAAAACAAAATTTTTTGAAAAAATGGTGTCTTCATTTCTAACACGGGTACTTATTGAACCGCCCTCGTATTACCGTTTGCTCTGCTTCGATCGCCTACTCAATGTATCCCATCTCTAAGTGTAGGGTGATCCCTGTGGATTTCCTTATAGAGTCTGCATGTTGTCCGTTACGTAACGGACTACCCAAGGTTTCTTCCTCTATTTCTGTATAGGTCCCCGACCTGTCTTTTAGAATTGATAGCCGAGCACTATTCTTTTTGTTCAAAAGCTTAGCTGCTTTAGTCATATCTGTTAGTTGAGACCTTTTGTCTCAATATTTTTCGGCTTTCGATACCACTAAGGTTTTGGTTCTGACCTGTCACTTCGTGGTTTCCAACGTTAATCCTCCATTTAGATCCCTTTGTGATATTGTCTCTGAGAAGATCATTTCCGGTTCAAAAATCGAGACCTCCTTCTCTCTATCGTTTGTTTCAAAGTTTTCCTTAATCGTGATAATTTTGAATCTCACAAGAATTAAGGATCTATAAGGTCCACCCAACTGGTCCGCTACATCGGGTAAAGCTAACTTAAAATATGGTTTCGCTCGGTGCACCAAGGAATCCATTCGGGGCACAGTAACCTCTGTACTACGCATCCATTGGCATGGTATTTCCGCACATTTTAGATTGGAGATAATTAGTATTCAACCATACTACCACCGTCACCGGTTTGAGAGTTGTTAGTTGGTCCTTCCATTTTTAAGAATATTCTTATCTAATCAAGTTAAGCTAAGGCCCCCTCCTAATTTTCGGGCCCGACCTTGACTTCCCTCGAGGGTTTCGTTAGAAGATTCCATCCGTCTGAAAAGGTCAATTATAGAGATCCAGTGCCCAGGAAGCCCGTTCATCGGGATCTATTATAGTTGGGAGTGATTCAGTCCAATTCGGTTCTCCGAAAGAGGAGAAATTTTAAGTTCCACGAAGAACTAAGCCCCCTCACCGTACTCTAAAAGCATTCTTTAAGGTCCTGAAATCCCTAGAGTGAGTACTATATGATCGAGAGTACAAGTCTTAAAAATCTTAAGTTATAAGTTTCAAGACACTATATTATTTAGTATTTGTGTAACAAATAAAATAAATACTCTCGCTGAATTTGGTAATATGAAGAAAATTAGTCATCGTTATGACATACTGTTTCGTCGAATGATGCAATCGATAGCATACAGCCTGTCCCACTATCTAGTGAAAATATTCATAACGCCTGATGCAGGGAGAAATTTTATAAATAAAAAACCTTTTTACATTAAAATCGGTTGATTAATTACTATTTAATTAACAATAGATTAATAGCCAATCAGATTTCTTCGCGATCAAGTAGGCAGGCCTTGAGAGAAAAAAAACCAAAAAAAAAAACAAAAATAGGCGGAGCTTTCAATTTTGAACTATATATCGATATGCGGTGATATGTGCGTCGCATTGCTATGTTATTGTTTCTCCCCACACGCGAATTTTAATTCTGATCTTCTTTTGTCTTCTCATTCATCTTCTTATTCCTCTCATTTAGGCTATAGCACTGACGGTTTGAGTTCTAAGCCCCAGTTCAGATTTTTTTTTTTTTTTTTTTTAAGCTTTTGCAAGTCTTTGTAAAATTCAAAAAATTAAATTAAAGTTTTTCTAGATTAAGTTTTCATTCGTTTGTATGCGTCTTTAAATATGTGTTCAAGAAAATTATGAATTAAGTATTATAATTCTTTATTACAGTCAGTTGTTTCATAAATACAGTTTGTCAAGTAAGAGCGTGGTCGTGTTAATTTATAAAAAAATTTATTTGATGAAACTTTCATATTTATATATACATTGTACACATTACAAACAATGATGCAATTTGGTCAATAATGTGTCTAGTCACCACCGGCGTCGATAATTGCCTGGCATCTCCGAGGCATGCTTTCTACTAATTTGACGGCGTATTCTAGTGGCAAGGATCTCCAGATCCGACGAATTTCGTAAGACAACTGCTTCAAAGTGTATGTGCGTCTTCCACGAAGCTTCCGTTTAATATATGCCCACACATTTTCAATAGGGTTTGCATCGGGCGACTGCGACGGCCAATCCAATGTAACGATGCCAGATTGATTCTTCCACTGAGTACTGTGCTTGCTGCGGTATTTAGGATCGGTGTCCTCCTGCAGAATCCAATCTTCATTTTTTGTGATGAACCATCGTTTGGCAGATGGCAGTAAAGCCTTTTTGTAGATTTTTATCATTTTCTCGGCATTCAGGTTGTCAGTAAAGAGGTGCAAAGTGCCGAATCCCTGCTTTGAGAAGCAGCCCCAAAGATGCACCTTTATTCCATGTTTTACGATCCGCTGAACAAGCCTATTGGTGGAAGTTGACCAAGCTCGCGTGAGGACAGAACGTGCCCATATAGAACATTCATCAGTAAAAATGACATTTTCAAAATCTCTATCAATATTCTTATGCGCCCAAGCGAGTCGCTTTGTCACATGTTTTTCAGTCAACAGAGGCTTCTTCATTGTGTTGCGCCATTTCAGATGATGAGTACGAAGATGGGTTCGGATAGTTTCGTAGGATATATCTGAACCTTTTGCCATTAATTTTGCTTGTCCTTGCCGCAGTGTTAAAGCAGGATTCCGCGAAAACAGATTCACTATTCTTTTTTCATCTTTTTTGTTCACTTTTCCTATCGAGCCACGTTCTGGTAAATCATCGACATTTTTAGCTACTTTATATCGCTGTATCCACTTCTGTACAAATGCCTTCGACTTTCTCATATATTTAGCAGCCGCTGATTGCGACATTTTGGGACCTTTCGGGTGGATGCAAAGGAACACAGCCTCGTAGCGCGACGCGTACGTAGCACTCATGGCGTTTAACGTGATTCTCTTTCAAAAGATCAACGACAACTGAATTTTTGTTGATAATACATCAAGGACAAAGCTTCCCTCTATCGGCTCGCGAAGGAATTAGAGCGAAATCTTTCATAACTTGTCGGTGAAGTCGACCACGCTCTTACTTGACAGACTGTACAATAAAATTTTCATAAACTAAGATATTAAAATAATTAAAATTTGGTTTTCACACGAGATTTTAAGCTGTATACCATTATTTGTTACACCAAAAAAAAAAATGTCTTTTAAAAAAATATTTAAAAAAAATTCATCGATGTTACAATTAAATAATAGTGTGTAAAAATCATAGTTAATTGATAATCTATGCAACGAATTGAAGTGTTTGGCCCTCTTTACTTGTTGGTTAATGCGCAAAGCACTAATGCCTCCGTGGTACAGAGGCCTTTAAAAAGAATATTTCAAGGGGCATAAATAAATGATTTTAAACTGAAAATTCCAATATTTTTGAATCTATTCAGCGGTGTGTATGTATACGACTTCATATGGGTGTATACAGCGACCATCGGTACTACTGCCACCAACTTACGAAAACATTAATTAAATAACGGTGAACATTTAAATAACATTTGATGACGTTCAGCAAATATGGAGATTTAATTCGGTACCGATATACACGAAGCAGGTGTAAAAGTATGAAACCGGTATTTTTCTATAGATGACGCTACCCATCAGTGTAGGGACCGTAAAACCGCTTTTGCAGCGCTATCATCTCCCTCTAACAGCTGACGAAAATTTTGAACTCACAACAACCCAAGTCCCTTACACCGGTATATTTTTCCTATAACCTTAGAAGTATCGAGTTCTCTATCTACGAACTACAATCGGTGGGCAGCATTGGCTTTTTGTTATCATTTGAAAAAAACTGCTGCAGAATCGCATCGAATGCTTGTCGAAGTTTACATGTAGTTATACTTACATTCGGTGAACATGCTCTTGGTAAACCACAGTGTTTCGAGTGATTCAAAAAATTTAGAAGTAGTGATTTTGATGTAAGAAACGAAAAGCGTGAAAAACCATCGAAAAAGTTCACAGAGAACGAATTGCAAGCTTTATTGGATTAAAATGATACTCAAACTCAACAACTCGCGGATCGATTAAACGTGACACAGAAAGTCGTCTTCATTCATTGAAAACATATGGGAAAGATTCAGAAAGTAGGAAAATGGGTTCCGCATCAGCTAAATGAAAGATTGCAAGAAAATCGAAAAACTACTTGTAAAATGATGCTTGACAGATACAAAAGAAAGTCATTGCTTCATCAAATCGTGACAGATGATGAAAAATGGATATATTCTGAGAATCCTAAGCGTCGAAAATCATGGGTGAATCCAGGCAAACCATTAAATTCACTGGAAGACTAAATCCTTTTAGGAAGAAGACAATGAACTGTGTTTGGTGCGATCAGAAATGTGTCATATAATATGAGGTGCTGAAACCTGGTGAAACCGTTAACACTGATCGCTACTTACAGCAAATGATCGACTTAAATCGAGCATTGTGTGAGAAACGATTGTAATATGGAAAAAGGCAACACAAAGTTATTTTGCTCCTTGATAATGCTCTATCATACATAGCAAAACAGGTCAGGGAAACGATCGAGGCGTTCAATTGGGAAATACTAGCACATGCGGCTTATTCTCCAGACTTGGCTCCATCCAATCATCATCTATTCGCTTTAATGGGACACGTTCTCGCTGAACAACGCTTTAACTTGTATGAAAATGTATAAAAATGGCTCAATAACTGATTTGCTTTAAAGAAAGAACTGTTTTTTTTTTTTGCGTGACATTCATAAACTGCCGGAGAAGTGAGAAAAGTGTATAAACAACAATGAAGATTATTTTGAATAAAATATTTATCATTTTTAAACAACACGTGTAATTTTTACTAAAAGAAATTCCGGTTTCGTACTTCTACGAGGGGCGTTTGAAAAGTCCGTGCGAAGTCCGAGAGATGGCACCACCGGCGCGTATCGAGGTCATGTTTAGTTAGTAGCATCCCTTGAATGAATACACACCAAGTTGCAGCCATATTGGTCTATTTCTTTGTGTTTGGCATTCGTGTGAATCAAGGAAGTCGAGTGATTTTCAAGAAATGGACGAAAAAGAATTTCGTGTGGTGATTAAACATTACTTTATGAAAGGCAAAACGCCTTAGGAGACTAAAGAGAAGCTTGATAAACATTATGGTGACTCTGCACCTTCGATTAGAACAGTTTATAAGTGGTTTCAAAATTTTCGGACTGACCATATGAGCACAAGTGACGCTGAACATTCTGGTCGGCCTGTGGAGGTTACGACTCCAGAAATCATTGATTAAATCCATGATATCCCTCATCGACTATCTGGAAAAGGGTAAAACTATTACAGGTGCATATTATTCATCGTTATTGGACCGTTTGAAAACCGAGCTGCAAGAAAAACGCTCGGGATTGGCCCACAAGAAAGTCCTTTTCCATCACGACAATGCACCAGCACACACCTAAGCAGTTGTGGTCGCAAAATTAATTAAAATAGGGTTCCAACTCGTTTCACATCTCCCCTATTCTCCAGATTTGGCTCCCTCAGACTACTATTTGTTCCCCAATTTGAAGAAATGGCTGGCAGGACAAAGATTTTATTCAAACGAGGAGGTGATTGCAGACACTAATGGATATTTTGCAGACTTGGATAAATCCTATTATTCGGAAGGGATCAACAAACGAGAACATCGTCGGACGAAGTGTATAAGCCTAAAGGGAGACTATGTCGAAAAATAAAAAGGTTTACCCCAAACACGTAAGCAGTTTATATTTTTACACGGACTTTTCAAACGCCCCTTGTACTCCTGGTAAGTTCTGTCAATATATGAATAATTTTATGATATTTAAAGTTATTTATATGTACTTTCAAAAAAGTAAATAATACAACAGGCATGGTTTTTAAATTGATCAAAAATAACAAGTAAGAAATATTATGTATAAATGATTGTTATACTTATTGTTTAAACTTTTTTTTTTTTTAAACTTTAACTGATTGTTAAACTTATTCTTTTTCAAATAGTTCATAAGCGTCATTAAAAAATAGTACATTACACAACTAAGGACGAAAGTTCAACTTCCCTTCCTGCTTGTTATGGCCCGGAGGCAAAGTTGAGAGGCTGTAAAAAGCAGGGAGGGAAGTTAGACTCGCACTGTGTTGTGTATTCTATTTTTCTCCTTGCCTGTTCGAAAGTGCGTGGGATGTTTAGTTACAATAGCATTAGCAGCTTTATGCACGTTTTTCAAATCAAACTATGCTCACACTGATAGGGAATGCCCGCCAGCATTCACGGCCCGAGCGTCAGTGCGACAGTTCGCTAATTTAATGAATAAACGGATTTTCAAAATACTTTTAATCTATAATTTTCAACACGCCTTAATCTATAAAATGAACCGCTTACAGACTAGATTCATCGCTATTGATTCTCCGATGAAGTTCTGGAAGCTCAATAAAATTTTGATAAGATGGCGATCTTTGGTGAATATCAAGGGTCCGGAGGACGCACCAATCGCGAACTCCAATTAGAAAGAGGACTTAACTTACGAGAAAAGGTTCTTAACCCGGACCTATCGATTTCTTCGGATCTAGGATGTGTTAAAGTACACCAAAAAATAAGATACGTGTTTTTTCTTATCGGCTAACTTCCACTTTTAAGGGGTTAATATGAACCTTAAAAAAAGGGTAAAAACAGTTTTTTGTAAATATCTCATAAACTAATAGGGATATTTTAACGATTTTAACGGCAAAAGACTTCTTCTTTAATATAGAAATTTCGTACATAATTTTAATTCCATAATTTTGCGATCCCTAATTTTTATGGGAGTAAATTCAGTTCTTATAACGTATTTTTCAATTAAACTTTTCAAATTTCATGAAAATAATTGCAAATAATTTTTTTACAAAAATAGAAAACTAAATTGATGTGTCTTGGGGTTTTTTAAAAATCACCCCTCCAGAGAGGTAACCAACCCCTGGAACAAAATTTTAAATTCCTCGTAGTCTATTAGGAATATTTTAATGATTCAAACCGCAAAAAACTTGTTATTTGATATAGAAATTTTGTGCATAATCTTTATCTCATAATGTAGCATTCGTATATTCTAGTAGAATTAATAATATTGTATTCAACTTTCATATGTCATTAATAATCTTTTGGGTTACTTTTATAATTAAGTTTACTCTTACCATAATTTTTATAATTATGGTTAAATAACGATCGTTGTAAAAATAATAATAAAATTATTATTACTTTTATTATCATTATTACTGCTGACATTATTGTTACTGCTTTTTGAACAAAATAATAAGTAGTTGAACAAACATCAGGTAAGTATAGAATATTATTAGAATATAATTTGAATATAATAAGAATATAATAAGAATAGAATATTGTATTTTATTCAGAGTCACCAGTCAGGTTTACCGCAGAAAACTTGAATTATTCTACTTATTACACTGCAGAACATCGAAGTTTTCATTGCTGCAAAGACAATAATAGTGGTAACAACTAAAATTATTAAGTCTTTTAATTTTCTTAAATAATTATTTTTTAGATATATAACATTAATAAATAAAAGTTATATAGTAATTCTTACAAATAACCAAACTAATTATATACACTCATCATGTAAGTACGAGGGCGGTCTGATAAGTACTTAGTCTACAAAAGAAAAACGAAAATTTTGGAAAAGTGGCGCTCTATTTCTCAACATAGTCTTCTCTTAGTTCGATACACTTGACCCAGCGATGCTCCAACTTCTTTAACCCGTTTGAAAAATACGTTTTCTTGAGGTCTGCAAAGTAGGCGTCCGTGGCGGCAATGACCTCCACATTCGACTCAAATTTCTGCCCGGTGAGTGACTTTTTCAAGTTTGGAAACAAAAAGAAGTCGCACGGAGCTAAATCTGGGCAATACGATGGATGAGGTAGCATTTCGTAGTCCAATTTGACCAATTTGGCCGTGGCGACGGCAAAGGTGTGAGTCGGTGCGTTGTCATGATGGAAAAGCACTTTTTTCTTCGCCAAATGGGGCCTTTTTTTCTGCAATCCGGCGTCGCATCGGCCCAATAATTCGGCATGGTAGAGCCCTGTGACCGTTTTGCCCTTCTCCAGGTAGATGTAGATGTGTCTAGGTAGTTCTCCAGGTAGATGTGTCGATGCAGATCACACCTTGTGAATTTTAGAAAACGGTGGCCATCACCTTCTCGGCCGATAAGACAGTCTTTGCCTTTTTCGGAGCACGTTTGCCGGGTGGAGTCCACTGTTTCGACTGTTCCTTGGTCTCTGGTGTGCACCAGTGGACCCATGTTTCGTCGACGGTCACGAAACGACGCAGAAACTCCTTCGGATTGCGCTTGAACAGCGTCAAACACTGCTCTGAAGTGGTCTTATGGTTGCGCTTGTTGTCCGGAGTGAGCAAACGCTGCACCCATCGCGCCGACAGCTTTCTCATACCCAAAATTGAATGCAGGATATGACCCACGCGGTCTTTTGAGATGCCTACTATCTCAGCTATCTCGCGCACCTCCAATCGGTGGTCTGCCAATACGAGATTGTGGATTTTTGTCACGTCATCCTCCGTGGTAGCCGTTTTCAAGACACCTGGGCGTGGTTCATCAAAAACCGACGTGCGACCACGTTGAAACTTGTTAAAACAATTTTTTACGGTCACCATCGCAGGAGCAGAGTCACCGTACACAGCATCCAAGCGTTTTTTGATTTCGCTGCGCGATTTTCCTTCCAAAAACAAGAATCGAATCACCGACCGATATTGCTCTTTCTCCATTTTTCTAAAATCGACGGACAGGCCCGCTTCCACTCGCGATCAAAACAAAACTACAAGTCCCATTTGGCTGAAATTTTGACAGTAGCCGTCTACGAGAATGAACTACACAATAGTGAATTTCTCTTGCGATAGTGGCGTCATGGGGCGGTGAAGCTAAGTACTTATCGGACCGCCCTCGTATTTTTATAATTGTTATTTATTTTATATTATTTTTTTTTAATATATAATTCATATTATTCCTTATGTTGTAATATTAATATACATGTAGTATTTATGTAAAAATAATAGAAAGATATAAAAGATTAAATATTAACTTTTTTTGTCTTGTACTAAAATTAAATAAGTGTTTCACATTTCGTATAGTTTAACATATAATAAATAAGATAAAAAAAAAACACCTTTTATGAATTCTTTTTAATCTTTTAATATATTATGTAGCATTTGCATATTGTGCGCATTGTAATTTATTTCTTATTTTAATTAAATTTTTATGCTATTATAATTGAGAAGTAAATGATTGAAGTATATTTATATACATTTTTAATTGTCCAATAATTACAATAATTCATAATTATTAGTGTTTTTATTTTAGATTCAAAAATGAGAATTAATCCTAAAAATGTTATAAATTTATTATTAGCATATTTCCAAACGTTAGAAATACCCGATAGCGTGACCAACCATAAAGAATTTCCATTAGCGGAAAAAATTCAACAAATATTACTAGATGCTAATGAAGAGTATAAAGACCATGATGCAAGAATAGTCGAGGATGAAATACAACAACACTTTCCTGATCCTATTCAGGCACCAACATATGAATGTACAGAAGATAATGGAGAAGTAGATTTCGATGACAAACAAAAAGCCGTGGAATTTCGGAGAAGTGGCAAAAAGAAAAATTCAAATATTGAAACTGTTAAGAACAGATTTAAAAAGGTGATATCTACCAGTCAACTGAAACGTTGGGCCAACACAATTAATAAAGGCGGCTTCTATAGAGACAAAGTTGCAAGAATTTGTCAATATACATTGGATAATTTTAAAAATGGTGTTAAAGGAGGTTTAATTATTCATGATCGCAATATACGTCGGTGGGCCTTACGCGCTAAAAAAGTAATTGCCTCTGAAGATTTTCGATTCAAGGTTTAAAGAAGTTGGTTATTACGTTTTAAACAGGCTCATAGAATAGTATCTTAAAAAATAAATAAATTTATTACTAGGAAAACACTAAAAAGTGGTTTAGACCTTTACACAAAAGCAGATGCATTTGTTGCTGAAGTTAAATCGTGTGTACCAATCATTGGAATCCAGAATTTATATAATTCAGATCAGAGTGAATTCCAATTAGAAATGCATTCTGAAAAGACATTAGCAATTGAAGGAGAAAAACAAGTACAATGCTTGGTACAGTTAATTTCATCAACAACACACAGTTACACTATACAACCACTTATATCAGCCGCAGGGCAACTACTATCACTACTTTTTACAGTCTTATAAGAACAGAGTGGTCAATTTGGTCCTATTGTAGAAGCTAATTTATTTAGACCACAAAACGTATACGTAGAAGCATGTAAATTTGGAAAATTAACTACAAGTAAGCATATTTCAAACCACTTCGATGCAATGCGATAATAAATAATGTGATAAATGTTTTATGCGATATGATACTGAATAATTTTATGCATTTATGTTTTAATTACAGACCTTTTTAAGATTTGGTTTGAAAAAGTATTTTATCCAAATGAGGGTCATCACCCTGTACTATTATTTGATTCTTGGAGTGGGCACTGTGATACAGTTATAAAAGAAATAATGCCAGAAAATAAAGTTGTTAATTTCAAAAAGATAACAGCAGGAACAACAGCAAAAATACAACCGCTTGATGTATATGGATTCCGCATCTGGAAGAATTTTGTTCGACAATTTTCTGATAACGTAATTTTAATGGATTATGATTCAAATTTACATTTAAGAAATAACATAATTAAACTTCAATCTTTAGTCCACAACCAGCTTTCGTCACCTAGATATACGTATCTCTTAAAATATTCCTGGTATAAAAGTGGTTGCATCGATGTGCAATAAAACCTGATAAATTCGATAATCCTGTTGATTTTAGTTTTAAAGATTCTTGCAGTACAAACTGCGAAATAGAAGGCTGTACAAATATTGCTATTGTACGTTGTGGTTCGGGTAAAAAATCATTGTGTTTTAACCATTTTTATGAAGATTATCATTATTGTCAAACCTTCGAAAAATAAAATTACGTAGCTGTAACTACTAATGAATAATCAACAATTTAATTTTGTAAAAATAAAATAAAATTTGATTTTGTCATATAGGATAAATGATTTTAAAATCTATTTGTATTTGACAAAATAATTACCATGAAATACAATGAAAAATACAATTAATCCAAACAAAAATAACGAGTGCTACATTATGAGATAAAAATGATTCGGTATAATACTACGGGGATAAAATTATGCACGAAATTTCTATATCTAATAAGTTTTTTGTCGTTTGAATCATTAAAATATTCCTAATATACTAGGAGGAATTTAAAATTTCGTTTAAGGGGTTTGTTACTCCTCTGAAGGGGTGATTTTCAAAAAACCCCAAGACGCGTCAACTTTCGTTTTCCATTTTTGTAAAAAAAAAATTATTTGCTATCATTTTCATAAAATTTGAAAAGTTTTAAATCGAGAAATACGTTATAAAAACTGAATTTATCCCCATAAAAATTAGGGGCTGCAAAATTATGGGATAAAAATTATGAGGTAAATTTCTACATTAAATAAGAAGTCTTTTGCTGTTTGAATCGTTAAAATATCTATGTTAGTTTATGAGATATTCACAAAGAACTATTCTTGCCCCTTTATTTAGGGGTCATTTTAACCCCTTATAAGTGGAAGTTAGCCGATAAGAAAAAACACGCGTCTCTTATTTTTTTATGTACTTTAACATATCCCAGAACCAAAGAAATCGATTGGTCCGGGTTGAGAACTTTTCCTTGTTAGTCGGATTCATCGTGGTCAATGAACTATTATTTCGGATGATCAATATACTGACTGTGTGAAACTTCTGGCATCGTCGAGGGCTCGAAGTGCACGTCAGTCGCGAATTGTATCTAACAAGTAAACTTGTCAGTCAAAAAGCTGTTGTGCGTTCCCGTGGCACTTCGTGGGTCCGGAGAGCTCGCCAGTCGCGAACTCCGACATGACTTACATCATCAGTCGTTGTGCTTTCTAAGCACAAACCCTTCCATACGATCGGTGTAATTTATGATTGCCAGTCTCTGACTCTGGTCACTTCAACAGTGGATTGTGTTTTCTAAACACTAACGCCGATCTCTGCGACGGTAATAGTGTTCTCTAGGCACTGATGTCGATTACTGCACTTACGCCGCTTAACTTTGGCGGGTTCTACGTGGTCGAGTATAACACCTACGTCGGGTACGCGTCGATCAACGATTGGTCGGCCTCTTCAAAGACATACATCCAAAAAACAAATAACAGAGTATGACAGAAAGCCAGAGTTTTTTATACTCTTGGTTATTATCTTGTGGTCAGATGTTTGACTAATAACGAAGACAGCACACAAAAAAAGTTCTTCGTCAATTGATCCATCGACGAAGCTGTTGATAGCGTAGAACCGCTGACCTAGGTGTCAATGCACGGTGGGCTACATGTCGTCGATCGCGTGATTAGCTAACGTCGCGATTTCAACACATAGTGTGAGCGTTTGCTCGTGGTTTCGTAAGCCGAGCTATGTACGAGGGTAAATCGAATATAAACGGTAATTTTTTTATACATTTATTGAATAATATTACACACAAACCATATCATCAACATTTCTCAATGTAGTCTATTGCATTGTCTACACACTTTTGCCACCGTTTTGGAAGATTAAGTATTGCTTGTTCATAAAAAGTTTTAGGACGAGTTGTCAGCCAATTGCTCACGTGCTTCTCGTCTTTTTCATTGCTTTTGAATCGTTTTCCTCTAAGTGATTCTTTCAGAGGTACGAACAAAAAGTCACAGAGGGACAAGTCTGGACTATAAGGAGGGTGTTCGAGTGTCAGTTTATCCCTTGTCAAAGCGGCGGTGTGCGGCCTAGCATTGTCATGGAGAAGGATAACCTCTCTAATGGGGATACCTCGTTTTTTGTTTCAGTAGGAGGTTCTCGCTGACTGTAACAACTGGCAATAGTGGGCTGCATTCACTGTTTGTCGATCGTGAAGGAAATCAACGATTAAAACTTCCTTTAAGTCAAAAAAAATCGTTGCAAGCTTTTTTCCGGCTAAGAAGCGAGTTTTAGCCTTCACTGGGTAGCGTTCATCCTTCCTTCGCCACTCCTCACTCGCTATTTTCGATCCGGGGGTACAATGGTGGACCCACGTGTCATCACATGTGACGATGCGCCTCAAAAAATCCTCCCCTTCTTGTCGAAATCGATTCAGAAGTCTCTCAGTGATCTCCGATCTGACCTGTTTTTCATGCCTGGTTAAAAACCTCGGAACCCGTCGAGCACTAATTCTTCTAAAGTCAAGATGATCAGTGATAATAGATGAGCACTTCCATAGCTGATACCCACTCTTGACGAGATTTCTAAAACAGTTAACTGCCCATCACATTCAGTAAGCTCTTGAACGGCACAGATGTTGTCATCTGTAAGACTTGTCCTTGGATGTCGATCATGACTTCCGTTTTCAACACGTTCTCGCCCACCCTTAAATTTCCTGGCCCATTTATACA
Organism: Chalcis sispes; assembly: GCA_949987625.1. Lineage (NCBI taxonomy): Eukaryota > Metazoa > Arthropoda > Insecta > Hymenoptera > Chalcididae > Chalcis > Chalcis sispes. The sequence continues at coordinate 44,737,473 of OX465098.1, forward strand.
CTCGATTCTGAGACAGTTTAGTATACTTAAACTGCGCCTTTAAACGAGTACAAAATTTCCAACGGTTTAACGCCTTTATTGGTTAAAAACTTTATGATGACGCGTTGCGCGACAGGCGGATGTATCTTTTGCTCAGTCATACGGTCTGTCAAGTAAGAGCGTGGTCGACTTCACCGACAAGTTGTAAAAGATTTCGCTCTAATGCCTTCGCGAGCCGATAGAGGGAAGCTTTGTCCTTGATGTATTGTCAACAAAGATTCAGTTATCGTTGATCTTTTGAAAGAGAATCACGTTAAACGCTATGAGTGCTAAGTACGCGTCGCGCTACAAGGCTGTGTTCCTTTGCATCCACCCGAAAGGTCCCAAAATGTCGCAATCAGCGGCTGCTAAATATATGAAAAAGTCGAAGGCATTTGTACAGAAGTGGATACAGCGATATAAAGTGGCTAAAAATGTCTATGATTTACCAGAACGTGGCTCGATAGGAAAAGTGAACAAAAAAGATGAAAAAAGAATAGTGAATCTGTTTTCGCGGAATCCTGCTTTAACACTGCGGCAAGGACAAGCAAAATTAATGGCAAAAGGTTTAGATATATCCTACGAAACTATCCGAACCCATCTTCGTACTCATCATCTGAAATGGCGCAACACAATGAAGAAGCCTCTGTTGACTGAAAAACATGTGACAAAGCGACTCGCTTGGGCGCATGAGAATATTGATAGAGATTTTGAAAATGTCATTTTTACTGATGAATGTTCTATATGGGCACGTTCTGTCCTCACGCGAGCCTGGTCAACTTCCACCAATAGGCTTGTTCAGCAGACCGTAAAACATGGAATAAAGGTGCATCTTTGGGGCTGCTTCTCAAAGCAGGGATTCGGAACTTTGCACCTCTTTACTAACAACCTAAATGCCGAGAAAATGATAAAAATCTACAAAAAGGCTTTACTGCCATCTGCCAAACGATGGTTCATCACAAAAAATGAAGATTGGATTCTGCAGGAGGACAACGATCCTAAATACCGCAGCAAGCTCTGTACTCAGTGGAAGAATCAATCTGGCATCGTTACATTGGATTGGACGTCGCAGTCGCCCGATGCAAACCCTATTGAAAATGTGTGGGCATATATTAAACGGAAGCTTCGTGGAAGACGCACATACACTTTGAAGCAGTTGTCTTACGAAATTCGTCGGATCTGGAGATCCTTGCTACTAGAATACGCCGTCAAATTAGTAGAAAGCATGCCTCGGAGATGCCAGGCAATTATCGACGCCGGTGTTGACTGGACACATTATTGACCAAATTGCATCATTGTTTGTAATGTGTACAATGTATATATAAATATGAAAGTTTCATCAAATAAATTTTTTTATAAATTAACACGACCACGCTCTTACTTGACAGACTGTAGCTGTACTGAGGACAGAACCAAGCGTGGTCGCTAACTAAGCTGGTTCCTTTACTCCTTATAAACGAACCAGCAATCGCCATACTATATAATCTAGTTCGAAAATGCGTGCTAAGCAGAATAGCTAAATTACCGTTTATATTTGATTTACTCTCGTATATAGCTTGGTATCATCCATAGGGCGTCACACTATAATATATTGTATTTAAAGTTATGTTACTTACATTTTTTCTCTTCACTGCAGATATCCATTATGATCTTTGAAGCCACTTATTTCTAGCAGTTGAAAATCTATAAAGCTTATAATCAAAATTCTTTTTTGTATTTTTAAAATTTACTACAATCAATTAGAAAAACACATTTTTTGTACTTTTTCACTATTATCATATGAAAATACGAAGAACAAATTTGCTCGATTCAACCACGTACGGCACTTTGGTCGTTTCGCGATCCTCTTTTAAACTGCACACAGCAAATAATGTTGGAGGCGGCGTAGTGTGCAGTGAGCTTTTTCTTTTACTTTTTCACCTTTCTCTTTTTTTCCAATACTCGGTATAGTACAGCAATATATCTTTTTATCTACTATTCGACGCCTAACAAAACAATAAACTGCAAAAGGTGAATCGAATCCAAAGAAACTAAAGATAGTTTTATCTGGTTATCGCGTCCGTTTTTTGAGATGCCCATGAAATAATTTTTATTGATTGTACATGACAGACTTAGATTAAACTTCCTTTGTCATCAGCATTCGCCCTTTATCAATCCTATAATGAATTACTGCTGAAGAAGTAGGATTTTATTTTTTATTATTGACAAAAGAAGTGATGTTGAAATATTTATTCTTTCTTTAATAGAGGATTAATTTTTAAACGCTCCTGTTAAATATGAAGCCATTAATTTTAGAAGCATTCGGCCAAATCATTATTTGATTTACCAATAAAAATATTGTATCTGTCTAACTTGCAAAGGAGAATAAAGATATGAATTCGAATTTAGTTTTATAGTAATAAATCTGTGTACCGATTAATCTTCAATAACTCTCTTCCTTTTCGGTAGTGTAACATTATCAAAATATCTAGAAATTGAAGATTTTTTTAAATGTTTAATGTTTTCCATAAAATAAAGCATGAGATAAAAAGACTTTTTCCCACGTTTTCGAATGGCTGAAGAATTATTCTAAAATTCGTTATCAAGAATTTTCCCAAATATATTAGGTTGCTGTAGATAAAATGGCCGATTTAGCAATGACATAAAGTTGGCTGCAATTTTAGTGTATTATGTTGGCACAAGGCGGCGCAAATGAAATAACATATTGAAGTATAAATACTGCTACTTTCGTTTATAGAGTCATTTCTGTTCTGCACTTCATAGTGATCGTAAAAACGAAAAGAGAAAGTGAACATGGTAGTGAATCAAAAACGGCTACTTTTACTAAACGAATTTAAGTCAGAGCACAACGCAACGGAAGCAATGAGAAATATCAACAGCGCATTAGGGCCTGCTACAGTAAGCGAACGAACCACTCGGCGGTGGTTCGAAAAATTTCGATCCGGAGATATGAACCTTGGAAATGAGCCACGTGGACACCCAGGACCATCGATCGATAACGACGAGTTGCGTGCATTAGTGGAGTCTGACCCCCGCCAAACCATAAGGGATCTTGCCGAGAAATTAGGCGTTTACAATTCGACAGTTTGCCGCCACTTGCAACAACTTGGTAAAGTGAAAAAGCTTGACAAATGGGTTCCGCGTGATCTTACCGAGCAAAACATGACGTGTCGAATGGAGATTTCAAGTTCTTTTCCCTTCCACAACAAAAAGGAACCGTTCTTGCACCGAATTGTGACCTGCGATGAAAAGTGGTTTTTATACGATAATTGTCGCCGATCAGCTCAATGGCTAGATGCCGATAAAGCGCCAAGACACATGTCGAAACCAAGCCTTCATCCAAAGAAAATAATGGTAACTGTTTGGTGGTCTGTAGCTGGAGTTATCCACTATTCGTTCCTGCAACCTGTCGAAACCATCAATGCTGAGAAATACTATGCTTAACTGGATGAAATGCATCAGAAATTGATAGTCCAACGATCCAGGCTTGTCAACAGGGATGGAGTGATACTGCTTCATGATAACGCACGACCATATATATCAAGAACAACGGTCCAAAAATTAAACGAGTTGTGCTATGACTCTTCCTCACCCTCCATATTCACCAGACCTCTCACCAACAGATTACCATTTCTTTAAACATTTAGATTACTTTTTGACAGGAAAAAGATTTGATAATGGAGCTGCTGTCAAAAATGCCTTCGAAGAGTTTCTTCGAACCAGAAACTCGGACTTCTACAAAACTGGAATAAACGTACTTGTATCTCGTTGGGAAAAGTGTGTTGCATCTATTGGTACCTATTTTGATTAAATAAATTGTCTTTATAAAAAGTTACAGCTGTTTAAAAATTTATTACTAAATCGGCCATTTCATCTGCAGCAACCTAATAATTCATTAATTAAAAATCGGAGGTCAGGTCTCCCTACAAAGTAAATTAAAATAATAAAATCAAACCACAAATACCACCACGAAACGAGTTAATTAAACCAAAAAAAAAACCAATGCAAATAACACTGGGCACGCTGCTGATTCCATCACTAAACAATCCGGTGAACCAGGCGAACTTATTGCGAACTGCTCGCACACCTTCAAACGCGGCAAGTCCCTGTGACGCTGAAAATTTAATAGAATAAAATGTACGGACAAGCGGGAATGCGAAATAAATAATTCACACAGATTCCTTCTCAAAGAATTTTTTTAAAAGAAAAATATACTCCAACGGAGACAAACCGACACTGACGCTTGTTTATTTTCTTTCTCTCCTTTTAATAAAGTTTTTCGCCTTTAACTTTACCTTTTTTATTTTTCAGTGCCAAAATCAAACTAACTACTTTCTAAAATTTTTTAACAAACGTTGAAATCGAATAAAATTTATCAAATTTTATTGGACAGCACTTTGAACCAATAATTAAAAAGAATTAATCACTGTCCGATAAGTGCAACTCTCACTCTGTCTAAATTTTTTTTTAATAATTTTATTTGGCTTATATTACGAATATTCCGCTTCATATTTCTACAAATCAGCGAAATAATTCGTAAAAATTCAAGGCCGTGCGAAGGTAAACAATGCGTTAAGTCACACGCAAGAGTTTTTAACGCGTGGAACCTCAGTTCAATTTTGCTCGCTGACCGTGTTCGATCTCCCCTCTCGCTCTCTGCACCGCGCAGTTACTCCCGTAACCGTTTTCGTAGGCTTTAATACTCTATAGAGAGTACGGCAGTGCGCGAGCGTCTCTCCGTCAACTACCGTAACAGTTTGCTATGAGACTGACACTACATCGCATATCCCTCTCCTAAACCGGTGTACTCAAGAAGTACACCGTGTTTAACTGACCCGAAAAATTTTTCGAACTCTGGTCAGCCTTGATGTGATCTGAATTCTCTGATCTGATGTCTCCAAGATGTTCTCTGCTCACCTCAGAGTTCGAGTTGCTCTTAAAATCGTAAGCTTTCGCTCGCTCTCCTCTCTCTCTCTGCTGAAATAATGCAAGCTTATGCTCTCGCTTTTCTCTCTGTCTCTGTCTCTCTCTCTCTATTTCTCTTCTCTCTTCTTTCCTTTCTCTGATTAAACAGAGTTGAGGGAGCGCGTACTTCTCCGTGAAGGTATAGTGCAACACCATGTCGCGCATCTCCGCGGGAAGCTTGTTAGCCGCTTTTTCGAAACAGCTCGTAAGAGCTACCCGGTCCACCTGCGGGCCTTGGGAAGGGAGTGGACGAGTCAGTTCTGATGAATGGGACCGCTTAAGGGTGGCGTTCGGTCGCTGGGTCGACTGACCATCTGACCTCACCTCTGCTAATGAGGATCTCGCGCGCCTCTTTCTTGACAGACTTTGTGCACCTGACGAGTTTCTAGAATATTGAGAATTCCCCCTCACTCTTGCTACCACCATCGTCTGCGACTGCCTTGTTTTAGAGACCAGACCCTCTTGTCGCATCCGGTATTCACGATAACTATCGCAGCATTATGGAAATTTTTGCACTACCACATCCCTTCGTGCCTGGTTCGCCAACAATGTAAATATGAGTTAAGAGACAGGCCAATGATCTGGTTTACAGGAATTGAAGCCAGATCAGCAAGAAAGGACCCGCACTGCTTAATTAAAACCGGTCGAGCTCCTTCCTTAGCCGTGTCAGCTCTTCACTTTTGTAGCCAATCGTGCACGTTCGGCCGACCCCGGCTGGTTGAGGGCTTCGAGACTATCGCTCCTTTGGGCTGCGAACATGCCAATTCTCTGACACGGGAATCATGCTTCACTGTTTTTTTTTCCTACCTCAAGGCTGGAAATGAGATATCGAAATCAGTGGCTGGTTTGCAGAGAACCTCGAGAGTATCTTGCGCATCACCATCTCTCCTACACCGAAAGGCGCACATCTCCGTCTACGTTTATAATACTCTGCTTGCCTTTTATTCGCATCTTCAATGTGCTTTACGACTATATCTCGTAAAGCATTCAGCCTCTTCATGCGATCTTTCCACTCTTTAGGATTGAGCTGAATTTCAATCTCGCTGCTCTCAATTTCTCTTTTCAAACTTTTCACCAGCCTCGGATGTCAACTGCATTGTTGTATTACCCGTGTGTCTAAACTCGTTAAGATGTTCATACTACGTTCTCTCGTCTGATCTACCAAAGGTAGCTATCATTATCTTCAAAATCCTGTTGTTGCGTTCGACCGGATTGGCTTGAATATGATACAGCGGAGTTGTAACATGCTGTCATATTCTTTCAAAACCTGATCTAGATGATTGTTATCGAACTTCTTTTCGTTATCCGTAAGCAAATAACCCGGTGTTTACCAACAAAAGAGTTAATTCTTTAAACGCTGTGGCTACCGCTCTTCCCTTGATCTTTATTGGTTTCAACTCAATCCATCTCATAAACAGATCTTCAAACACTAGAATATACTTAAACTGTCCTTTGGATTACAGAAATTTTATCATATCTGCTGCGACCACGGCTCATTGTCTCTCAACAACTCATTTTCCCATCAATCCTTGTGGTGCTGTTTGCATCCCTTTATATCGTTGGTATTTATCACACGAATGGACATATCTGTTCTCTATCGAATGTCTTCTCGATCCTGAAATGACCTGACAAAGCTTCTCGATGAGCGTCCCGTAAAACTCTCACGTTGTTCTACTAAAAACATCAATTTCCATCTTCCTTTATTGTTAGTTATCGCATCTAATATCACATTGTACAATAATCCCTCTTCAACTCTCCAGCTTGCAAATTTCTTCAGGAAATTCCGAACCTCTTTTAATCGGTTCTGGTGTTGGTACTACTGATTAAAAACTTTTCCAAATTCTGCCACTTCCTCCTCATCCTTCTCTGGGCTGCGTGATAAAGCATATTGTACGTAATGTAACGCCCCACGTCTATACACCACCTCAAAATCTCATTTTTGAATATCCGAAGCCCAATAGCTTAATTTTTCAACTGGATCCTTGAGATTTCACAACTATCTTAATGTGCTGTGTTCAGTGATGATAATGAACGCGCATCCCTCCAAATATGGCCAAAGACTTTTAATCGCCCAGATCATCGCTAAACCCCCTTTTTAGTTATTATATAGTTACGTTCCGCTTGATTTAAAACTCGGCTCACATAAACGACCGGATGTTCTCTGTTCTCACCCGCTTACGTTAAAACTGTACCGATCGCATAGTTGCTAGCGTCGCATTGCACCATTAATAGCTTGCTAAAGTCTAGCCGTGCCAACACAGGTGCCATGGTTAACACTCGCTTAAGGCTCTTATTCTATCTCTGCATCATATTCTATAAATTTAGCAAAACATCCTACCATACCCAAGAACTTACGTAATTGCTTTACGTTATTAAGTGCTTGATATTCAGTTACTGGTGCTACTTGTTCAGGATCAAGCCTCAATACTTCATGATCTAGTAGATATCCTAAATATGCTACTTCAGAATAACTGAATTCGCATTTATTTCAAGTTTAATATTTGAATTTATTTCAAGTTAACTTATACTCTTGTCTCTACTAATCTCTTTACGACAATCTTAATCTACCGTAGGTGATCCTTAAACGGCTCATTGAGAATAATAATGTCATCTAAATAAGCAAGAACATGCGGTTCAAACTCTGAACCAAACAACGCATCTATCAACCGGCAGAAAGTCATCGGTATATTAATCAAACCGAATGATAGATGAGTAAATTGTTAAAAACCTGAACCAGGCACGCCAAATGTTGTATACTACTTACTCATCGTGTCTTAACGAATTTAGTGATAAGCCTGCTTCAAGTCTATCTTGGTCAAATACTTCGCCTTCCTAAGTTTTTTTAGAATCGCCTCCACACTCTGTATTGGATACGTACTTTTCCTTAACCTTATTTAGATCTCTATAATATACACAAAATCTAAACCTTTCGTCTGATTTGCGTACGATTACTGGCGCGCTATTCCATTCACTTATCCATCTCTCAATAATCCCTTTTTCAAGCATCCGCTCCAACTCCTCGTGTGCTACATTTATCATAATAGGAGACATACGGTGAGGCTTTTGCTTAAACAGTACCGCACCTTGAACATCAATATGATACTCAATGAGCTTTATAAACCTCAATCTCACAGATGATGTCGAAATTTAATTTTCGTGGTCCGCGACAAGCTATGCAAAAACAAACAGGATAAAGTAGCGGGGGATTGCGCGCGTGGCGAAGTCCGATTACAGAAAAATAGCTACTATGTAAGCAAACGGTGCTATAACCGAAAATAATTCCGAGAGATACGAGACAAAATAAATTTTTGCGCCAAAATGTTAAAATAAAAAAAAATATATAAATTAGATATAATTTAAATTCACAGCGTGCAACATTACAATTAATACAATTAAATATCCGCGACTGCCATTTGCAGCACGGTGCGGGATCAGCGTGCGAAAAAACGAAACAAAAGCAGCACAAAATAATTTTCTTAGTTGTGTCAGAGTGAGCGGCGGGATATTCGTTGTCTTGCGAGACGATGTAGCGGCGACGGCGCACCCTGCCGGGAGCGAAAACAGGCAAAAAAAAATAAATCCTCGAGAATACGGAAAGCTATTGAAAAAAAGTAGTAAATAAGAAAAAAAAATTAATACTCAAAAAAAAATTTATTAAAAAAAAAAAAAACAAATTTTTATTCAATTAAAAAAAAGAAATAAATAAAAAAAAAATTATCAATAAAAAAAATTTTATTAACTTTGACTTACTAAAGAAAGCAAAAAAAAAAACACAAGAAAAGAAAATATTGAAATTACCAAAAAAGAAAAGAAAAAAAACGAAAAAAACGATTATTTTAACCGCTCCGAAACGCCAGTCGAATATACCACGTAACTTGCGTCGTGCTAAACTCCGTAGTTGAGACGCGCGTCCTCTGATACGCGTCCAAGCGCGGCGCTACACTCGCAGCTATCGAGCTGACGTCACAGCTTCACGACAGATAGGCACTCACTCTAACACACGTGGGTGAGGATAATAGCGGCGGTACGCAACACTAACACACAAATTTTTAATGTAATTCGATAACATGCGAAATTTTTTTTTTTTTGATTAGATATCTAGTAAATTTTTACCGGTAGGCATCAAGCCAAGCGCAGCGAAAACAACGAAGAAGAGAAAAAAAATTTTAAAAATTAAATTATTTATCAAAAAAAAATTGTTGATTTTATCATAAAAAAAAACGAAATATTATAAAAAAAAATTGAAATATTTAAATAATCACTAATTGAATTGTACAAAAAACAAATTGAAATTTTACTTGACTTTCGCAAACGTTCTTCAAAACAATTTGTTTTGAAATTATCGCGAGTAGTCTCGATCTTACCGCTGGATGCGCACACTCGAATAAACTTACCAACCTCCGACGTGGCGTATGCGAGCGCCAGCGCTACTGCGCGGCTGTCTCGCGTGGTCGATCAAGATGGCCAACCCACTGGCTTCCTTCCCTCCTCGTCCTCGTCCGGCCGCGTGTGCTTTTACGACGCGCGAAAAATGGCGGCGAACGGCGAGTTTGAGATGCGGTATTCGCTTGCGACAGCGACTACCAATCATGCACTTTATACCTCACACTTCACTGTCTCGGATTTTATTATTCACAAATTTTTCCACTGTCCTCACACATACACACGATTGCGCGATCCCGAAAATTTTCACAAATCAGCGTGATTTGTGTCGGCCCCACGTTGTCGGCGCCAATTTGTAACGCCACTGGGGATCAGGGTGGCGTGCAAATGAAAAAGGGGGGGGGGGAGAAGCGGGCGGGTTTCTTTTTATTACGAGTAAGTTGAAACCTTCGATTATAATGAACACAAAATAAACACGTTTATCTGAACTAAAAATTAACTACATACACAGTATTCGCGTTTTTAGACTCGTGTAGCTGGCGCCCTGGGCTCGCGTAAAAACAAAAAGAGAAAGTGAACATGGAAGTAAATCAAAAACGGCTACTTTTACTATACGAATTTAAATTAGAGCACAACGCAACGGAAACAACGAGGAATATCAACAGCGCATTTGGGCCTGATACAGTTAGCGAACGAACCACTCAGAGGTGGTTCGAAAAATTTTGATCCGGAGATATGGACCTTGGAAATGAGCCACGTGGACACCCAGAACCATCGATCGATAACGACGAGCTGCGGGCATTAGTGGAGTCTGACCCCCGCCAAACCATAAGGGATCTTGCCAAGATATTAGGCGTTCACAATTCGACGGTTTGCCGCCACTTGCAACAACTTGGAAAAGTGAAAAAGCTTGACAAATGGGTTCCGCATGATCTTATCGAGCAAAACATGACGTGTCGAATGGAGATTTCAAGTTCTCTTCTCTCCCGCAACAAAAAGGAACCGTTCTCGCACCGAATTGTGACCTGCGATGAAAAGTGGATTTTATACGATAATCGTCGCCGATCGGCCCAATGGCTAGATGCCGATGAAGCGCCAAGACACATGCCGAAACCAAGCCTTCATCCAAAGAAAATAATGGTAACTGTTTGGTGGTCTGTAGCTGGAGTTATCCACTATTCGTTTCTGCAACCTGGCGAAACTGTAACGTCGGAGTCTTAACTCAAACGTGCAGCTTTGGCCTTTTCTTTTTTAAGCCTGGACATTAAAGTCCATGGGCTCAGGGGTGGCCGGAGGAATAACAGAGCGGGACGATATTAATTAAATTTTTATCGGATAGGTGTGTATTCCGGGATTGAGAATGTGGCAAGCCACTACAGGCTTGTCTATTCTCGGAAGAGGACCTAACAAATAATATTTAGGAAAAAGTCGAAGGACACTTTTTGTTTAGTCCAGCGACTCTCGGAGGAAAAATAGGTGATAGAATAAAGAGAAAAGAATGAATTTAAATTTATATATCTTTATTGTTTCTTTACTCACTTTTATAATAATTTCTCTCTCTCTCTCTCTCTCTCTCTCTCTCTCTCTCTCTCTCTTTTGTTTACTCTTCGAATTAGTGAAACGATGGTGTTGAACTAGGGCGTGGTTGGCTCGTGGTGATCCAGATCGGGCTCTGCCTGCTGGGGTCTTCTGATGTCCTTCGATCTAGGGCGCAGTCGGCTCGTTGTGATTCAGCAACGTTTCGTCGGCGATTCGCGCGGACTGATGATGATGTCTAATTAAATGAAAAACTCACGACGAATGCGTCTCCGCATCTCAAGCTTGTCCTTTTATGCACTCATACAGAGATGATTGTACGCCAATCAGATTGCGAGAAATTAGCGCGCGGTGGGCGCTAATCGCTTATCTTGAGCGTATTCCGCTTGGGAGGGAGAGCGAGAATTAGAGAGGGAAGATTCCTTTTGTACAATTTTTTTTACGTATCCGTTATTTATTATTTGCGATAATTAAATGCTAAATTAGATTAAATGGTTGCATTCTATTTAAAATTTGATGCACGTTACAAAAAAAAAAACGAAGTTTTTCGTCGCATTTTACGCTATTTGGGTTGTATTTTTTTTATGATCTTAAAAATATATAAGGAAAATATAATTATTTAAATTAAGAATGATTGTCATTGTGAACAAGAGTGGCAATCTTAAATTATCAAAAGTAATTTGTAATTACTAGATTATTGAGAGAAAAAAAAAGAACTAATGCAAGATAACGATTAAATAATTATATTCCCTTTTTTGAATTACAATCCTTATTTAATTTTTAAATATTTGTCACGAAGTGTCGGTGAATTAATTAATAGGTCGACATTATTTTTAAATAAAATTAGAGAATTCTTAATTAATATTCTTTGAGTTTTTGCGTTGACTGTATCATGCGCTATGTTATTGTAATTGAATTTTAAAAGTAATTACATCTTTTTAATAAATTGATAGTAGGATTAATCATTAATCTAGAGGGATAGTAACAATTATTACTTCAAGAATTTACTAATGATTAATCTAGTTTTAATTATATAAAAAAAAATGTACGGCAAGAAAAATTACAATTAAGTATAATCGTGTAAAATTAGTTTTAATCCGCAAGAAACATAAATTCTATCGCAAGATTAAAATTCTCGTTCATAGAATTTGCAGGAAGGTAAAAATAAAAAAAATTTCAATTCCCTTAAATATAAGAGCGGTGAATATTATAATGCTTAATTTGGCATAATGCCGAAGAATTTAATTATTAACGGGAGGAAAATTAGGAAATAAAATTAATATGACACTTCGTAAAAATTATAACATTCCACAAAACTATGATTTAGGAGATTATGATAATAGTTTGATTTTTACGATAATCTTGAGTTATTAGGTCCGGAATTTTTTTTACAATGACGGATAAACAACCATTTACTTCGCTTAATTATCTTATTAATAATAAATAAAAGCAAAAAGAAGTCCTTTCAGTATTTTATGAAGAATAAGTAAGTTTACTTAATAAGTTGTTTTGCTTTTATTTAGAAATACAAAAGTAATAATGATAAATTGGAGGAATTAGAATAATCGAATTATAGTGTAAAGGTTCTAAGGAAACAAGCGTAGCACAAGACCTTATACATACAGTTGGTTTACGGGAAAACGTAACACTCATTATTATTAAAAATAGATCGAGGCTGAAATACGTTGACGCATTTTACAATAATTAGTGATTATGTTTCGCATTAATTTTTTTGTCATATACATGAGAAAACGGAAAATCTGCTCTCTTTTGCCCCTTTTGGTATGAGTTCTATAATTAATTTAAATTATTGATTAATTTGTGCGTGGAGAGGAAAAAAAGAAAAAAAAAAAAAGTTTTTACGAGTGTACGATAGAAGAATAATACTTTGGCATTCCAAGTTGGACCGGAAACGCTGTTATCGCGCGGCGTCTTAAATAGCGCTGTAGATGCATTTTTCTGACGTCTTAAAGCTATGAATTTTTTCGCGTTATAGCCGGACAAAAAAAAATTATTTTATTATTTCCCCTTTTGTTTAAGAGATAAAAAAAAAAATAAAGGGAAATAAAAGGAAAGATTTCCGTGGAAAATCCAAAGAAGAAAGAGAAAAAAAAAATTAATATATACATAAAAATAATTTAATATATATATATATAATAAAAATGAAATTGAAAAAAAAATTAAGGGATCGATATAACATTACCGATCGATCTGTGATTTAAAATGTAATACGCTGTGCCGACATTACAAAACCATCAATGCTGAGAAATACTGCGCTCAACTGGATGAAATGCATCAGAAATTGATAGTCCAACGATCTAGGCTTGTCAACAGGGATGGAGTGATACTGCTTCATGATAACGCACGACCATATATATCAAGAACAACGGTCCAAAAATTAAACGAGTTGTGCTATGACTCTTTCTCACCCTCCATATTCACCAGACCTCTCACCAACAGATTACTATTTCTTTAATCATTTGGATCACTTTTTGACAGGAAAAATATTTAATAATGAAGCTGCTGTCAAAAATGCCTTAAAAAAGTTTCTTCGAACCAGAAACTCGGACTTCTATAAAACTGGAATAAATGTACTTGTATCTCGTTGGGAAAAGAGTGTTGCATCTATTGGTACCTATTTTAATTAAATAAATTGTCTTTATAAAAAGTTACAGCTGCATAAAAATTTATTACTTAATCGACCATTTTATCTGCAGCAACCTAATAGTTCCCTTGAGTAGCTACACACCGATGAAGACATTATTCCCACTTTTGGTAGCAGCACTGGAAGTCCTCAACCGGTATGGTCTTCAGCATGTCCGTTACACTCTTCTGGATGTTTTCTAAAGTCCCGTAATGACGTTCTTTGAATACATTTTTAGTTTAGGAAAAGGGACAAAGTCACAGGGACACAGTTCAGGTGAATAGAGGGGCTGGAGAACCACAGGAATGCCTTTTGAGGTCAAAAGTTCTGTGACGGAGAGGGCAGTGTGGCATGGGGCGTTGTCATGATGGAGCATCCATTTGTTTGCAATGTCTGTTTTCACGTGAATGACTCTTTTTCTGAGCCTTTCAAGGACGTATTTATGAAAATCTTGGTTGACAGTTTGTCTTGGAGGAACAAATTCTTTGTGGATGATTCTCCTTGTGTCAAGAAAACAAAGCAGCATTGATTCGATCTTCGATTTGCTTATTCGAGCTTTCTTCGGTCGAGGAGAGCTCGCAGTGTGCCACTCCTGACTTTGCCTCTTGGTCTCAGGATCGTGTTAAAAAATCCATGATTCATCACCTGTAATCACATGACTAAAGAAATCTTGCTCATTGGCGATTCTGTCAAAAAGATTAAGATACTTGTTTTTTCGATTGTCCTACTGCTCAATTGTGAGGTTTTTTGGCACCATTTTGGCACAGACCTTTCGCATGTGCAAATGTTTAGTCAAAATTTGATGAAAGGTAAATCTGTTTAAATTTAATTATTCACTTGACATTCTTAATGTTAAACGACGGTCTGATCTCACAAGAGTGTTCACACGTTCGATGTTTTCGTCGGTTTTCGATGTTGAAGGCCGCCCTGAACGGTGTTCATCTTCAACGTGTTCTGTGCCTTTCAAAAATGATTTGTGCTAGCGAAAAACTTAAGCTCAGGATAAAGAATGTTCCCCATAGGCCTGTTTTAACTTTTCAAACGTCACACTTACCGATTCTTCAAGCTTAACACAAAATTTAATGGCACAACGTTGCTTCAAATTCCGCTGTTCCATTTTGCGTGACGCACAACCGAAATACAACTTCACTAATAGCAGTCACATAAATCACGTATTTAATGTAAGGAGTTGAAACTCGCACTGAGCCATAGGAGGATACTACGCGTGCAAGCAATCTGGCAACAGCGCAGCGTTACCAGATCGCTTGCAGTGTTACTAGTCACATTACTTTTCTGCCATACCTTCTAATACTTTAATGTGTCCCTGTATTAAATTACATTTGTACGTGTAGATGTATACTAATTTATAATATACGCATGAGTATTAATTTATTATTATATTTATCAAAGAGTTTACTATATTTCTTTCATTTTTACATGTCTGAAAATAATAATAATGATAGTAATATTCAAGGTGTTTAATAGGTAATAATAAATATACAAAAGAATAAAGGATGATGATAAATAGAAATAGAATCCGAACAATTCTCATTTTTTATTACAAATATCAATTTTTATAACCAAAAGGTAACGAGAGTCGAGGTGTAAGGTAACCCTTTTTTATAATATTACACTACATGTCTTAGTTTCATCACGCGTTATAACATCGTGAGTTTTGGTATGCCGTATAGCTTTGAAATTTATTTTAATTTAATTTAAATATTGGACATCGCCATTATTATTATCATCACCGTCGTCGTCGTTAATATCATTAGGTGTGTCTTTACAAAACGTTAAATCTATAAGCTGCTGTATACTGTTAAAATTAATCCTTAGCACTTTGCACGTTTTTATACCAAATGACAGGCGGCTCCGTGGCTGAGCCATCGGAGCGCTAAGTGTTAATTTTTGTAGAATTTGAAAAATTTAACATTATTTCTTTTACTTTACAACATTCGTATATCTTACCTATTGAAAGTACTACTACTTAAAACTGTAAAATTTCGGTCCGCCTGAAAGAGAAGTTTCTATGTACGCGTCTGCTCCGTAAACTTTTAACTCGTCGGTCATATCATCAAGTAAAGAACCATTCGGAGAAACGTATTTGTATTCATTTGCTTTATCGCATACAAAAATACATGAATCAGTGTCGTAATAAAGAACACGAAGGTCTAGTTTTTCTAAATATGAGTAAAGTTAAAGTCGTCCTATGCCGTGATTTAAGCCGTGAGGACTACATAAGTATGAGGAGCAGGCTCCACAGCTTCGTCTCAAAAGCGCCAATCAACGTACAATGTTTTTTCATTCGTGGGCACTATGTCGAATACTTCTTTTTCGTGATCTCCTACGAGTTTTAAAAGTTCTTCACACGATTTGACAATCTCGGTTTGCTTTAAATTACTACGCTGAACAAATTTTTCCCAAAAAGAATTTAGACATAGTTGTTCGGTCGAACGAATTATTATTTTATGTATTTTATAATTTTGTCGTGCACGTATTTTCGACACGCGAAGACGTGCCGTGTTTACGTACGCGCGTAAATGGGGGGAAACAGGGGGGATCGCCGCATTCGCGCTGCTATGGATCTCGCGTGTTTACCGCGGAATAATTCTTTAAAACAAAATCCGATCGTCGCGGGGTAAGGAGGGACACGAGACGCGAACGGTGGGGACAATTTTCGACTAGACGAATTCGCGCGGACTAGTTAGTCTCTTGCGGTTCACTGTCGTGTACGAACCTCTTGCAAATACAAACGCATTGTTGCAATACGCTACATTTCTTTGTTCATATTCACACGCACATACATCTAAAAATTCAGTAAAGTTCCATTACGTTGCGGTGAGCGTCGTTGCAGTACAGCGATATCGCCACGCAATAGCCCGCGTTAAATCAAACGATTGATTCAACAAATATATCGAAATTCGTTCAACTTCATTCACACAACACACACTTACATAAAACACATACACGATCAACGACGGTTGTAATCTTCATTTTCGTGGGGTTTTTATGCCTTCGTGCTTTTCCTCGAGCCAATAAAGGAACAATCCAATTGGCTCAAAATCATCGTCTTCTTTATTTCAACCACGTCATCATCCTCATTGTCCAACAAAACTGAACTAGGAAAAGAGCGTACATAAACGCTGCTTTCCGACGCGAGAATAGTTTTGCCACGGCTCGTAAACCAGAATCTTTTTCAATTTTTGTCAAACTCGAATTTTATGCTCTCGTCTCGTTCGTAGTCGTCTACATATCTTTGTTTAGTTACTTCGTCTGTACACCAGGAATGCCAGCCATTTCCTTGCTGTTTTATTTTCAAAAATTTATTTACATACTCTGAAAATAAACCACCTTCACCTGTACTAGAATCAAAACGTGTCACGTTGTATTGTCAGATTATAAATCTTTCGGTTACACAGTAACCAAGCTCGATGGCTTTGCATAGTTCATCGGATATGCATGTACCTGTAAATTCACGCTCGCTAGTTTTCGTGATTACAATCATTTTGATGCATCTCTTCGCAACATAATCGACATCATGAAAAAAAACAAGCCGGTTATGCATTTTTACAGGTAAAACCAATAAAATAAAATCGCTTGGTGGCAAAACTCTACATTTTGCAAAACCTTCTACACGCGACAAATTGTTATTATTCTCGAAAGTTAACTTGTTACATTGTGTACCGACTAATATTCGCAGATATTCGAGCAGATATTTACCCCTTTTACACACGTAAGGGTATAATAAATAAATGTCGGTGTATTTTATTTTTTCGCCTGTCTTAATCTGGTAGTGTGTTACAATATTTCCGTCCTTACCTCATAAAAAGCATCTAGCAGGTTCAATGTTATTTTATTAATCAAAGGATGATTTTATATATATATATATATCTAATAATTTTGAAGTTTTGTTTTTTTAACTGGTCAATATCAGACTCCCACATTTCACGTAACTCATATCCTAACGCTTTAATATTCGTATTTTTGGCTTGATAATTTTCTTAAGCCTCTGCACACGAATAAGAATACGCCATTTTTTTATGTCGGTTATTTTTAAAACCTTTTGGCCATCCGTGTGTATAACAGCCTTAAAATTCGTATACAACACCTTTTAATACCCTCTCGTCGTTTAAAGGAGATAAATAACCATCTACTAAAAGGCCCTCTGATATCCTGAATTCCCGTGATCGGCCGGCATTTATGATTTCACGGCCAATCTCGTGTTCGCAATATAATAACAATTCGACAGCTTTATGTGAATGTTTATCCGATCGTCAATATTCGTTTGGAGATATTATACCTATGCTATACAGTTCTAAAAAATTTGGACGAAACACATCCGAGCAAGCTGATGCAGTCGTACTTGTGAACACGAAAGGATCTACATTTCTAACCGAGATAAAGATTTTTCTAAAAGCTATTAATGCGCGTCGTAAAATTTCAACATCCATTTGACAATATTCAATGATTTCTTTTTTAAAGTTAAAGATCGGAGCTAAATCTTTTTCAATATTATATCATGCATTAAGGGCTTCCCTTTCACTAATAGACATGGTATCGGGTGCGTAAAGATGTGCATCAGGAAATGTGCCAATATATTCCTGATTTTCAAGTGTATTGAAAAGATGTGGGAAATAGTCTTTTTTGTTACTAAGTGGTTAACCGAAGGCTTTCGGCAACTTACTTAATTTCATGTGAAAATAATTAATGCCGTCTATAAATTTAGTTTGTCCGATTTCTAACATTATGATACTCCATTCATTAAGAATTACGCTTGGCAACGTTTGATTAGAATAATTAGACAACTTTTTAAATGAAAATTGCACGTCAAAAGCCCTAAAATTATGCGCAATATAACACATCGTTCAATAAGTCCCGAGACTAACCCAGAGATGGTGCTAGTAGTACCAAACTGGCCACTTTTTCATAGAGTGCGAACCTTTACATGAAACGTGTAAAAATTTTACGTCGATCGGATCACAGACAGCAGAGTTATCGAGGTTAGAGTAAAGTCACTTTGTAATTTGTTTGAAAAATGGAAAAAAGCGAGTTTCGCGTGTTGATAAAACATTGTTTTTTAATGGGTAAAAACACCGTAAAAGCCCAGCAATAGCTTAAACATTACCCGAACTCCTCTCCATCCAAACCAACGATTTTTCGTTGGTATGCTGAGTTTAAACGTGGTCGTACGGACACAAACGATGCGGAACGTTCGGGTAGGCCATTGGAAGCCGTTACACAGGAAAATGTGAGTGAAGTGTTAAAAATTGTAATGAAAAATCGCAAGGTGAAGGTCCGTAAGATTGCAGAAATGACACAGATATCATCTGGAAGCGTATTTACAATCCTTCATGAAAAATTGAGCACGAAAAAGGTTTTTTCCAAGTGGGTGCCGCGATTGCTTTCAGTGGAACAAAAACAGCAACGAGTCGACGATTCAGAGAGCTGTTTATCGCTATTTACTCACAATAAAAAGGATTTCCTGCGTCGATACGTGACCATGGATAAAACATGGATACATCATTTCACTCCGGAGTCGAATCGGCAATCATCTGAGTGGCGCATGGCTGGCGAAAGCCGCCCAAAGCGTCCAAAAACGCAGCAGTCTGCTGGCAAAGTCATGGCGTCTGTTTTTTGGGATACACATGGCGTGATTTTCATTGACTACCTGGAAAAAGGTAAATCGATCAAAAGTGATTATTATATTGACTTGTTGGTACGTTTGAAGGAGGAGATCTCAGCAAAACGACCGCACATGAAGAAGAAAAAAATCCTTTTTCACCAAGACAATGCACCATGCCACAAGTTTATGAAAACAATGGCAAAATTGAACGAATTGGGCTTTTATTTGCTTCCCCACCCCCCGTATTCGCCAGATTTAGCCCCCAGCGACTACTGGCTCTTTGCTGATCTCAAAAAAATGCTCCAGGGAAAAAAATTTGGCTCGAATGAGAAGGTCATTGCCGAAACTGAAGCATATTTTGAAGCAAAGGATTATCCTTATATAAACATGGTATAGACATGTTGGAAAGGCGTTAGAAAGATTGTATCATTCTAAAAGGAGATTATATTGATGAATAAAAATGATTTTTAAAAAAAAAATGTTGTTTTCGTTGTTAGTCTCGGGACTTATTGAACGATGTGTTGTACAATTTACTTGAAAATGGATTTTTCGCGAATAGATATTTTAATCAGACGTTTTACGGGTAGGTCGTGAAAAATGTGTTCGCGGGCTCTGCAGGTATTACACTATTTTGTGATATCATCGATGTATAGACAATCACTACAAATTTGCTGTATACTAGGCAAAGATTCAAAATGTGACTTTTTATTGTTTTATGATTTTGATAGGCGATGTCTTGCCGTGTCTCAAAATCGTAAAATATAAATAAAAATTTCGGATCTTCGTTCATGATGTTAGCCTTTGTAGGTTTCATATAATATAATGTGTAAAAGTCGTGTAGCGTTTCGCATACTTTACAACTATAAACGCCGCATTCGTGCTTAGTCTCGTACATTTTATGTACTAATTTACATTTTTCATACACTCTCAAAACTTTGCACATAGTCTTCTTATTCTTTTTCTTTTTATCGCTTTTAATTTTCCTATGATTTTTAAAACAAGAATTATTGAAAAAACTTCTTTTACAAGAATCGCATTTTATTGCTTCGCTTTTGAGATCGCCGGTGAATCATAACAACCTGGGCAAATTTCTTTACATGAGTGATTATCTATAAAATAATAGCGTTTATTACAATAGACACAGGAAAATTAACTATCTACAGCTCCTGTTAAATTTAAAATTGTGTCTAAATGCCGCAAATTTCCATCGTAGAGGAGATAAATCAAACCGCGTAATTCGACGTGTTCAGTTTTAAGTTTAGTGTGACCGTTATAAAATGCCGATTTACCGCTACCTATATTATTTTTATCGAAAATAACTATAGCTACTCCGTGATTTGAAAAATATTCTTGAAATTTTTCTATTTCGCGTAACCCACATCCTTGTGTGGTTATATCGACTCTAGCCTCTCGTACAAGTTTTTGTTGTATTTGTGGGTTTTAAATAAATTAGAAAATAGTTTAATCAAGTGTAACTTCACTTTATTCATAAACTATCGGTTTAATAAATACATGGCGTCCTAGTATCTCTAATTAATATTATCGTGAAATCGGTCCTTCTTGTATGCCGATCACTGAGCAACTGACTTAATCATTCACACAACCCCAACAATCCCCCTTGTAATAAAAAAACAATAGTAATTTAATTTTCTCTTTCGGGGTAGCGTATACACGGAGTTAAAGCATCTTTATTTCTTAGTTTTCTAGGACTATGTTGACAATTTAATTTTGTAACTTTTGGTTTCTTTTTCTTTGTCGGTTTAACACAAATTTGTTCATTTGGCTCAACAAAGTAATCAAAATCCTCTTCTAAATTCAAATTTTGCATTCTAGTCTTTTCGCCTGCTTTGGCTACTTGATTCAGATGTCGTTTCCAAATACGACCATAGTCTAATTTAATGAGATAATGTAATGAACTAATTCTTTTTTCTATTGAGCCAAATTCCCATTTTCGTGCACCGATGTATTAGGTTGCTGCAGATGAAATGGCTGATTTAGTAATAAATTTTTAAACAGCTGTAACTTTTTATGAAGACAAGTTATTTAATCAAAATAGGTACCAATAGATGCAACACACTTTTCCCAACGAGATACAAGTACATTTATTCCAGTTTTGTAGAAGTCCGAGTTTCTGGTTCAAAGAAACTCCTCGAAGGCATTTTTAACAGCAGCTTCATTATTAAATCTTTTTGCTATCAAAAAGTGATCCAAATGCTTAAAGAAATGGTAATCTGTTGGTGAGAGGTCTGGTGAATATGGAGGGTGAGGAAGAGTCTCATAGCGCAACTCGTTTAATTTTTGGACCGTTGCTCTCGATACATGAGGTCGTGCGTTATCATGAAGCAGTATCACTCCATCCCTGTTGACAAGCCTAGGTCGTTGGACTATCGATTTCTGATGCATTTCATCCAGTTGAGCACAGTAGTTCTCAGCATTGATGGTTTCGCCATCACACAATTAATTCAATACATATTCAATACATATTTAATATATATATATATATATATATATATATATATATATCTATATATATATATTTCGCGTTTCGACAAATCGTCGAAACTATTTTTACATATTATTCCATACATATATATATTTTTTTTTAATCCGATAAATTGTCGTAAATACAGTTTTCTACGAGTTTTAAAAGGATTGTGCATTGGTGTTAGTGTTGTGCGTGTAAAAATTCGCGTGGCGCAAAAAAAAAATCGAATTCTTTGTAGAGCCTAACGACAATTTCAGGAATTCTAGCGTTCACGCGTCGACGCGAAGCCGAAATACGTCACGAATTATTTCATTAATATAATAATTGATTCGTTTTATACTTCGAATAAATTGAAAGATTAATTAACTAATATTAATTATTTAATTTAGTGTTCATTAAATGATAAGTTGTGACAGGTGGCTTATCGAGGTTAAGCCACCTGCCAGACATTGCGAGATAAAGTTCGCGGCGTGACTATACGCGGCGCCATCGATCAAGCGATCGATGGCTTGACGCGGGTAAAGCCGCGGCGTACCGAAACGCGGCGCTATCGATCAAGAATCGATAGCGCTACGCGGGATAACTAATAGGCGAGAGGGGAAAGAGGAGCCCTCCCCTAAAGCCTTCTTCTCGTCCGAGCCGTTGTACTAGCCGCTCGTGTCGCAATTTTCTGTCAGGAGTTTCTTTAGAAGAAAGAGGCGATTCTCCGGGTTTTTCGGTAGCAGATTGAAAGAGACGATTCCGCGAGTAGAGCGCAATAATGTAAGTGGCCACTTAATCGCAATATTTAGTCCGCGAATAATTAGATTGAGTTTTCCTGACGCGTGTGCGATCGCGTCAGGCATATATATATATATAAATATATATATATATATATATATAGGAGAGTTACGCGCGAGACCGCGTAACTCAAACTCGATTAGGCCGTGCGAGTGCGAGTGAGAGGATCGATCTCTCGCACTATCATAGAATAGGCGTACGAGTAAGAGAAAGCCACTCTTACTCGTACAACCTGCGAGCACGCAGTTGAACGAGAGGAACGAGCTCTCTCGCTCAACCATAGACTACAGCGTCGAGTGAGAGTAAGAGACGCTCCCACTCGAGCAGTCACGAACTACGGCAGTATAGAGAGGGAAGTGCTCTCTCTATATCTGCCGTCCATAGACTGCACGTGTGTGTGTAGCCGCGTGAAGCGAAGAGGGTGCGCATACGCAGTGCGCACCTCGAGAATTAGTATTGCGCGTGAGGCAATACTAATTGCTCTTCGCATTAAAAGACCTCTCCGCAACAATTACATTTTGTATTATTTTTGTTAATTTTATTTATTAAATAAGCATTTTTGCACAGAGCAGGTGCGTCTTTCTTATTTTCATTTTCCTACAGCGTCCCTATCCCGAATACCGCCGCCTCCGCGGGTGTGCCAACCGGTTGTTGGCACACATCCTGAGCAGCCGAGCCCGGTGGGAGCAACACCTTCCGCGGGGCCTTAGGCAAGGCCCCTCACACACAAAACAAGAAATGCAGGACCAGAGGAAGGTCCTGCGTTGTTAGCGGGTGTACACAAATTACCCCGTTACAAAGTTAATAATAATTTATTTTATATTAATTCAATTTATTCGTTAATATTAACGTACATAGTAGTTGTTACAATTTATATTTCAAATTCAATCAAAGAATTTAATATATAATAATAAACATTTAATTTAGCGTTAAACAAATAATAATTTAATCATTAATTATTTTATTTTAATTATTAACATCAATATATATAATATTTATTTCGTTTATATTTCGTGACAGTTCTTAGAATTAATTACATTTAATTTCGTGTTTAACAAATAATAATTTTGATCATAAATTATTTTATTTAATCAAATTATTAACAGCACTTTGTCACGGAGAACACTCCGTATTCCGCGGGTGTTTATATTTCGCGCGCTTCCACGGTCCGCGAGCTGTGTTTAATTTCGGTAACGTCACGGCCCCAAGCGGGAAAATGCGGTGCACGCCGATAGATAGAATAGCCGTGTGCCGTATAGAAAAGATAGGCTAGTTCAAGCTAGGCAAGCTAGCTTTTTCCCGCGTTTTTCAGGCAGTTCCCTTCGGCCATTTTGATTGTTCGGACGCGCGCCCTCTTCCCGCGTCTCGGCAAGTTTTTTTTGCACGAAGTTTTTTTGTATTTTTGGCGCGCCCCGGTCGCGTGTTCTATAGTGTAGGTGTGCAGCTGCAGCTGGCACCACACGAGGCACCGCCACCAGCAATCAGGGGCGTAGCAGCAAGGCGACGGCACCAGCGATTTTGTTCGGCAGCAGCGGCGTCCCGCTACGAGCGGTATTGTTTCGATTTTTGGCGTGCGCGGCTGGCCAGCCATCGGCGTAAGTTTTTTTATATAAATTTAACTTCGCGCATAATTTTGTTCTTCTTTACTATTTGCGTAGGAGTAACCTCCGCCGGTTACTCTGCTTTTTGCCCCTTAATTTTACGCGATTCGTGCGAGTGAGAGAGCGTCATCTCTCTCACTCTCGTATAGTCAGTGCGAGAGAGTCGCGGTTTCTCGCTCCAGTAGAAGTAGTGCGAAAGTCGCCTTCTCTCTTGCACTCGCAGTATATACGGCGCGCGCGAGTGGGAGAAGCCTTTCTCACCCACCCGAGTAAGATCAGTGCGAGAGAGTTGCGTTCTCTCTCGCACTCGCGTAAGACTAGGCGCGCAAGAGTGGGAAAGCGCTTTCTCTCTCACTCCTACGGCGCAGTACGGGAGGCTCGTTGTCTCTCTCATACTCGCAGTAGGCGTGGCGTGGCGGAGTGGGAGAGCGCTTTCTCTCTCACTCTAACGGGCTTCGTGCGAGAGAGTAATCTTCTCTCTCGCACCCGTGCGTTATACGGTGCGCGCGAGTGAAAGAGGCCTTTCTCTCTCGCTCTTATAGGCGTAGTGCGAGAGACGTTCGTTCTCTCTCGCACTTATATCGTGCGTAGCGCGCGGGAGCCTTTTTCACGCTGTATATCTTTCATTATTACCTGCGCTTCTCGTACGTGTCTCTTTGTAATTTTTTTCTTTACTGTTCTTTTGTATTTTTTTGTCGTTTATTAAATTATTAAATTATTTTATTTATTTTAAGCACTTTTTCTACTTCTCTCATCATTTCCATTTCCTCTCTTATCTTACATAATACTGTTGACTTTTTTTTTTATTCTTATAATTTTACATTAAATTCAGACAAATCACTTAAATAATTTTTTTTTAACTTTTTATTCAATTTATCTAATTTCCTTTTTTTCTTTTCAATTACTTTTGATTTTTATTATTGTTTTGCGACGAGGAGCTTTCAGCTCTCCTCCTGAATACCGCCCTCTCCAAGATTTCAACTAGCCAGGTAAGGACGACACACGAGCCGCGCAACGATGATTGCGCGGCGTTGCAACGAGTAAGTTGGGTCCAAAGGACGGCTTCTCGTGCCCGGACCCAGGAGCAAAGTCGTCCGAGACTTTAGCTACCTAAAAGGGGGCGCAGCGGGCATATTCGCACCTTTCGCGAATTGCGCATCCCCCGAGGCTTACTGTGGTGGTTTACCTTTAAAACTGCCACTCCGTTACAACGTATATAATATTTATTTCGTTTATATTTCGTGACAGTTTTAAGGATTAATTACATAACCTCAAACATCTAATTTCGCGTTTAATAAATAATAATTTAATCATAATTTATTTTAATTAAGTCAAATTATTTATCAACAATTCAATAACTCCTCATTGTTTTAATAACATTGTTTAACGAATTCGTTTGATCAGCAACGATATTTATTCGGCATTTATAACAAAATATCGGCTATTAATCAATTTATTCAAATTATTTAGTGAATATTAAAAACGTGTATTTATACATTTCCGATATTTCACGTTAACAATTCAATATTCTATCGGAACTGATCTCAATCAAATGATTTTTCTTATTTCATTTAATAAATCTATATCACCTTTTTGGATATTTTTTCGAATTTACGAATATTTCGACATAATTAATTTTCGACATTTAATTTTCATTTTGATCTCGTTTAACTTATTTCAAGATTTGCGTGATTCTTTTTTATTTTTATTTCATTTTACTCTTTTCATTTTATGTTCATTATAGATCGCGTAAAATATATCGCACGAAAACGTACGACCCTTCAATCGCGATTAAACAATTTAAAAGACTCGTAAACAAAAATAGTCAAGATGTTTTAAATTTAAAATTTCGATTGAAGGGTATAAAAGAATTAATCACCGCGTACATAGAGTATGACGACGAACTAAGCCTTTTAAACAACGACAACGAAAATCAAGACAAGATTACGGATATTAAAGATCGTTATTACTCACTCGCTGCGCAAATTGACGCATTATCCAACGTGAATAATACGCGAAATGAAACATTAAATATAACCCGTAACCAAAACGATAATTTGCAACCCATGAAACTTCTGGTCGCGGAACTTCCAGAGTTCAACGGCTCGTTAGAAAACTGGTTATCATATAAAAATGCATTCAAATCACTGATTGACGCGCGTAATGATATAACCGACTTGCAAAAATTTATCTATTTAAAAGATTCTTTGAAAGAAAACGCGTTAACGAAAATATCAGTATTCGACTTAAGTGAGGAAAGCTACGCAAGGGCATGGCAATTTTTAGTAGATACATACGAAAAGAAACGATTCCTAATAGATCGGCATCTCGACGCGATCATTGAAATAACCGCGCAATCGAAACTTTCATCGAAGAAAGTGCAACAAGTCAGCGATAGCGTACGTCAACACGTACACATCCTTACTTCATTGGACGCGAATTATCACGAATTAATGATCAGACGTTTATTGGAGAGAACATTACCGTGAGACATGCGTACCGAATGGGAAAGAACGCTTGATTCAAACCATTCACCCACTCTCGCGCAATTTTATACATTCGTTTCGGAATTAACACATCGCTCACAATCATTAGAACATAACATGTGACGGACATGTCAACCATCTGGTTACAAACGGAAACTTTCGAACGTTAACGCAAATCGTTCCAAACTAAGAAAGGATAATACATCCGCTCGAGTATTCTTGACCCAGGAAAAATCGTCAAATTGTCCGGTGTGTAAGAGCAAGGAGCATTCATTATTCAAATGTCCGGGTTTCAATAAGGCGTCGATAGCAGAGAGATGGGAGATGGTTAAAACATTTAAATTATGTAAAAATTGTTTACGGTTACACGGCGGCGCGTGCACGCGTTCGCATTGCCAAAAATGTTCGAGATATCATAAGACGTTGTTACATAGAGACGACGGGGTCAATTCGAATACAAATCAAAATGCGCAGCGAAGACACTTGACTACGAAGGTTAAAGATAAACAGGTTTGACTGGAAATACAGTCGTTTAACACCATTTCTGAGACTCTTCATTCTCAATTGATAATAAGCGCGTTAGTTCGACTCAAAGATGTCTATGGTAATTTTCTAGAATGTCGTACTGTATTAGATACATGTGCAACAGCACATTTCATTACAGAAAATTTAGCACATTGACTTAAACTTCCTATCCAATCGTGCACGGTGCTCATCGCTGCAATTAATGGCATAAACACGTTTTCAAAGGGAATGATTACAACATCTATTTATTCAATCCATAACAAGTTTAAAAAACGTTTATTTTTTTTAATCGTCCCGTCGATTTCTGATTCCATTCCGAATGAAGTTGTTTCCCGCGAATTCCTCAAAATTCCAGCGAATCTCAAATTGGCCGATCCGTCGTTTCTTTTACTTTGCCCTGTAGATATGCTTATAGGTTCAGGAGCCACTTTATCTTTATTTTTAATAGGGCAAATTAATCTTTCGCAAGGTGATTGTGATCTTTTCATTCAAAAAACGCAATTAGGTTGGGTTGTTGTAGGCGGTATATCCAACAGTAGACGAAAGAAGCATGTCATATGCAAATTAAGTAAATTAAAATTAGATTGTTAGGAGCATTATAACATTAATACGACTCGAAATATAGAAGGGCAGTATATAGTTTGCCTACCATTTCGCCCTGTCGCACGTAATTTCGGCAATATAAAATCAATTGCTTCACGAAGATTTTATAATTTATGTAAAAAGCTCGAGGCAGATCCGGTGCTCAAAGTACAATACGAGTGCGTGCTGCAAGAATATATCGATATGGGACATATGTCACTAGTTACAGACGAAGATGACGACGGCTATTTCCATCCTCATCACGCGGTCGTAAAATCTTCAAGCACTACAACTAAGGTGCGCGTCGTTTTCGACGCTTCGGCCGAAGTAAATAAAAATAAATTATTAAATGATTGTCTATTGGTAGGCCCCACTATTCAAGATAAACTTTTCAGTCATTTATTAAAATTTCGCATGCATAAATTCGTTCTTACCGCTGACATTGAGAAAATGTACCGGCGAATCATGATGCATCCCGACGATAGGAAATATCAAAAAATTCTTTGGTATAATAATAATCAAATTTCTACCTTTCAATTAAATACAGTAACGTTTGGAATATCCTCTTCGCCTTATTTGGCAATTCGCACTGTACATCAACTCGTGGACGACGAGGGGGTGAGATATCTGATCGGCAAACGCGTGTTAAAGAGAGATTTGTACGTTGACGATTTGCTTACCGGTGCCGACACCTACGACAAACTTGTCGAGATTCGTGATCAAGTGTCAGCATTACTAAAACTCGGCGGTTTTAATATAAGAAAATGGGCATCGAACAATGAGCAAATTCTCGCCGATTTATCCAAAAGCGCGATTGAAGTACAAGTATTTGATCGTGATCCGATTCTACGTACGCTAGGTATATCTTGGAACGCACGCCGCGATCAATTACTCTATACTACGCGCAAAATCAGCTTAAGTAACGTAACAAAACGAATCATATTTTCTGAAATGCAAAAAATTTTTGATCCATTAGAATTGTTAGGACTGGTCATTTTTATAGCTAAACTAATTGTGCAGCAGTGTTGGAAATCGAAGTTAAAATAGGATGAATCTGTGCTGGCGGCTATATATACATTATGGTCGACGTTCGCGAATCAAATCGAACTAGTAAATAATCTTTCGATCGTTCGACGGCTATTCATCGATGATTACAAGGAGATTTAAGTGCATGGGTTCTGCGATGCTAGCAAGTCAGGCTTTGGTGCTTGTTTGTATATTCGGTCGCGCAACGATTATGGAGATGTTACCGTCCAACTGCTGTGCGCTAAATCGCGAATAGCTCCATTAAAAGAGACAACAATACCGCGGCTGGAATTATGCGGTGCTTTAACACTCGCACGTCTAAATCGCGATATACACAGTGTGTCCCATGGAAAACGGAACTTTTTTAAAATAAAGACAAAAACTCAATATTCCAAAAAATCTCATTTATTTTATTCAAAATAGAATAAAATTCTCCTTCCGCATCAATACAACATTTTGCATGATCAATTAACATATCAAATGAGTTTTTGAGATCATTTTTATCCATCGACTTTAGTATGTCGGTCGTCGCTCTTCGGATGGCCTCTACGTCGGCATAACGTTTTCCTTTCATAGGCAAGTGCAATTTGGAGAACAAGTAGAAGTCGCACGGAGCCAAATCCGGCGAGTACGGTGAATGGTTGATGGTTAAAATGGAATTTTTGATCAACAAATCCGTGATCAAGTTCGATCGATGAGACGGGGCATTATCATGCAACAAACGCCAGCTCCCTTTTTCACGGTATTGTGGCCGCAAACGACGAATACGGCTGAGCAAACGCTTTATAACACCAAGATAAAACACAGCAGTAATCGTTTGACCAGATGAAACGAATTCACGATAAATAATACCCTCCAAATCGTAGAAACAAATCAACATTGTCTTCACTTTTGACTTTTCAAGACGACTTTTTTTCGGATTGGGCTCGGTTGGGCGCTTCCATTCAGCACTTTGACGCTTGGTTTCGGGAATATATTGAAAACAACATGTCTCGTCACCAGTCACAATTGAATATTTCAAGTTTGGGTCCTTTTTTGACTCTTTAATCAAATCCTTACAATGTTGAATTCAGAGCAATTTTTCGTAGTCGGTCAATTTGTGTGGAACAAAGCGTGCACACACCTTCCGTAGATTCAAATGATCAGTCAAAATGCGATAAATTGAATTTTTGGACATATTCAATTCCATTTCCATGTATCGCAATGAAGATTTTGGCTCATTTTTTATAAATTCACGCACTTTTTCAATGTTACTTTAAGTAACCACGGTATTCGAAGGACCTGGATGTTCGTCGTCCTGCATGTCTTCACGACCTTCCTGGAACCGCTTATACCACTCATACACTCTGGTACGGGATAGACAATTATCGCCATAAACTTGTCAATTTTAACTTGAAATCAAGCAGCTCTCTGAATCGGGGGGAATAGAGAGAAGTAAAATTTCATCTTTAAATCCAATTCTCGATAAGAACGGTTTGATACGCGTTGGCGGTCGACTTCAAAATTCACTCCTTTCTTACCAACAGAAACATCCGATTCTATTGCCTTCTCACCAACACGTCACCGATCTGCTTATACGTAAATTCCACGAAGAAGATTATCATTCCGGGATTCAATCGACGTTATATAAAATTCGACATCGTTTCTGGCTTTTAGACGGCAAGAATCAAGTGCGAAAAATCGTACGTCATTGCGTACGTTGCATAAGATTCAAGGCGTCACCGGCACAATTTAAAATGGGCAATCTATCTAAATTTAGAGTCGAACAAACAACTCCTTTTTATCATACGGGTGTGGATTTTTTCGGCCCGATGTTTATTAAAGAGAGAAAATATCGCAATCAAAATAGTATCAAGTTTTTTGGTTGTAGCTTCATTTGTATGGCGGTTAAGGCCGTTCATATCGAGATAGTCAGTGACCTCACAACTGAGAGGTTTCTTGCAGCTTTACGTCGATTTATCAGTAGTAGGGGTGTTCTCGCTCACATCTATTCCGATAACGGAACCAATTTCTTAGGGGCAAATAATCAACTTAAAGACCTCTACGCATTAATAGAATCCAACAAATTTAAAGGAGACGTGAATAACATAACGTGGCATTTCAATCCGCCTCTTTCACCTCATTTCGGTGGTACATGGGAAGCCGCAGTGAAGTCGTTTAAACACCATTTAAGACGCGTGGTAGTTGATCGACTATTTACATTCGAAGAATTAAATACGTTCGCGATCGAATTTGAAGCGATATTGAATTCGCCGCCTTTGTGTCCCCTCTCCTCAGATCCGAACGATCCATTAGCACTAACACCTGCACACTTCCTTGTTGGCAGACCGTTCAATATGCTGCCGGAGAATAATTTACTATCTGTTCCAGAAAACCGTTTGAAGTCGTGGCACCTGATCATCAAGGCACGACAGCGTTTCTGGAAGCGATGGCAATTTGAGTACTTAAACGAGTTACAAAAACGACAAAAATGGTCTACGTCCAATCACGAATTACATAAGAATTTCATCGTAATACTTATCGACAAAAACCAACCCTGTATGCAATGGCAGTTGGGGAGGATTATCGACGTACATCCTGGCGACGACGGCATCGCGAGGGTGGTCATCGTCAAAACAACACGAGGAATCCTCAAGAGAAACGCGACAACCATATGTCCATTACCAGTCGAATAATACACGATCATCAAATTAATTACTCAAATTGAATTATAATTTAATTATATGTAAAAATTTATTGTAAAACAAAAAATACATATACACGTTCCCAAAGCTTCAATCAATTTGCAATTACGGTAAGCGTCGTTGTGGTACAATGATACCACCACGCAATAGACCGTCTTGATTCAATTTAACTGTCTCAAGCCAGATGCATCTAAATTCGTTTGTTCAACATCGTTCTTTTAACCCACACTCTTTCTTACTATTTCTTTCTATTGATCGCGTTGCTCTCAACGGGGGGAGTATGTTCAGTCAACCGAAGATAATTTTTGTTGCCGCGCGCAAATATTCGAGAACGCGAAATTTCGTCGTGTTTACGTTCGCGCGTAAAAAGGGGGAAACGGGGGAAGCGCCGTGATCTTGATCGTACACGCTGCAGCGAGTCTCGCGCGTTTACTGCGGAAATTTCCGTAAAACAAAAACCGATCGTCGCGGGGGGCAAGGAGGGACGCAAGACGCAAGCGATGGGGAAATTCGTTGATGAGAAAAATTCGCTCGGACGCGTCAGTATCTTGCGGACCACGGTCGAGATATCGTCACGCAGATAAAACCTACTTGCACTATTTCTTTTCTTGTCTTGCACACACACACACACACAAGATCTGGAAGCTTCGGTCGATTAACGTTGTTACACATAGAATATCGTCTAATACCACGTCTACATACATAATTGCATATACAATAAACGAGGTTGTATTGTCATCGTGGAGTTTTTTATGCAATCGTGCATTTTTCCCTGAGCCAATAAAGGGAATTCTCACATTGGCTCAAAATTGTGTCTTAATTATTTAACACCACATTATCATCCTCATCCCAACGATTAATCTCAACGTCCAGAAGAACGCGAAAAGAGCTGGTTATTCGATAAAAAAAATGAACTAGGAAAAGAGCGAATAATTCACTGTTTTCCGACGTAACAATTATCTTCTGATCGCTTGTACTTTATTTCAAAATTATAAGCTTATAAGAAAATGGCATAATGTTGCATACGCATTGCACTAAACACCAGTAGTGGTTTATTTCTCGAAAAAATGTGAACTAAAGCACGGTGATCAGAGTTTAATGTAAACTTTGCACCATATGAATATTGGTGGAACTTTTTAATCGCAAAGACTATAGCGAAAGCTTCCTTATCGATCTGGGAATATTTCGCTTCAGTTTTTGAAAATGCATGTGAGATGAATTAAATCGGTCTCTCTGTTCCATCATTCAATTTGTGTGATAACATCGCCCCGCAACCGTAAGGGCTTGCACCAGTTACAACTATTAGTGATAATTTTGCATCGTAAAAAATTAAACACTTTTCGCTTTAAAATTCCTTTTTAATTTTCAAGAAAGTATTTTCGCATTCTTTAGGCCAAACGAATTTTTTATCATTTTGTATTAATTTGTACAATGGTTTCATTAAAGTGCTCACGTTTTAAATAAAACGATTATAATAATTAATGAACCCAATAAAAGCGCGTACTTCTGATTGATTTTTCGGTCTTGGCATATTTTCTATTGCCCTAATCTTCTCATTCATTTTATGTAACCCGGATCCATCTATCCTGAATCCGTAATATGTAATTTCCGTGTCTAGAAACTTACATTTGTTAACATTTATTTTTATATTGTACTTGTTTAAAATTTCAAAAACCTTATCTAGGGTTTCAAGTAAGGCTTTTCTATCTGCACCACCTATTATCATCAATCAGAATTTTTAATTTTGGAATGCTTGCGAAAATGCTTTCCATTGTTCTTTGCCATATGCCTACTGCAGATGCAACGCCGTACCACAGACGTTTGCATTTGTACAACCCTCTATGGGTATTTAGTACCAATAACTTTGCACTTTCCTCCGTCAATTCTAATTGCAAATACGCTTGTCTTAAATCCAACTTACAGAATACCGTACTACCTGCAAGATCCGAAAATAGTTCATCTACTGTCGGTAGGTGATAATCATCAATAATCAATTGTGGATTCACGGTTATACTGAAATCACCACAAACGCACACCGAATTATCTTTCTTTAAAGTTGGAACTACTGGAGTAACGTATTCTGAAGTTTCAATTTTTTCAATTATGTTTTCTTCTTCTAAAAAATCCAATTCCTTATTCAATAAAGGCAACAACTTCAATGGGACAGTACGTGCCCTGGCAAAGACTGGCGTAGCATCTTTTTTTACAACCAAATTCGCTTGCAAATTTTCAATTTTACTCAAATCATCTTTTGTAATTTTCTCGTATTTTTCTAGTAATTCTCGAATATTTTTATCACAATTTTGCACAGACTCTACTTCTTTTATTTCTGCTAAACTTGAAAATACATCTTCATCATTTTCTCCAAGTAAAGGGCGAATCCATTCTTTGCCCATTAGCGGTTTTCTTTCAATATCAGTTAGATATATATTTAATATGTAATCTTTATTTTTGTATGAAACATTTACCGTAATATAACCTAAAACGCTTACTTGTTTTTTACAATATGTAATCAATTTTACATCCGTCTTGAAAACTGTTGTACCTTTGGAGTATTTTCTTGCTTCTTCTTTCCACATGAGGGTGACTGCAGCTCCGCTATCAACTTCGAATTTTATCATAACTGTATTTGCTTGAACGGTGACGTAGAATTTTTCTCGAAATTCAGGATGTTCTACCTGTAACAATTCTTCTACTTCGTGCGCTCAATTATTTTTATTTTTAAAACAAACTTTACTCAGATGACCTTGCTTTCCGCATG
Source organism: Chalcis sispes (assembly GCA_949987625.1). Taxonomy (NCBI): domain Eukaryota; kingdom Metazoa; phylum Arthropoda; class Insecta; order Hymenoptera; family Chalcididae; genus Chalcis; species Chalcis sispes. The sequence continues at coordinate 44,771,572 of OX465098.1, forward strand.
TATTAAACTTTATATTTCGTGGCAAGGTACAAACAGGAGCTAAGTGTTCGGTATTACCGCACCGGTAACAACAAAAATTACCTCTTCTCCTGCTCTTCTGAGAATTCTGTCCTTGTCTCTCCCGTTGAAATCCAGGAGCCTTCTTATTTACGTAATTTTTGTTTCTCTTGTACTGTTTTGTATTTGCTTAAACATTTCCTTTCTTAACGGATGCACGGGATGTTTATTATTATTATTCTTGTCATTCAAATCAATATTTTCTTTTTGCGACAATTCCATGGAGAAAGCTATTTGTACGGCTTTATCCAAGATCAAGTCTTTTGTTTCAAGCAGCCTTTACCTTACTCGACTGCTTGCTATTTTGTAAACAAATTGATTCCGAAGAGTCGTTTTCAAAAAAGTTCCAAAATTGTATGACTGACTCATCTTCTTTAAACTTGTAACAAAATCTTGAATATTCTCCCCTATTTGTTGTTTTCGACTGTTGAATTTGAAATTTTCTGCGATTTCTATAACTTCTAGTTCGAATAATTCCTTCAATTTCTCGGTTACGGCTTTGTAATTCTGTTTGTAAACATCTGCATCGTCCATAAAATCGCACAACGTCAAAAAATTCTTTGTGCCAATGTAGTGTAATAAATACGGCAGTCGTTCTTCTCCCTCTATTTTTTAAATAAAAAATGCTCCTTCTAATTGCTGTAACCAACGCTTCCATTTGAATTGCGTCGAATCGAACTTATCTACTTGAAAAAATTTCTTGTCTGTACTCATGTATTCAGGGTACAAAAACTGGGACAGGTTTATAATTTCTTCTTTATCCTCGCTTTCAGAATTTTCGTGTCCTGGATTTTCAATAATTTTTTCTTTTTTTGTATTTTCCACTTTTTGGTCTGTTTTAGACGCTACTGTGTTTACACCACCTGTTTTTTCTAAACGGTTACTCGTAAATGTTCACTTAGTGTATTTGTACGTATGTACAGTTTGTATGTATTTGTACGCATGTACAAAAAAAATTTCCGATTTTTTTTGTGAACACTATGTTACACCGTATACGCCGTATATACTTGTACTGTATTCGTGTGTTTGTATGTGTTCTGTGTATCGACAACGTGCTCACTCGCGAACGTTTATACTTTATACACTGATACTTGCGGAAACTATAGGTTTGTGTCTTCACCACGTACTTCACTGTCTTAACTCTGTCTCTCTGTCTCTGTTTCACGCACTTGAACTATAGGTGTGTATATTCACCGCGTGCTTCACTGTCTTTACTTCTGTCTATTTTCCGCGCACACGAAATTTATATCCGACACAATTTTTTTTGCACTTTTTTTTATTCTTTTTGCAATTATGCACCGTCCTTGTCGCCAACTGTTGTATTTGTGGGTTTTAAATAAATTAGACAATAGTTTAATCAACTGTAACTTTACTTTATTCATAAACTATCGGTTTAATAAACACATAGCGTCCTAGTATCTCTAATTAATATAGTCGTGAAATCGGTCCTTCTTGTATGCTGAACACTGAGCAACTAACTTAATCATTCACACAACCCCAACAGTTTTTCGGCTCTTTCTTTCTGCAATTTTAATCGAACATCACGAATGTTATTCCACTCTTTACGCGTTTCCTTAAACAAATGAGTTTTTAACCCCTTCCCGTGTTTTAACTAGTCTGAATTGCGATGAAAATTTTGGCCCAAACATAAATACGAAGTGTGACAGAAAAGTAATGAGACTAGCAAGCGATCTAGCAACGCTGCACTATTGCCAGATCGCTGGCAAGTATATCAGTACCCTCCCATGACTCAATGCGAGTTTCAACTTCTTCCGTTAACTACGTAATTTTTGTGACTGCTATTAGTGAAGTTGTGTTTTGGTTGTGCGTCACGCAAAATGGAACACTCATGACAATGCCCCATGTCACGCTGCCTACTCCATCACAGAACTTTTGACCTCAAAAGGCATTCCTGTGGTTCTTCAGCCCCCCTATTTACCTGACCTTAGTCGCTGTAACTTTTTCCTTTTTCCTCAACTGAAAAATGTCCTCAATGGACGTCATTTTGGGACTTTAGAAAACATCCAAAAAAGTGTAAGACATGCTTAAGACCATACCGGTTAAAGACTTCCAGCGCTGCTAGCAAAAGTGGGAACAACGTCTCCATTGGTGTGTAACTGCCCAAGGGAACTACTTTAAAGGATAATATTGATGTTCGAAAAAAATAAAAACTTCGGTAAATAAAAAATTAGTTCGATTACTTTTCTGCCACACCTCGTATGACGAGCCAGGCTCGTGAACAGATAGTCGGACCAAACAAAAACATCACGAGCCAGGCTCATGAACAGATAATCAGATCAAACATAAACATCGCGAACCAGGTTCGTTCTACCACGCTTTAACGCCTAACACTTCACCCCAAGTTTCGTCGAGCTAAATGACACGGGAAGTGGTTAAAGCGAAGTAAACATCCAGACGACAAGTGCTCGCGGTAAACACAAATCATCGTTATTGTTAATAGCTACAAACGATCTTTTACCATTAACGTCTATCGTTAAATTCCTTTTTTTACGCGTTTCACGCTTGGACGACATTTCGACATAGTTTATCTGTGAAACAAAACTATTATCTATATTAAACGAATCATTACTCTGTGTTAAATTACTAATTAAATTCCATAAATCGTTATAAGTAAAGCTTTCTACGGGGCGAAGCGATAAACCGCCTGGTCCGTGTATAAGATGAATACATTTATACACTCACGCTTATCAAATCGTTCGCGGATACAACAAGCAATTTAACGTTAGCATGAATATCACGTAATTCTGCCTCTAACCACTCTACAGGTTTTACGGACTCGGAGACAGCTGGATTTTTAATGCTCAATAATGTGTGCCTACTTGTCGTATTAAAGCGACGTATGTGTTGTTCACTTTCTTCAATTGTTTCAAATCTTATTCCGGCTGGCTAGATTTTCGAATCCTGCCTAACTAACTACAAAGACGTTGCCGTGACCAATCTGCATCAAGTCTTTCCTTCGTACGCTATCCATCGAATCTCGCATCGATTGACTCGAAACCTGCTGATGCGGCTGCTGCTGCGAACACGGCTGTTATTAATAAACGTTATCCGACGTATGTGGTATAAATGTCGATGAATGTGCTGCAGATATGGATGGGGTATAAATAATTTTTTCACTCGTCGAATATTCTGGAATTGTTATTTATTAGTTAAAATGTTATATTATATTTACATTGTTTATTTTACATTTTATTGTTATTTATTAATTAAAATATTATATAACACTGTGTAAACAAGTTTAAAGTAATAAGTAAAGAGGTGGCAGTGGGGCTCACGTATTTGAACTTGACCTGTTCATGGGTCCGCCCATGGCCTGGAAGCCTATTGTCCCGCTGGATTTTTCCGGCCAGACTTTGTCTCAAAGTGGACTCACTCGAAGAGGAGTGGTTCCAGAGGCAAGCGTGCGTGGGAGGCTATGTCTTCTATGGCCGCGAAGGCGAATATTTATTTTTTGAGTTAAGCTGCGTGCGCTCTTAAGGTTATGCAACTAAGGTATATTCCAGTCCGTCCGCCTTGGCGCACACGTGTGCGTGCAACGACGAAATTTTTTATTTCTACTGGCCATAAAAGTTAGCCAGATAATAGAGGCTCTTTCTTTTCTACTTTCTAACCCCAGGCCGATATCTATTTTTCCGACTACAACGTGGTGAAAATGACGCAAACATATAAATACGATACTACATTCGTATTTCATTATTACAACGGTCCTTGAAATTTTCGAAAGCACAGATGGACGAAACATGCACGACTTAAAAGTTTTCTTTGTATCGTTTGACCGACGAATCGCGTATATTGTCACCACCCTCACTACCCTTTCCTTAGACAAACCGAACTGATGAGATGACCTTTGACAGCTAAACAGACCAGACTTCTGGTAGCCTTTCGCGCGCACAGATCGTTGAGCCATATATCGTCTTTTTAGAAATTAGTTATTTCGTACAAAAATAACTTTGTTTCTCGCGTTTGCGTTGCGGTAAATGCTTTGAATCGCGTTAAATTTATAAATATCAACCGATTTGTATCGCGTATAGTTTTTAACTTTTCTTAATAACATTAATAAATTATTTCTTTAATTTTTTCCTATTTATCTAAATAACCAGGCAAATTCTTTACCCCATTTGTCTTGTCAACACATTGTTTATTTTTATATTTTATTTTTTATTTTAATTAAAATAATATTAGGCTTCGGGAACGTCATTAAAACTTTCACGTACACGTGCGAGGAGGTCAACAATGTCAATTTCTGTGTACAGCACAGAGTTCTCATCTGCCACTAAATCGTGAAACCACCTCAATTTTTGTGCACGTGGCGTATTTATTATATTAGGTTTAGTAAAAAGTAATCCATTATTTTGCCAATAGATGGCTTTAGTAGTCTGCATCTCCCGTTGTAAAAGTGCGATCATGTTACACTAGATGGCGTTAGAAAGATAAGATTTCGTACTAAAAAAGCTTCTGATACAGTTTTGTGATTGCTCGACTCAGTATTTTTTTAGCACACGTCAAAGATGCACACCAACAAAGAGAAAATACGCCATATTTTACAGTTTTTCTTCAATAAAGGCGAAAACGCAAGCCAGGCAGCTGAAAATGTGAATAGTGTTTATGGTCCTGATACTGTAACAGCCAATCACGCGCAATTTTGGTTTCGTCGATTCTGTTCCGGTAATTTTGACATCAAAGATGCACCACGCTCTAGAAGACCAATTGTCGAAAATGTCGATAAAATAATGGAAATGGTCGAGTCCGACCGTCACGTAAGCACTGTTTCGATTGCCCAGGAGCTAAACATTGCACAAAAAACCGTTTGGAACCACTTAAATAAGGCTGGATACAAAAAGAAGTTCGATGTACGGGTGCCACACGAGTTATCGCAAAGAAACCTCATGGACCGAATTTCCATCTGCGAATCGCTGCTGAATCGCAACAATATCGATTCATTTCTAAAGCGGATGGTTACTAGTGATGAAAAGTGGGTCACCTACGACAACGTCAAGCGACAACGGTCGTGGTCAAATCGCGGTGAGCCGGCGCAAACGGTGGCCAAGCCAGGATTGACAGTCAAGAAGGTTTTGCTGTGTGTTTGGTGGGACTGTCAGGGAATCATTTACTATGAGCTGCTCCTCTACGGCCGAACTCTCAATTCGGTCCTGTACTGTCAACAATTAGTCCGTCTGAAAGAAGCAATCGCCCAGAAGCGGCCAGCTTTGGCCAATAGGAGAGGAATTGTATTCCATCAGGACAACGCCAGGCCGCATACATCGATAGTGACTCGCCAGAAGCTCTGGGAGCTTGGTTGGGAAGTTCTTATGCATCCAACTTATAGTCCGGACCTGGCACCAAGTGATTATCACCTGTTCCTGTCTATGACGAATGATTTTGCAGGTGAAAAATTTGCCTCAAGAGAAGATTGTGAAAATCTACTGTCCCAGTTTTTTGACAATAGAGACAAGGGGTTCTACGAGAGAGACATTATGAAATTACCTCCGAAATGGCAACAAGTTATCGAACAAAACGGTGCATATTTGACCTAAATCGTATCATTCTATCTATACTAAATAAAACCTTCAATTTACTGCAAGAATAATGGATTTCTTTTTACTACACCTAATATGTGTAAAGTAATAATTCAAATAATTTCAATTCGGCACTAGCCGTAAAATCTCCTCGGTATTGTTCAAATATCCACGGAGAATTCGATAAAAAATTTTAAATAATAAAAATAAAAAATAACTTTTAATAACAAATTAAAAAAAAAACATATTATAAAAACTTACTTCTATTCATACGTAGATCTAGTAAATTTTCTTTATGAAACGCATTATAGGTCGTATTGAAATTATCCTTATGGTAAATTTCTTCCCTTCTGGAGATGCTTCGCGCATATAAAATTTCACTAACGCATCCCTGCGTATTTCACGGGTCTCGTTTCCTTCCGGATCATTAAGCATATTGCTATCTGTGCTAGGATGATGTCCATACAAGAACGGTCTTATCGCACGTGGCGGCCGTACGTGTTCATGTGTCGCCAACCAATCTTGTAATTCGACATCTAACGGATTTTTCTTAGAGCAATCGACTCGTCATCGTCGTTATTACTTTTGTTATAATGTTGTTGTTGCTGCTGTTGTTGCTCTTGTAAATCATCGTCGTCGTCATCGTCGTCCGTTGAAATTTCGATTACCTCCTCCTCCATCACCTTCTCAATGATTGCAATTGTTGCAGCAGCAGCAGGTTGCTCGCCACCATCAAAGAACGTTACATTGCTGCCTTCTTCGTCGGAGTCTTGTAGTAAATTGCTTAGCGCTGTAATAATAAAAGTTAAATTAAATGTCAAATAAATATTTTATTCATTTAGGCGTGTTTTTATATAATTTTATAAAATCTAATATAGTTTTAAATTTTAAAACTAGGAATTCATTAATTTAAGGTTTATAAAAAATTTATAATTTTATATAAAAGTATATAAAATGAAAAATAATAAAGCTTTCATTCATTCAGATATGTTTTTAAAACTCTTAATACTAAATTAATAAATTTATATTTTTGATGCTTGAAAATTATAATTTAAAGGTCAATTTTGAGAATTATACAAGTTTTTATAATATGAAATCAATAAATTTTGATTTTAAAATTATTTATCAAATATTTATATAGTTTATAAACTCATGAAATTTGAAAATTTGAAATTATTAAAGCAGTATCAAAAAGTTATTAACCTCTTCACGCCCTTGGCCACATATGTGGACATTTAGTTTTTTATAATTATAGTTACTGTCAATACCAAATAGAACAAAAATTTGATAAGAATTTATTCACTACGGAATCCCTCAATCAGAAAGGTAAAAATTTTTTGATTTGGCTACACTGATAATGGTTATTTCCGATGTACGGTTAGAAATATGAAAGAAGTGTGAAAAAAAAATCATCCGTGAAGAGGTTAAAAATTATTTTTTATGAAATTTTAGATGCATAAATTTTTTAAATTAAAATTTAAAAAGTATGAAATTGAAAAAATTTATTTAAGATTTAAAATAATATATATTTTGTAAAGTACTTACCATTCAATTCTTCATATTCGTCTAACAACGCACTTAAATCAAGATGCGACATTCACGTTTGTTTCACGAATTCTCTGGCAATAATCACCGCTAATGCACATCCACGGCAAAAGTTAATTTGAAAACCGGGGATTGTTCTAAATCCGCACTTCGATAATAAGAAAAGAAATTCACGCCTTAACCCGTTGTATTCCATTAACTGTATTTGACGACGCCAAATGTTATTACATTTTCTCCACACCGCATGATGTTCGAATTGCAAAGCACTCGCGAAGTGCAATATAACTTCGCGTAATTCACTCACACGAAAACTTTCCATGGTATTTGACGAACTAACTTCCAAATTAATGCTTTCTGTAATAACTAACTGTTGTATATTTTTACAGCCTTTTTATATAGTCGTCGCAAACCTGAAAAATTTATTTTGCATTCTTTAAGTAAAACTTTGTATGATACTGTTTAATCAAATACAAATCTTAACACAAAGAAATGAGAGTTGCTTTTTAAATTTGATATTACATCTCGTTCAATATCGGGGTAAATTTTGATAGTATATTCGTATTTGATGCGAGATCAAGTAACATCCGGTTTCACTTACAATAGTCGTGTATAGATCCTTTATTTCTTGGTACAAAGGTTATAGTTTAATATAACAAATGTAAAACTATTTTATACGTACGAGGTGGGGCAGAAAAGTAATGAGACTAGCAACACTGCAAGCGATCTAGCAACGCTGCACTATTGCCAGATCGCTGGCAAGTGTATCAGTACCCTCACATGGCTCAGTGCGAGTTTCAACTCCTTCCGTAAACTACGTGATTTTTGTGACTATTATTAGTGAAGTTGTGTTTTGGTTGTGTATCACGCAAAATAGAACAGCGGAATTTGGAGCAACGCTGTGCCATTAAATTTTGTGTTAAGCTTGGAGAATCGGCAAATGTGACGTTTGAGAAGTTAAAACAGATTTATGGGCAACATTCTTTATCCCGAGCTCAAGTTTTTCGCTGGCGCAAATCAATTTTAAAAGGCAGAGAACACATTGAAGATGAACACCGTTCAGGGAAGCCTTCAACTTCGAAAACCGACGAAAAAAACGATCGTGTGAACACTCTTGTGAGATCAGACCGTCGTTTACCGTTTCTCAAATTTTGACTGAACATTTGCACGTGCGAACTGTCTGTGTCAAAATGGTGCCGAAAAACGTCACAATTGAGTGGGAGAAGTCCCAAGTATATTTATTTGCCTTCACTCTATATCATGCTTTCTCTCTTCTACACATTGTACATATGATGCGAGGGTGTGACCTTTTCATCGTTTGCGTTGTGCAATATTAAAATTTTAGGTTAAGAATCCGAATAAGGGAGGAAAATGCTTTTTCGTTTGTCGCCTTCTGTCCCCTCCGTGTTTATATTGGAAGTGTGAATAAGTTCTCGCCGTTTTTTGTAAAAATAAATCCTTTATTTAAAAAAAAAAATAATAAAACAAGTCAATTAAAGTATTGCCCATCGCTGGAGATTACTTTTTCCCATCTTTCTGGCAGCATTTGAATTCCACGTCGAAAAAACGATACTTCTTTTGCGGCTATTCTCGAATCGATCCATTTTTTCGTTTCTTCATACGAAGTGAAGTGCTGCTCAGCCAGGACGTTAGTCATCGATTAAAATAAATAGTTATCAGAAGGCGCAATGTCTGAAGAGTACGGCGGGTGGGGTAGAACTTCCCATTTCAGCGTTTCCAGGTATGTTTTGACCGGTGACGCGACATGCAGCCGAGCGTCATCATGCAGCAAAATCACCTTATCGTGTCTTTGTTCATATAGCGGCCGTTTTTCTTTCAATGCTCAGCTCAAACGCATTAATTGTCGTCGATAGAGATTTCCTGTGATGGTTTGGTTGGGTTGAAACAGCTCGTAATACACTACCCCTAGCTGATCCCACCAAATGCACAGCATGAGCTTGGAACCGTGGATATTCCGTTTTGGCGTTGATGCTACTGCTTCGCTTGGCTTAACCCACGATTTTTTACGCTTGGGATTACTCTAGTATATCCACTTTTCATCACCAGTCACAATACGATGTAAGAAACCTTTTCTTTTTTTTTCGTTGAAGCAGCTGTTCACACTTGACGAGACGCCGTTCGACGTCTCTCGGCTTCAGTTCGTACGGCACCCAAGATCCTTCCTTTTGTATCATTCCTAATGCTGTCAGACGTTTCGAAACTGTTGTTCGATCAACTCCTAATGATTTTGCAACATCGGATTGCGTCTGACATGGATCTTTAGCAAGTAATGTTTCCAATTCTTCGTTTGGAAACTTTTTTGGTGCACCACTGCGTTCTCTATTTTGATCATCAAAATCACTATTTTTAAATCGGATAAACCAATCTCTGCATTTTCTTTCCGACAGAGCATTATTACCATAGATTTTTACAAGAATTCTATGTGCTTCAGCTGCAGATTTCTTCTGAATAAAATATTGCAGCAAAATTCCCCACAAAAACGGTCTATTTGGCACGAAATTTAACATGCTTTACGCTACAAAAAGAAAATGTTTTTTATAAGTTAATGGAAAGACACGCACTGATTTTAAACATAGGTTATAGAACTTCAATATAGATGCATCATCATCTTAAATTATACACACAAAATTTTTGCACCACCATCTGACGGTGAAACGGCGAAAACTTTTTCACACTATCAATATTTTCTATCTTCGTCTTACTTGCGGGCCTTATGAGCTTTGGTGTAAATTTTTTTTAAAAAGAGCGATTTTCTTTCAAACCGTCAGAACGTCAAAAGCAGTTCCAATGAGCACTAGCTCGAAGAAACTCACTCTCCTTGTCTGAAGTAGCCTCTGTGCGCTTGATCGAAATCTTTTAAATTTTTTAATAAAAAGACAATTTCAAATTTTTTATTTATTTTATTTTAACTTCTAATTTTCAATTTTTACTAAGTTCGATTTTCCCAATTTTTTTTAAGTTCTATTTTTAACTTTTTTTTACCAAGCTCTATTTACAGTTTTTTACCTAAGTTCAATTTTCCAACTTTTCAAATATTTTATTTTTCAATTTTTTTAATTTTTCATATTCAATTTCTCACCTTGGTGTATCTACCCTACTTCCTTTCTTAAGGTTGAGTACGGCTTTGTCCCTGCTGGATTTACAGTTCTCCTTTAATCTAGTTGTGTGTGAGTGGCTTCTTGATCCTTTTTCCTTCCATACCATTTTTTATTTTCTATTCTCATTTTTTATGTCTTTATTCAATAATTACTGTTCATTTTTTATATTTTTCCATTTCTATTTCTTTTATTATCGTAACCGCAAACATTAATTTTGTTCATAACTCAAGTTACCGAAAAAAATCAGCTGCGGACATTTTAGATACTTCATTTGTACATAATTCTTTATTAATGCGCATTGTTTTGGTGAAGTTAGTAAAATAAACATGTAAAACTCTAATCCGATTGATATATTTATATTAAATTATTATCTATTTTTCTTAATTATTGATTTGATTGACATAACTTTATTTGATTGTGACTTTATACATAAATTTCACAATTAATTTATTAAACTTTACATTTGACAATAAGAAGTTTTGAGAATAATTTTTGTTAAAAGCCATTTGTTAATGTAAAATCCAAAATTTTATAATTCTTGATAAGAATAATTTAAAATTATAATTGCATTTATGTTTGATTTATGACAATATATGAGTTTTTTTAAAAATATATTAGTTTTTTTATTTCGCCGTCTTTTTAGACAAAAACACAAAGTGGTGAAACGTAGAAAGCATCAAAAATAATACCTAGACAATTTTTTTTCTGACAATTTCCTGTGTATGTTCTTATTAATAATTAAAATTTTAAAATTAAAGGAAATAGTCTAATTATGATAAAGAATGTTTATTTAATTAAAAAAGAATTTTCTTATACTAAATAAAAATTTTCTGCATAATTAAAGAAGTGAAAATAAATTTAATTATTATTTATCAGTATTCTTTTTTTCAGATAACTAAAAAACAGATGAATCGTTTCGAACGTCATATGAAGAATTTCATAGACAGTAAAAGAATGAAAGCTGCACGAAGAGCTGTTGACATATCGATTGAAGGAAGGAAAATGTCTTTATAAAGCAATGCTTAAATTATATTACTAACGCTCTTATTATCATAATAATTTTAAGAAACTTTCAAGCTGATACATTTATCTTAATGTAATTAATTAATAAAATTATGTAGAAACTTAAAAATTCACGAATAATTTATTTTTAATTTATTTTTAACTTATTTATTAACTAGAGATTTTAGTGTTCATAAATTTCAATAAATAGAAGTTTCTTTCATAAACAAGAACAAAAATAAATAATTTTTGTACATAATAAATCAACTATAATTAAGCTCTAATAAAATTTAATTAATTTTATTAGTATAAATTAGCCATTTTACTCGATACTTTGCCATAAACTCGCTATTTAATTTGGGCATTTTCTCAAATGAAACGCTCTTTTCAATGGTGTCTTAGCATTAATGGACTCCGAAATATCGAATAGTTTTAGGGTATTTTAAGGCAATATACTGCTTATTAAAAAAATTAATAAATGTGTAATTCTATAAAAAATAGTTAAAAAATAGTGAAGAATATTGAATTTTAAATCTTAATCTTCTTATAATTAAAATATGGCTTGTTTATAACCGTAGTGTTATACTTTATTATGTACTATATAGCAATAATTTTTGGGATTGTGTGCATGTGTGTGTGCTCTTGTCTGTAATAATAAATTTTTTTTCTTGTTTTCGTCTTTTTTTTTTGTGGGAGGGGAAATCCTTTTTACGGGCCACCAGGGAGGTTCCGTGCCTCCCGGTTTGTAGGACTTGCAAACATTGCCCTACCTACTAAAACCCCTCCGCCTAGCCTGGTTCTCATTCCCACTCCAGTACCACCTTTGGGCATTACTTTATAGTGGGACCAGATCTTCGCCAGAAAGGCGCCTTCTTATCGGTCCATCTTCTTTCTTTTTTGATTTCTTAGAGTGTTGTCCTTCTTAGACAGCCTTTTTTTGTCAAGGACTCTCCTAACAAAGGAGGAGACCTTTGACCACGCTGATTGACCCTGGAGCATCACGGAGACTATATTGTCTGGCATGATAACTCTAAGGTCTTTTTCTAACTCTCCCCAATCGACGCTCCAGCGCTCGCAATAAAAGAACGTATGGAGAGCAACATCGCAGGAAGAGATACAAAGGGTATAGCCACGAGCCTCTACCTTCCCCATACGGTGAAGGTATTTGAGGAAAAAGCCGTGTCCTGTCAGGAACTCGGTGAGACAGTAATCTACCTCCCTATAGAAGCGTCGGAGCTGAGGGATTAGTAGAACCGTCCAACGCCCCCGAGGGTCCAGTTTTCAACGCTGTTGCCAGACCCGCAAGAATTTGGCCTGAGCTTCCTCCGTTGCGGTCACCTTGCCGAGTTCAGCTTTGTGCTGGTGCACGAACCTATGCTCTGAAGCCAGAAGGTCGATAGGGACCTATCTAGCGACTACTAGCACTGCAATCCCCGAGACTGTTTGGTACGAGGAAGCGATGCGAAGGGCTCTTCTCCGCTACACTGTGGCCATTCTTCGACGATAACACAACGTTCAATAAGTCCCGAGACAAACAACGAAAACAACATTTTTTTTCAAAAATCATTTTTATTCATCAATATAATCTCCTTTTAGAGTGATACAATCTTTCCAACGCCTTTCCAACATTTCTATACCATGTTTATAGGAGGATTTATCCTTTGCTTCAAAATAGGCTTCAGTTTCGGCAATGACCTTCTCATTCGAGCCAAATTTTTTTCCCTGAAGCATTTTTTTGAGATCAGCAAAGAGCCAGTAGTCGCTGGGGGCTAAATCTGGTGAATACGGGGGTGGGGAAGCAAATCAAAGTCCAATTCGTTCAATTTTGCCATTGTTTTCATGGACTTGTAGCATGGTGCATTGGTGCAATCGCGGCACCCACTTGGAAAAAACCTTTTTCATGCTCAATTTTTCATAAAGGATTGTAAATACGCTTCCAGATGATATCTGTGTCATTTCTTCAATCTCACGGACCTTCACTTTGCGATTTTTCATTACAATTTTTAACACTTCACTCACATTTTCCTATGTAACGGCTTCCAATGGCCTACCCGAACGTTCCGCATCGTTTGTGTCCGTACGACCACGTTTAAACTCAGCATACCAACGACAAATCGTTGGTTTGGATGGGGAGGAGTCCGGGTAATATTTTTCTTCTACGGGGTTTTTACCCATTAAAAAACAATGTTTTATCAACACGCGAAACTCGCTTTTTTCCATTTTTCAAACAAATTACAAAGTGATTTTACTCTAACCTCGATAACTCTGCTGTCTGTGATCCAATCGACGTGAAATTTTTACACGTTTTATGTAAAGGTTTGCACTCTATGAAAACGTGGCCAGTTTGGTACTACTAGCACCATCTCTGGGTTAGTCTCGGGACTTATTGAACGATGTGTTACTTCCCCATCTGCAGTGCTTCAGCCCATACTTCAGCCCCATACAGCATTATGGACTCCACGGTCAGCATGAGCAGGCGTCGCTTGCAGGAGCTCGGGCCCCTAATATTGGCCATTACCCTGCTAGGGTACGTCGTCACAGCGGCTGCTTTGTCCGCAGCTTTTTGGATATGGTGCCAGAAGGTAAGCTTGGAATCAAGCGTTATCCTCGATACTGCACCGCAGGCTTGGTTAGAACCGACGCTTTCCCCACATCGAAAGGACTTATCTTGTCGATACGCCTCTTGATAATCAAGACAATCTCAGTTTTCGAGGCTGACAGTTCGAGGCTGTGATCGTCCATCCACCGCACGACACGACGCATTACCTGATTGAGTCGCATCTGTACTGCCACCACATCGCGAGCGATGATGATAGCAGCAACGTTATCTGCGTACACAATCAGAAAGGTCTTCTCCGGCATCTCTATGCATAGAATCCCGTCATAGGAAATATTCTATAATTTAAGACCCAGTACTGAGCCTTGTGCAGCTCTAGCTGTGAGTTTCCTTTTTTTTGGTTCATCTGATGTTCCGTACACGATGTTCTGATTCGTCAGGTAACTCTGAATCATCCGAAAAATGTATCCAGGCACCTGAAAATTACGCTGCATCGCGTTTAGAACATCTGCCCACCTGACCGAGTTGAACGTATTTTTTACATCCAGAAGAACCAGCAGGCAGACGGGGCGAGAATGTTGGTTGCCCCGTTCCACGGCTTCGGCAGCCTCCACCACTTTCTAGGTAGCGCCGATTGTCGATTTACCACTCCGAAAACCGTGTTGCCTTATGGCTAGGCTTCCAGCGCAATGCACGGCTTGCTGGAGTCGGGGTCGCAATCGGCCTTTCAGGAGTTTGTCCGTGGTGTCGAGCTTATACAGAGACCAATAGGAAGATGGCCCACCCGATGGCGCCTTGCCCTTACCGATAAGCACAGGTCTTGTGACCTTCCACTGGGCACAGAATGTACCTGCCTTTATACCGAGTAAGAGCTCTGGATGGAGTTTAGCCTTAAGTACCTCTGCCGGAATTTCGTCGAGTCCTGGCGCCTTCCGATTCTTCATCGAACCGACAGCTCGTTTTAACTCCTGTTCCGTGAAAAATTGAAAGTCCGGGTCGATTGGCGCTATTGCCTGATCCTCGAGCAATGGATGCGTTGGGACAAGGGCACTGACAATACTGTCGATTATAGCCGCATCCGTGGGTGCTCCCCGAGAGAAGGCACCCAGCTTCAGCATAACGATCTTGTACTCCAGACCCCACGGATCCTTGTCAAGTTCCGACAAGGATCCGGATCCCTCTCGAGACACAAGTGTCTGAGATCGGCGATCTCATCCGTCAACCAGTGGGCCGGGTGTCGCATCTTCGATTTCCTGCGCGAAATCACCTCCTTGCAAGCTGATGGCTAGTTTTGTAGTCCTAGATCACCCGCTAACCCTTGACACGCGCAACCAGACCCGCGGATGCGATATATACATCGGGTATGGTCTCTCGATACCCCAGCCGTCTAAAGGTTGACGTGCGGCCGGTATTCAGCACCACCAGCCCAAGCCGCGACACCGCGTCTATGACTCGCCTCCCCCTTGAGTCCAGCCTGTCCATCCCCTATTCAAGAGCTTTCGCATTTAGATCTCTAGCAATTATTAGATCACCCTCCATGTCTCTGACGGTTTCTTTCAGACTATTAAGTCTAGTCTAGAAGTCACCTATAGTTTCGTTTGGGGTAAAGTAACAGTTGATGTACGTGACGTCAGTGTCTTTAACCCAAACGAAACCATTTCCAGATTCATGGCTCACGACGCCGTAACGACGTGGATCGGAAACCCAGATGGCCGCAGTTCTGCTATCATCGGAATACCACTCTCTCATTTCCCGTTTCCCTGCTCCGATACTGTTTGCAGATAAGAACTATATTTACGGACAAATCGAAGCAGATCTACGAGAGTAGATCGTGTGCCGTTCGGCTCCGATTGAGATTACCCTGCTAAAGTTGCATCATCGTTGGGCCTTAAATGCAGCTGGACGATATGCAACGCAAACGGACGACCCGGCAATGTGTTGACGCATTGCCGGATCGCTTTGTGCTTCGCAAAGGAAGCACTCGGGTGGCGCCGCGCAATCGGCGTCCTGATGTTTCTTTGCTCCACACCTGTAGCACTAGTTCGATCTGCCCGATCCGTTACAGTTCCGGCTTGAATGGCCGAAACCGAGACAATGGTAACACCTGAATGCTACAGTCTTTTGTCGCACTCTGCAATCCACCCAGCCGATCCAAAGCCGAGCCGATTCAAGAAATCGGTTGGCGCTCACTTCGTTCATGGTCACGAAGGCCATCCACTGTTGAATAGCGTTTGACTTGGTCAGCGCTACTTCTATTCCACAGCACCCCAACAGGGCACTCCAAAGGGCCTCTTCGACTTCTGTCGGGGTCAGCTCCTAGACTAAGCCTACACCCCCAACAGCCCTTTGAAGGGCGTCTGGTAGGCCCTTCCGTCCCTCGGCAGAGGTGTTCTTGTTAGATTGAATATCAAAATAATATCTTTAAATGTTTAACATACTACTGCGCCATCTGTTGTCAACTGTACCTATGTGTGTGCATTGTCTATGACACTATGTAGTTAAGAAAAATAAATTTAGTCTATGATAAACCACCTCATGCGTTCTATCAGTTCCTCAACTCGAGGAGAACTTCGCCAACTTTGGTGCTCCGATTTGATTTGATTTCGGCACCGCAAGCTTCGGACTTTACGTCCTTATGGACCCGACCTAATATGTCGGCGTACCCTTGGCCGTCTGCCGGCTTGAGGCAAATCGCCTCGGGTCGTGTCCTCTTGATTTATTTTTTGGTGCAACAGATTTCTTCTGTGGCAATTGCTGCACCTTCTTCTCTTTTCTGTTAAGGGCCCGTCCGTTGGCTCTTTTGCGGAGGTCGTCTTAGTTCTTTTTTTTGGATATCTTGACGACCTCCGACCATGTTTTCTTCTCCCCAGATTCTTGGGCTGTAAGGTCGGGCGAGCTCGAAGTAGGACGTTTTGGTTGAGAGGCTGCTCTTTCGCTGATCATTGTAGTGAACAGCTGCTTTCGAGCCTCACTGGCTGCCGAAGTTGTATGCCGGAGCCTGTCCAGCATCTCTTCGATCTTCGGTATTCCCCGCTTGATCGAATTTTTAATGTTGCGCTGACTTTTTAGCGCAGCCAACATTTCTTTAATGATGGGCTGCATACCATCGATGAACTCCATCGTAAGTCTCGCTTTCTGCGAATTTTCGCAAAAGGAGATTCTCAGTACTAGCAGGTGGGTGCATTTCTGCTCTTATCGTGTCGCACACTTCTGCCATCCTCCGGTTTCAGTGAACGGCAAGTACGCGTGTTACGGGCTGGAGGTGAACAGGTGATACACCTCTCCTCTTCTTTCTTGTTAGTCCTGGAATCCGCCGTTTATTAATAAGAAGAGACTTCTAGAAACGATCCGCTACTCTACAGAAGACCCACCATCTCGGGGCCCCGGTAGTGGCAGTCGAACCACGGTCATTCATCTCGGCCCCTGTTTCAAGGCGGTACCCGGGATCGGATCGTTTCTGAAGCTCGCACAGCCGCTGAGCCCAGTTGTCGGTCCGCATCCCTAACCCAGAAACCGTGACTAGTGGCCCTGAGTTTCTGGAATGGTTCGCGTCCCGTTTCCCGACGACTACGCTACCCCTAGGGGATCTTACCTTAGTGCGTTGTCCCCTGAGTCAAATGACCACCCGTCTAGATGATGCAAGGTGCAAACTCGTGTATTGCTCCACCATACCTCCGTCAACTGACGTCAGAGACATGACCGTAACGTCAGAATCACTCGATAAGTATGGCTTTGCTCAACTCCCAGCAGTTCCCTTACCGGTTACACGGGATGCCTGTCACGGCTATAGAGAAGGGGTGATGATGGCGGAAACCCTTTGCCCGTAACCCCAGGCAGGAACCCTTGCGAGGTACTACCATCCGAGCCAGATAGACCAAGGTTTATTAACGAGGTGTTACTCCTCCCTCTCCTCCTCCCTCCTCTCAAAGAGAAGAGGTCCCGAGCTAGGGAGCGACATAGCGGAGTTAATAACAATAACAGTAACAATAACAGTAACAATAAAAATAAAAATAAAAATAAAAATAAAAATGAAAACGAGAACGAGAACGAGAACGAGAACGAGAACGAGAACGAGAACGAGAACGAGAACGAGAACGAAAACGAAAACGAAAACGAAAACGAAAACGAAAATGAAAATAACAATAACAATAACAATATTTTTACGATTTTTGTAGTTCATCAATTCTGGTTCTTCATTTTTATGTTCGAAATGCATAGAATTTGTTTTTTCACTGGTACTATAATCAGAATTATCGTTAGGAAATATTTTAACTTCTTTACTGCTATTAAAAATGTTACAATCTGGTTCATTTAATGCTAAGTTAAAATCATTGTTTTATGTGTCAAAATTATTTTTATTCATACCTTCGTTATTACTTTCACTTTTAATATTTCGATTTAATAATTTTCTATTTGTTAACTCAGTTTTTAATTCTTTGAAAAGTTTTTGTTTCAAACAATAGTTACGAACACGTTTACAACTATCAATACTCATTTTTGTTAATTTACTTTAATAAATAATATTTATAATTTCGATTAGGTTAATCCGAATAATAGCCGACGTATTATTTAAACGACGCTTAAGCGTCTATTTCTTTGATAATGTACATTATCAACGATGCACCTAACCTATTGCTCGAAGAGAGTAGTCTGCAAATGCATGAAAACTTTAATCCTCGGCTACTTAGACAACTTATTTATTATACAGGGTCCGGCAATAAAACCTTCCGTTTTTGAAGTAGCTGGCGTGAGAGTTGTAGTGGGGGTATGGATGTGGAGGGGGTATTGTTTGAAAGTGGTGTACGTACCATTTTCAGTGTGTGCCATGGTTTGGCTTTGTGAGCATAGTGCGTTTGTTGTGGAGGAATTTATTGGTAATGGTGGTTCTGTGATTAATACTCAGTGAGCGTTTCTGATACGATTCAAACTTGGCCGACATGATCGTGTCTCGGATAGAAAAATTATTCAACTGTGGCTGTCAAACTTTAGAAACACAGGTTTAGCACCAAGAAGAAAACCTATTGGCCGACCTGGGATTGCAACAGCGCCGGAAAATGTGGCGCGTCTGAGAGCGTCTTTCCATCAATCACCAAGGCGTTCAACACTTAAACATTCAGCTGCCCGTCATGTAATGGTAAACCCTGGTGCCGGATGCTACAGTCCCAGGATTAGAAGCGGTGTAGGGAAAATTACTAGAGGGTATTTCTAATTAAACACATAAATTTTGAAAACAATGTGTCTTTTGAGGCTATCCAAGAATTGATCCATTCTTTAGTATCTTCGTAAGAATAGAAGCGCTGCTCAGCCAGATTATGTGCCATCGAACGGAATAGGTGAAAATCGGAAGATGCTATATCAGGTGAATACGGCGGGTGAGATAGAACTTCCCATCAAAGCGTTTCCAGGTAAGTTTTCACTGGTTTTGCAATATGAGGCCGAGCGTTGTCATGTAACAAAATCACTTCGTCGTGTCTGCTCGTATAGCGGCCGTTTTCTTTTTAGGGCTCAACTCAAACGCATCAATTGAAATCGATAGCGATCTCTTGTGATAGTCTTATTCCGATCGAGCCGCTTATAATAAATGACACTCTGCTGATTCCATTAAATGCAGAGAAGAAGCTTTGAACCATGGATATTTGATTTTGCGGATGATGTTGATGTATAACTGGACTTACCTTACGATTTTCTACGCTTTGGATTATCATATTGTATCCACTTTTCATTGCCAGTCACGATACGTTGCGAAAAACCTTTTCTTTTCTGCCGTTTAAGAAGTAGTTCACACATGAGAAAACGTCGTTCGACGTCTCTTGGCTTCAATTCATACAGCACCTAATGTCCTTGCTTCTGGATCATTCCTATTACTTTTAAACGTTTTGAAACTGTTCACTCATCTACTTGTAATATTTTTCCAAGTTCTGCTAGCGTCGAACATCGGTTTTGATCAAGTAATTTCTCCGATTCTTTGTCTTTAAATGATTTCAGTGCGCCAGAACGTTTTTTATCCTCAAGTTCAAAATCAATATTTTTAAAGCGTCGAAATCAATCTCTGCATGTCGTATCCAGCATAGCATTGTCACCGTAAGTCTCAACAAGAATTTTGTGTAGTTCAACTGCAGATTTCTTTTAAATAAAATAGTGCAATACCCCGCAAATACACTTTATTTGACACAAAAGTAGACATTTTCAGAACCAATAAAAAATTACTTGGTTTCCACTAAAGTGAAATATCATACACTGAAATTTAAGGTTTGATACAGTACTTCTTTGCAGGCGCGTTACCATTCGAAATTCCATGCACGGAGTACTGCTACTGCCATCTTTGAATACACAGCGAGAACTTATTGAAGGTCCTAATAATAACTAGTTAACAACACTATATATATATATATATATATACCAGGCTGTTCAATAAGTTTTGCGGTTCGATAAGAGAGGGTGCTGCTACTAGCCAAAATTTTTTTTTGTTATGTTGGTACACTCTTCATATAAACGTATGTGAAGTTTCATTTCGATCTGTCAATTCATTCTTTGTTTACAAGCCATTTAGTATCGACGTGTCACAGAATTTTTTTACAATGGGAAGAATCAAGTATCGTGCAGTGATTGAATTTTTATTTTTGGAAGGTTTAAAAGCGAAGGAAATTTATAAACAAATGTTGAAACGAACGAATGTTGAAAGTGTATAAGGACTCTTCGCCTTCAATTAGCACAGTAGGAAGATGGGTTGCTGAATTTAAACGTGGTCGTACAAGCCTTGAAGACGATCCACGTCAAGGACGTCCAAAAACAGCAACAACACCAGAATTCGTAGAAAAAATACAGGATATCGTATTGGAAAATCGTCGAGTGACTGAAAGAGATTTAGTAAAAGCCCTAGGCATCTCATTTGGCAGTGTAAGCAATATTTTGACTAAAGTATTGGGTTTCAGAAAGCTGTGTGCACAATGGGTGCCGCATTCGCTAACAATGGAACAAAAACACATTTGAATGTGACTTTCTCAGCAACATTTAAAGCGTTTTAGAAAGGACAAAGTAGATTTTTTGCATCGATTCATCACTATGGATGAGACTTAGGTCTACCACCATGATCCTGAATCAAAACAAGAGGCTAAAGAGTGGTGTGAACCCGGTTCTTCGGCTCCGAAACGAGTTCGTGTCCAGAAATCAGCCAAGAAGGTGTGAGCATCAGTTTTTTGGGATGCGAAAGGAATTTCGTTTGTGGATTACTTGTAAACTGGTAAAACAATAAACTCTAAATATTATTGTAACCTTTTAGATCAGCTAAAGCTGAAAAAATTCGTGAAAAAAGACCCGGTTTGCAGAAGAAAAAAATCATTTTTTATCAGGACAATGCACCGTATCACAAGAGCATTTTGACATTGGCTGAAATCCATGAATTAAAGTTTGAATTGTTGGAGCATCCACCGTATTTACCAGATTTGGCCCCTAGCGACTTCCATCTGTTTCCAGACCTAAAAAAATTTATGCGTGGAAAGCGTTTTTCATCAAATGATGAGATCACAACAAATGTGCAAGTGTATTTTGCAGTCCTTCCAGATTCTCACTTCAGGGATGGAATTCATAAATTGTAATCTAGTTAGAACAAGTGTATTGATGTTCAGGGAGACTATACTGAATAACAAAGTGTATTTCAAACCATAAAATTGTGTTTTTCTTATCGAACAGCAAAACTTATTAAACAGCCTGGTAGAGGGTGTCACAAAAGTCCCGGAATGGCTGTATATTTCCTAAGGTGGGGTATTTCGGAAAATGCTCAAGGTCAATCCTTCAGTAACTCTCAACGAGGAATTTTATGGTAACCTCTATTTTGACCTTAGCGATGTCCATCAAAGTCATTTTAAGGTCGGGGCATGTTTTTTAAATGAGAACTCCCTTTTTTGACATTGGCAATCGAAAAAGCGAGAAATTTTACGTTCAAATATGTACTTAGGTCATAAGGACACGTTGATCTTGAAAGTCTATTTAAACATGAACAAGGTCTGGTTATCTTTTGGCATAGGCACTCCTTAATTTTTTTTCAAACCGATGTATTAAAATTAGCAAGGTTCATGAAGTGTTGACTGTGCGTGACCTTGACAATATCCTTCGAATTCCTTCGAAGGTCAACGTGTCCTTATAACCTAAGTACATATTTGAACGTAAAATTTCCCGCCCTTTCGATTGCCAATGTGAAAAAAGGGAGTTCCCATTTAAAAAACATGAACTCACCTTGAAACGACCTTGAATAACATCGTCAAAGTCAAAATAGAGGTTACCATTGATCTCCTCGCTTAGAGTTACTTAAAGATTGACCTTGACTATTTTCCAAAATTCCCCACCTTAGGAAATATACAGCCGTTTCGGGACTTTTGTGACACCCTGTATATATATATATATTTATGCCAATTGGTACTTTTGGGGACGTTTTTATCCAAGAATCGGTATTTTTGGGGACGGTCCTCAAAAATCCTACCCATCTATTGGTATTTTTAGGGACCTTATGGGATTTTTGGGGACGGTCCTCAAAAAGGTTTTATACGAAATGGTACTTTTGAGGACATCATAAGTAAATTAATTATTATTTCTTTTTCTACTATTTGTGCTGTTTTATTGTACATTGTACACTATTGACAAACAATTTGTAACATTGGTCTTATTTTATACGATCTCTATCACGTATAAGGAATCGTATTTTTTCTGATCGTAAGTATATGTATGAGTACTAAAAGAAAAGGATCGGCTTATGAAAAATGATAAAGCGCAAAGTAAAACAAAACAATAAAACGAATAAAAGTGCATAATTAAAAAAAAAACTAGAAAAGAAGATACAAAAAGATCTAGATCAACATTTTTACAAAAAATGAAGTTTTTACCAATTGAAAGCATAATCTTAAGTTTTAAACGCAAATTGATCAATTTATGATAAAAAATGTAAGGCGAATTAGAAAGAATCGAATGTACAATTAGAAAGAAGATTTGATTTATTATGAATAATAAAGTAATCAAATGAATAACCAAATAAACATTTAATTCTGGATTTGTTTTTGCTCTCGCAAAAATTGAAAATTAATCGCGCAACCACTAAATTATCATACATCAAGACGAGAAACATGCGTATTCCACATGTAAGTTTTCAAATTTTTTAATAATTGATGAAGTATAATTATTGAGGCGTAAATATGCCTCCAAAGCTGCTTGCCTAAGAAATTGCAATGGTTTCAACTACAACGTTGAAAAACTTGAAGCATGTGAGTGTAAGAGTGAGTTTGAGAAAGTGAGTGTGAGTGTGTGAGTGTAAGCGTGAGTTTGAGAAAGCGTCAGTGTGTGAGTGTGTGAGATTAAGAGTGCGAATGTATAAGTGTGAAATATCAGTATGAATGTGAATATATAAGTGTATGTGAGCGTAAAAGAAAGTGTGTGTGTGAGTGTAAGTGTGATAATGTAAGTGTGCTTTTGGTTTTATATTTTTATATATTATTTTATAATTATTCATAACAATTTTTCGCAGTGTCTTATCCAACAACTTTTAATACTAAATCTTTTATTTTAGTAGTACTTTACTTCTATAATGATGGAGACTTTGAAATAGCTTCGCATTCATTGTACACGTTGGGAATAATTTTAGATTTTATTTTATTCTCGAAATTCAAATAGGTGCTATTTGACATTCCTTTTTTTTTACTGTCTGTGATGATTCATCAAGACTCAATTTTTTTCGGAGGTGCAGCCAACTTTTTACTTGATCTGCTGTTTTTTGTTTTAGACATGATGTTGTTTTTATTAAATTGGCAATATCTTGTACACTTGGAAGAAATTTTTTATCCTTAAAAATCTTAAGAAAGCAATCTTAACATTGCGCTGTTTATAATCCCATTTAATATTTGAACTATTATCTTTTTATATAACAAATTATAAAACAATTGCAGATGTATATGTTACGTCGAATACTTAATAGGCTCGTATTCATATAAAATTGAAAAAAAAGAATAAAACAAAGTAATGTTATTTCTGATAAAACCTAAATTTAAAGCACATTTAGCTAGCTCATGTATCAGCCGCAGAGGATTAACGTAAAGTTGCCGTTTTCTTGTTTCATTTAGTCCGTTGCGAGTGTGTTTTACTCATATATCAAAACTTTAAAAATTAATAAAAATTGGATAGAGCTATAAAATCATAAAAAAATGTCATATCGTTTTTAATTTTTATTAACTATACAATGAAATTTATTTCAGTTCTAAATTATAATAAATTTTATAATTATTCATTACAATTTTACTCAGTGTCGTATTCAATGGCCTTTGAAACTAAATCTTTTATTTCAGTAATACTGTACTTTTGTAATAATGGAGATTTTGTAATAGCTTCGCATACTCTGTGCACGTTGGGAATAATTTTAAATTTTATTTCATTCTCAAAATTCACATAGATGCTACTTGAAACTCTGTTTTTTTTTTTGTACTGTGTCTGATGTTTCATTAAAAATTAATTTTTTTTGGAGTATCTTTATTTAGATGTATATTGAATGCGATAGTAACATCTTGCATAATTTGCTCTTTACTATAATTTGCGTCACGATACATCGTTTGATGCTTCCAGATACGTACGCTATAGTAGATCACGTTTTAGGAATAACACTAAATATATAGTAAGTCTGCAGATAATTAACATATGGCAAATGATCAGCAGAAGGAGGCACTGACGAAGTGAGCAAAAGCATTGATGAAAATTAAGAAATACAAAAGGCCGAAGACACTACCCTGCGATACACCAAAGAAAGTGGTAGCAAAAATTAATGCATTAAAGAGGGAGAAAAGGAAAGAAGGAGAGTGGGAGGGAGGCCGAAAGCGTGCGTGGGTGTGTATCTATGACTGTGGTTTGTTTTCGTGTGAGTGTGACAGAGTCAGTGTGTGAGTGTTAGTATCATTTTGCATGTCTGTCTGTGTGCGAGTGTGAGAGAGTGCCAATGCGTGAGTATAAGTATGAGTGAGAGAGTGTCAGTGTGTGAGAATAAGTGTGAGTGTGAGTCTTAGGGCGTGAGTGTGAGAACGAGAGTGCGCGCGTGTGTGTGTGTGTGTGTGTGTGTGTATGTGTGTGTGTGTGTGTGTGTGTGTGTAAGGGTCCGTATTTACTGTGAGAGTCAGTATTTATTGTGAAAGTGAGAGTATCAGTGTATGAGTATGAGGTGAGTGAGAGAGTATCAGTGTGTGAGTATGAGGGTGAGTTAGAGAGTGTCAGTGTGTGAATAAATGTCAGTGTGAGTAAGAGAGTGTCAGTGTGTGAATAAGTGTCAGTGTGAGTGTTGTGAAGGCGAGAGTGCGTGTACGTGTGTGTCTATGTGTACGTTGTCTGAGTGTGTATCTGTGTGTATGTTTTTCTGTGTACGAGTGTAAGAGTGAGTGTCAGTGTGTGAGTGTGAGTAGGAGTGTGAGTAAGTCTGTGTATTGTGTTGGTGAAGGTGTGAGTGACTGTGTGTATTGTGTTGGTGAAGGTGTGAGTGACTGTGTGTATTGTGTTGGTGAAGGTGTGAGTGACTGTGTGTATTGTGTTGGTGAAGGTGTGAGTGACTGAGTGTATTGTGTTGGTGAAGGTGTAAGTGACTGTGTGTATTGTGTTGGTGAAGGTGTGAGTGACTGTGTGTATTGTGTTGGTTAAGGTGTGAGTGACTGTGTGTATTGTGTTGGTGATGGTGTAAGTGTGTGCTTTTTTTTTCTTGCCGTCGCGATAATAGGAAGCTCTATCAGTCAATACTAGCGAAAGTGTGGAGCTTTCAACCACCAAAACCTGGATTTAGGTTTTCTAGCCCGGAAGTCACTCACATTACTCCTGTGATCTCTTCTAACATTGAGACCTCATCTATGTCCAGCCTTGTCAAAGTTTCTTTGTGTGTTAAGGACTATATTATTGCTACCTCCTTGAGCGTAGTAGTCACTAATTTTTCCAGTTGGGGTATCTGCGTTCCGGCTTTTCCTGATTTGAGCAGTAGCTCCTCCGCTGTAGTGTGTCAAATGTTTCATCCTTTCTTCTAAACTCGTCAGATCAGCGGACATCCACACCCTCCTTAAAATTGCCGCGTAGGAGATTTCCCCTACCGTCTTGATGTTTATGACATTCGGGTGAGTGTGCTTTAATTTGGCCGTAGAAGTCTTATTGAAGCTCGGCATGCTAAGCGCGCTCTTGTTTACTGCTTAGGTAGACCCTTTTGTCTCTTTAGTCGACTCTTTTCATTTTCCCACCACCTTAACTCGGTACTTTTTTTTAGCTGGTGTGGATTAGTGGTTGGAGTGTCCATTTTAACTTCTTTCACTTTCAGTGCTGTGAGCAATAAAGTTCATCCTTGTTTCCCCTTAAACTCTTTAATTTCTCTGTTTTGAAAGATATAAGACGTTTGAGTCGTTCTGCTTTCGGTAAGGCTCTGAGCATACGTCTACCCTTTTATCTCGACATAGATTTTTACAATCTTATAGTGCTTTTATTGTACTGTTGTTATGTCTTCGAGTTCTTCATGGAGGTTCTTCTCCATTATAAACTCTATCAGCATCTAGATTTTTTTTCCATTTTCATGAATAAGAAGTCACTTTTCTCGTCATTGATTGACTTTTCCCTTGTAAAGACCCATTGTGCA
This sequence comes from Chalcis sispes, assembly GCA_949987625.1. NCBI lineage: Eukaryota > Metazoa > Arthropoda > Insecta > Hymenoptera > Chalcididae > Chalcis > Chalcis sispes. The sequence continues at coordinate 44,798,011 of OX465098.1, forward strand.
GTTTCTGCAACACCTTTTTGTGGGAATTGGTCAACCCTAGAGTCTGTGCAGACTTTGCCGTCTACCGGGATTTTTTTCTGTTCCATGCCAGAAGCGAGCGTGATGTCAATACCAAATTCTCTCTTTATCTTATTTTGTTTGTCTTGGTCTTAGAATCTGCCATTATGCGTTATATAGTATACTCCTAGAAGCGGTCCGCTGCTTCACGGGAAATCCACCATCATGGGGCCTTGTTAGTGGCCATTGTTTCATGGTTCCTTCATCTGAACACGTGTTTTGAGGCAGTACCTTATCAACCCAGTAATCATGATTAGTAGCTCTAAGTTTATAGGATGGCTTACGTACCGTTTCCTGATGTCCAAATTACCCGTAAGAAACCTACTATAAAGCGCTGCTCCTTAGCCGACTTATTCTAGTGGGGTGCCACTATGGTGGAATTACCCGCCTAGCTGATGCAAGGCGCAAAGTCGCGTGTTACTTCACCATGCCTCTGTCCATCAACGCTAGAATCGTGTCCTCTTCTTTATTGAGACGACAGCATTATTTAGTAGGTATGGCTTTACTTAACTCCCAGCAATCCGTTTACCGACGACACGGGATGCTCTTCGAGAGACAGAGGCAAGTATGCGCCTTCTCCATGAGCCTACTTATTACCATCTAATAGAAAAACCATTCTTTCCACTAGTCAGTCTGACGCTTTGCCTCGCAGAACTCGTTATCCAGGCGTTGATCCAGTAATTTGTGTAATGCGTGTATGTGTGTGGGTACTTGGTGCGAGAGTCTGAGTATGAAACTGTAAGTAAGTGCGAGAGTGTGAGTATGAGAGTGTGTGAGATGTGAGTGTGAAAGTATAGTGAGAGTGCGAGTATGAGTTTCAGGGTGAGAGCGTAAGGGTGTAAGAAAGAGATTTAGATTTTTTAGATTTAAGAGTTTATTAATCCAAAGAGTAAAACCCCATCAGACTTACAGACATAGTTAAGATTCATTAAGTGATTAGCAATAATACTGTACAAATCTTACAAACTATATTAATAATAATTAATATAATATTGTTAGAACAATACACTATGAAAATAAAAGTGGAAAAGAAAATAAAAGAATAAATATTATGAAAGAACGTAAATTAAGACTAAAATCTAGAGTAATACAAGTCAAAGATTATTAGACTTACTATAAAATAAGAACATAGAATAATTTAGATTAAAATTTTAAAACCAGATATCAGATTAAGTTTTAAGATTTAAGTCTCGCTCGTATTGTGAAAAACTCAGTAGTATTGACAGTTATCCTGAAAAAGTTATCTCACCGGTTAAAAGTTCATTATAGAGCTTATTATTGAAGTCTCGTAGATTTGCCGAAACAAATGAAGGGGGACTAAAAGCGTTAATTGTCTCTGAAACAGTATATGTAAATAAATCACGGACCGCTTCAGTCCTAGGTTCAGGACATTCTAGAAGTCTCGAAAGTCTTTCAGACGATAGACTGACGAAGAAGTCAATATTTGTTCTGGTAAATAGATGACAGGTGTCTTGGCGAATTATGAACAAGAACAGAGAATGGTGAAGAAAAGATGAGCTTTTTTCCATTGCTCAACGAGAGTCAACCAAGTTTAGTTCTGAAAGGAGTAACATACTTCATAGCTCCAATGTTGCCACATACAAAACGTACACTTTTATTTAGTGCACAATGCAGCTGACGATTTTGATATTAAAAGAGATCATGATAGACTGCGCAAGCATAGTCGAGGTAAGGGAAAATCAGCAAGTCAGTCAATTTTTCCCGGATTTGCGGAGTGAGTGCATGCTTAAATCTTTTAAATTTAGCGAGGGTAACGAAGATTCTCATACAAATAGAACCTGTGCGATTCTTCCTATCAAGTATTGGTGACATAAGGAAACCAAGATTTCTGATTAATGATTCACACAGTATTGGATTTTCATTTTGTATAATGGGTGGAAGTACGAGGTCTGGCTATTAAATAACGAGACTGCGCGCCTAGAGGGCGCCGTAGAGGAGTGGGGAAAAAAACGAGTAGTGCGTTGGGTATCTAGATATCTTTATGCACGTACCAAAATACGTTCTCGTCACTATTATTGTATTTGTGCAGTAGCGGTTTGAAACGAACGTGTTTTTTTCTCGTGCCGAAAACCACGTGTGACGAAAAACAGGAGCAACGTATCAATCTCAAATTTATCGTTAAATTGAAAAAAAACTCCGACTGAGTGCTGTAAATTGTTGCAAGAGGCCTATGGAGACAATTCTCTATCTCGTGCGCGTGTTTTTGAGTGGTGTAAGCGCTTCAGTGAGGGCCGAGTGAGCACTGAAGATGACCAACGCCCAGGTCGCCCTGTCACTGTTTCAACTCCGGAAACAGTGACCAAAATCAACCAAATTGTGCGTGCAGATCGTCGAATAAGCATCCGGATGAATGCCGAGACTGTAAACGCCGATAAAGAAACGGTTAGACAAATTTTACACGAGGAATTACACATGACAAAAGTCTGTGCGAAGTTGGTGCCAAAAAACCTGACTCCTGACCAAAAGCTCTTGCATCAACAGGTCTGCTCAGATTGCCTTGAAAGGTTAAAAAAAGATTCCGGACTGATGAAAAACATTATTACTTGCGACAAAACGTGGATTTTTCAATACAATGTTGAAACAAAGCGGCAATCGATGCATTGGAAGACGCCTGAATCGCCCAGAATCAAAAAAGCAAGGATGTCCAAATCAAAATTCAAGGCAATGTTGATCGTTTTTTTCGACATTAACGGTATCGTGATGACTGAATGGGTTCCAGAGGGTCAGACTGTCAACCAGACTAACTATTTGTCAGTTTTGGCAACACTACGAGAACGAGTTCTTAAGAAACGGCCCGAGTTGTGGAAGAACAACTCGTGGATTTTGCACCAGGACAACGCACCTGCCCATAACGCGCTATCTGTGAAGCAGTATTAGGCCGGTAAGCGCACTCCAGTGCTCAAACACGCGCCGTACTCGCCAGATTTGGCACCGTGCGACTTTTTTTTGTTTCCGAAGATAAAATCTGCTTTGAAAGGGACCCGATTTGACTCGATGGAAGCCGTAAAGCAAAAAACGGCAGAGCTCCTAAAGGCCCTCACCAAAGAAGACTTCCAGCACTGCTTCGATCAATGGAAAAGACGTATGGAAAGGTGTGTGGCGAGGGAAGGAGAGTATATTGAAAAAGAGCATTCGAATGTAGAATAATTTTTATAATAAAACCCTTTTTCGTAACCAGTCTCGTTATATAATAGCCAGACCTCGTAAATCAAATTGGAGTTTTTTAATGAAAGCATTGCTACCCAATATCATGGCCTGTGATTTTTTCTCATTAATCGTACTGATTTAATTTTGCGCAGTTTAATATTGCACTTAGGTTCTTATTAATCGATTCAATATGATTATTTAATTCGTGAAGCGAATACGACAAGTGAATCTGTAAATCATCTGCATACAGCATATGTTTAGAACAATTTAATTTCATTGCCTTGTAGTACACCAGCAAAGGTGTTTATGAAGACATATGATAGTCCATCAGGTGTTATGACAGCTTGCAATCTGTCCGATAGGTATGAGAAAAACTATTTAATCAAAGAAACAGAGAAATTAATCTCGTAGTTTCTCTAGCAGTCGATAGTGCGGTACAGAGTCTAAAGGTTGTGAAAAATCGATAAGGTCCAGGATAGTGAGTCTACGACTGCCAATATTAAATCGGATATCTTCCATGAGTTCAAGCAGGGCCATATGCATACTATGTCCTTTTCTAAAACCGGGCTGATAGTCTTTAAGAAGTTTTTAAAACTCTAAGTACGTAGATAGCAGGTTAGCCACCATATGCTCAAGAATTTTAGATGGTTCGCACAGCATAGAAATAGGACGAGTTTCAGATATAGATGACAAAGTTTTTGATTTAGCTAACGGTCTAACAAATGCTTTTTTCCAGTCCGACGGAATACAGCAAGTTGAGATAGATAAATTAATTATTCTATTAAGATGATCAAGAATAGAGATAGGCGAAAGCCTTTACATATGATTAAATATGCTATCTGGACCAACAGTCTTGGATGTTGCAGCTAAAATTAATTTAGATACGACAGTAGTAAAAATAGTTCAGATATTAAACTGACTTTCGTCAGAGTTAGCCAGCAAGCAAATTTCATGTAGATGATAAGTATTAATAACAACTCTAAATAATCCAACAGTAAGCAAAATATATATTTAATTTTACCAATGGAAAAAATTCTGTTGGAATTAGAAGTGATTTGTTGGTCAGGCCTAGTTTGTTGAGTTCATACCAAAGTATCCGCGAATCAGCAGAATTTGCAACCTTATTGGATACGTTATTTTTATTATAATTTAACTTATTAGAGACAAGGCTGCAAAGCTCACGAAAGCGTTGGAAGTCATTGTCAAGACCAGAGCTTTTAGCAATTTTGTATGCTACATCGCGGTGCTTCATGAGGCTACGGATCTCATCGTTTACCTAAGTTTCCCTTCATGATTTTGAGATTTTCATACGTTTAACAGATACAATAAGATCAAAAGTTTGTTATTAAATGTGTGAAAAGAAAAACACAAGAATCAATAAAGACATCATTAAACGTTAAGATGAATGGATCACGAGTACAGTCTGTCAAGTGAGAGCGTGGTCGATTTCACCGACAGGTAATGGAAGATTTCGCTCTAATTCCTTCGCGAGCCGATAGGGGGAAGCTTTGTCCTTGATGTATTGTCAACAAAGATTCAGTTGTCGTTGATCTTTTGAATGAGAATCACGTTAAACGCCATGAGTGCTAAGTACGCGTCGCGCTACGAGGCTGTGTTCCTTTGCATCCACCCGAAAGGTCCCAAAATGTCGCAATCAGCGGCTGCTAAATATATTAGAAAGTCAAAGGCATTTATACAGAAGTGGATACAGCGATATAAAGTGAACACGACCACGCTCTTACTTGACTGACTGTAGGTGAGAGAACGTATGTATATTAACAATAGATTCTGGATTTACTCTCTTGAAATGTTATACCTTAGCTCAAACGGTGGTAAGAAACATTGGAGCTTAAAAGCAATGAGATCGTGACGTGCAATAAACATAGCGGTTGATTTATTAGGTTGCTGCAGATGAAATGGCCGATTTAGTAATAAATTTTTAAACAGCTGTAACTTTTTATAAAGACAATTTATTTAATGAAAATAGTTACCAATAGATGCAACACACTTTTCTCAGCGAGATACAAGTACATTTATTCCAGTTTTATAGAAGTCCGAGTTTCTGGTTCGAAGAAACTCCTCGAAGGCATTTTTGACAGCAGCTTCATTATTAAATCTTTTTCCTGTCAAAAAGTGATCCAAATGTGTAAAGAAATAGTAATCTGTTGGTGAGAGCTCTGATGAATATGGAGGGTAAGGAAGAGTCTCATAGCACAACTCGTTTAATTTTTGGACCGTTGTTCTCGATACATGAGGTCGTGCGTTATCATGAAGCAGTATCACTCCATCCCTGTTGACAAGCCTAGGTCGTTAGACTATCAATTTCTGATGCATTTTATCCAGTTGAGAACAGTATTTCTCAGCATTGATGGTTTCGCCAGGTTGCAGGAACGAATAGTGGATAACTCCAGCTACAGACCGCTCAACAGTTACCATTATTTTCTTTAGATGAAGGCTTGGTTTCGGCATGTGTCTTGGCGCTTCATCGGCATCTAGCCATTGGGCCGATCGGCGGCGATTATCGTATAAAATCCACTTTTCATCGCAGGTCACAATTCGGTGCAAGAATGGTTCCTTTTTGTTGCGGGAGAGAAGAGAACTTGAAATCTTCATTCGACACGTCATGTTTTGCTCGGTAAGATCATGCGGAACCCACTTGTTAAGCTTTTTCACGTTTCCAAGTTGTTGCAAGTGGCGGCAAACTGTCGAATTGTGAACACCTAATTTCTCGCCAAGATCCCTTATGGTTTAGTGAAGGTCAGACTCCACTAATGCACGCAGCTTGTCGTTATTGATCGATGGTCCTGGGTGTCCACGTGGCTCATTTCCAAGGTCCATATCTCCGGATCAAAATTTTTCAAACCACCGCCGAGTGGTTCGTTCGCTAACTGTAGCAGGCCCAAATTCGCTGTCGATATTCCTCGTTGCTTCCGTTGCGTTGTGCTCTTATTTAAATTCGTATAGTAAAATTATCCGTTTTTGATTCACTTCCATGTTCACTTTCTCTTTTTGTTTTTACGATCACTATGAAGTGCAAAACAGAAATGACTCCATAAACCAAGGTAGCAGTATTTATACTTTAATATGTCATATCATTTACGCCGCCTTGTGCCAACATAATACACTAAAATTGCAGCCAACTTTATGTCATTGCTAAATCGGCCATTTCATCTGCAGCAACCTAATATAATAACAAACAAGGTTGGCAGCGTTATGAATAACAAAAATTTCCAGCCTCTTATGCTCTAATTGTAATTGATTTGAGTATTGTACATGATGGGTAGGCTCTGATTCAACAAGATAAAGGCCCAGGTTATCGATATTTGATTGAAGAAATTAAGAGGTAGTTATAGACGAACAAAGATTCATATTGAAATTACCTGTAATAACAATATTGTTATATTTAGGTAAAAATTTTGCGTGTGTCAAAAAATACCGATAAAAAAGTTGCTGTAGTTCTGTGACACACGACTGCAAAAAGTAATTTATTAAGACTAATAATAATATTTAAAATTAAAAATTGTGGGGTATTATCACACCTCTTTTGTTTAAGCGATTCACATGATGATGAAAATCATAACCATCGATATTAAATAAAGAATCGGAGTATATATCAGATAAATAGATCTCCATAATAGCAAATAAATCATAACTTCCGATACGCAGGTATTTTCAATGAGTGAAAACACATGCACTTCCTTTATCCAGAGAGCTCTAAGAAAAATGTGCAAGGAAGCACTTATACTAAACATTTACGAGTGACTGATATTTTTCAATTTATGAGCTAAGAATAATAGCAAGTTTTTGGTTGTAGAAGACATTAGTTGAATGATGAAAGCCTTATGAAGTGCAGGAGAGACATCTAGATTTGAAGATACTCTTGGCATTTGCTCGCCGGGGATTCGACGAATGAAAATTTATTGAACTTAACGCAAGGTTCAAGAACTTGATAGTATTTAGTAACTTAGAAAAAATTTCTTCGTACGACAGATTTAGTGAGGCAGGAATGCCAAATACGAGAACTTCACACACATTGGAAATTAAAATTTTCTTTGTAATATTCGATATAGTAGTAGTGATATAACTTTTAAGATTATTAATTCCCGACGTAAGCGAAGGCAATAAAGTACTATTAGCTTCTTCAAGTTTTAAGACACGATCAAATAATGCATTGAGTTTAGTGTCAACATTCGATGTGTAAGCACGGAATTTATTTACAAACATCTCATCTCTGTTTTTTTGTCGCCCGCTATTGTTCCTTCTCGTTCCTACTCGCACTCTCACGACCCCTCGTACTTTTTCTCAATTCAAACTCAATTTCTTATTAACAAATGGGGATCATCAAAATAAGCGCTAAACTGAGTCGTTACATGCAAGATAAAGTGAGAGCTAGAAGGCACGAATATTAAAAAAGGTGGAAGTATACGTTTTCGCAGAAAAACTCTTCTCCTTGCATGGCGACACGCGCTGATTTTAGGATCAAACTGTACATTAATACATAACTGTGATTTTTTGTACCCACACAGCATGAAATTTTGCTGCAAGGTTGCTGCAAGGTTTCATGTAAGATTTGAAAGGTTTCTGCAATGTTGGAATGAAAGGTAGCAGCAACCTTAATATGTCTCTTGCACAAATCCTTCTGCAAAGTTTCAATGAAAGGTTTCTGAAAGGTTTTAATGACAGGTTGCTGATAGCTTGTGGTAGAAGATTTCTGCAAGGTTTCAATGAAAGATTGCTGCAAGGTTTCAAAAAAAGTTCTCTACAAGGTTTCATTGAAAGGTTGCTGCAAGGTTGCACTAAGAAGTTGCTACAAACTTTATATGTTCCTTGCACAAATCATTCAGCAAGGTTGCACTAAAAGGTTTCTGCAAGATTTCAATGCAAGTTTTCTACAAGGTTATGATGAAATATTGCTGCAAAGTTGCAATGAGATATTGCTAGAGGTTTGCAATGAAGTATATATATATTTTATTTCCTCATTAAATTAATTTTTTAGTTGCGAATTGTTGTTAATATATTGTATACATTAATATTTTACGGAAAAAATGTAGAGAAATTTTTTGACCTACGGTGAGATCGAACCCGGATTCTTCGCATTATGAAGCAGACGCCCTAACAACTAAACTATAAGCACTGCTTGTACAACTAAGATTAATATTTTAATTATTTGTTGGCGGATGTTCCGTCGTTTAAATACTTAAGCGTTTGAATCAATTAAAACCAAGTTTAAGAAAAAGAAAAAATTTTCTTGAAGTAAACTTTGTTATTAAACTTTAGCGTAAGATAAATACTTAAATTAAAATTATATTTTAATTGTCTAAGAGTATAATGCTACTTTAGAGAACAGTAAATTTCTTTAAATGAATAACATCACTCTTGATACAATATAAATGCAGGTAAATTATATAAATTATTATAATAAAGTGAGTTCAATTAAAATTTGAAAATCTCATTATAAACAATTAATCAATGCATAAAAGTCTCATGAGAACAGTGCAACATCCGCCAACTTATAACTGAAATTCATATTTAAATATATACAAAAGTTGCGTATAGCGTATAGTGGTCCAAGGCATCTGATTCATAATGCGAAGAACCCGGGTTCGATTCCACCATAGGTCAAGAAAATTTTCTGCGTTTTTTCCATGAGACATTAATGAATACCATATATAAACGACAATTTGCGACTAAATAATTAATTTGAGGCGGCAATAAAATATACATAATGTAAAAATAATATTAAAATCTTTTAAAATAAGAAAAAATAGTTTAAATAAAAATATAAAAAAAAATTTTTTTATTTATTTACTTTATCAATTTTTATAGTTTTTAATATGACTCTTTATATTGATCATCAACCTTGCTGCAAGGTTGCTGTAAGCTTGCAAAGAAGCATCATTGAAATTTTGCTGCAAGGTCGCTGCAAGGTATTATCAAAATATTTCAGAAAATCTTGCTGCAGTTTTGCTCGAAATGTTTCACGAAATGTTGCTGCAAGGTTAATGCAAGGTTTTCAAAAAATATAGCATTGAAATCTTGCTGCAAGGTTGCTGCAAGGTTTCATTGAAATGTATCAGTATAATATTTCAGCAAGTTTTCAGTGTAACATTGCTGCAACTTTTCACTGAAACCTTGCGTTGAATCTTTCAATGAAACCTTGCATGCTGTGTGGGTATTGATTTTAAGTAAAATTTTAAAATTTAATTGTAATTAATCTTATTTTAGCGCTTTTAGTTTTAAAATCAGTTAGTAATTATTACAGTCGAGAAATAAAATATTAGTTGTATTTACAGTGCAGGGCGTGGATTCTTCACTTACTGTCTACATAATGAGTAAACGTAGAAAAGAAAATGACTTCTTATTCATCGTTTTATGTTTCTTACGTATATTTATTTACAGTTTATTTGCGTCGTGAAAATCGGCGAGTTCTTCTAAAATACAACATTTGTCTTAACGATTAGCTTGAAACAACGTTCTCAACATCTATTAACGCATATCATATTCATAAAACAAATGCAACATATTTTAAGAAGGTCCCCAAAAGTACCAATTTAGGAAAAGAAATTTAGGAAACTCGCTATAGATAGCGATCTATGTTATAGATAACATTAAAAATGATTATATGGTATTAAATCATCAAACTATACTGTTTTTAATACTATCTATACTGTTTTTAATATTATCTATAAATGTCCTCAAAAGTACCAATTGGCATAAATATATATATATATATATATATACGAGGGTGGTCTGAAAAGTTTCCGACCTCAACGTGAAGATAGCAGCACTCGTCAATAAAAGCTAGCGAATTTCGTTGTTCATCTGTTGACAGTTGCTCACCAAAGTTTCAGCCATTTTGGATGCGCAGTTGCTAGTTGAAAGTCGTTTGAGTGAGTCGATGTGAGTGTTGTTGTGAAAATGAATAAAATTGAGTATCGAGCTGTCATTAAATTTTTGTTTTTGAAAGGCGATACGCTTGCGCAAATCAAAAATGAGTTGAACTTTGTGTATGGGGACTTTGCACCATCATTTACCACAGTAAAATTTTGGGCAGCTGAATTCAAACGTGGCCGTGAGAGCTTGGGAGACGATGAACGTTCGGGACGTCCAAAAACTGCAACCACTGACGATAACATCGCCAAAGTTCACTAAATAGTGCTAAACGACCGCCGAATTAAAGTGAGAGACATAGTAGAGGTTATGAACATGTACAAAGAACGTGTTTACTACATATTAAGTCAAGATTTAGGCATGAGAAAGCTGTCTGCATGTTGTGTGTCGCGTTTACTCACATTAGATCAAAAACGTGTTCGAATGAACATTTCTAACGCACTATAGGCGCAGTTTAGGCGCAATAAATCCAAATTTTGGCGCCGATTAATTACTGTAGATGAAACTTGGATACACCAATATACGCCCGAAACAAAAATACAGTCAAAACAGTGGACTGCAAAGGGGGAACCGGCTCCAAAAAAAGCAAAAACTGTTTCTTCGGCTGGGAAAGTGATAGCGACTGTTTTTTGGGATAGTCATGGATTTATTTTAATTGACTATCTTCAAAAAGAAAGAACCATAACAGGAGCATATTACGCATGATTACTTGACAAGCTGAAGGCAGAACTTGCGGAAAAACGTCCACATTTGCAGAAAAAGAAAATCCTGTTTCACCAAGACAACGCGCCGTCTCACACCTCAGCGGTTGCCATGGCGAAAATCCACGAATTACGGATTCAGCTGCTTGACCATCCGCCTTACTTACCAGACCTAGCCCCAAGCGACTTCTTTTTGTTCCATCATTTGAAAATTGCACTCGGAGGAAAGAGATTTTCGTCAAATGAGGAAGTAATCACCTTCGTGAACAGCCATTTTGCAGAGAAAAACGCCGAGTACTATTTGGATTGGTTAAAGAGATGGGAGCATCGCTGGGAGAAGTGTGTAGAATTGCAAAGAGACTATGTGAAAACTAAAAAAAAAAATTAAAAAAAAATGTCTTGTATCAGTGTTAGGTCGGAAGCTTTTCAGACCACCCTCGTGTATATATATATATATATATATATATATATATACTCGGCCTGAAATGGGACCTATTACGGCCTAAGTATTGAGGCCCCAAGTTGTGCTATGAGACTCTTCCTCACCCTCCATATTTACCTGACCTCTCACCAACAGATTACCATTTTTTTAAACATTTAGATCACTTTTTGACAGGAAAAAGATTTAATAATGAAGCTGCTGTTAAAAATACCTTCGAGGAGTTTCTTTGAACCAGAAACTCGGACTTCTACAAAACTGGAATAAATGTACTTGTATCTCGTTGGGAAAAGTGTGTTGCATCTATTGGTACCTATTTTGATTAAATAAATTGTCTTTATAAAAAGTTACAGCTGTTTAAAAATTTATTACTAAATCGGCCATTTCATCTGCAGCAACCTAATAAATAAAGAGATGAATAATAAAACTCTTATTAAAAACAATTATAAATCTGTATGATTATTGAAATAAGAAGATTTACAGAAAAATTTGAGAAATGAATAATAACAGGAAATAAATTAAAAATTAAATAAAAAGAAGTAAATAAATGAGATAACATAAAATTAAGAATAATACAATAAAATGAAAAATGATAAAGTGAAATAAGGAATATGGAAATGAAACAATGCAGAAATCAAAGAAAATAATAATATAATGACTAAAACGAAGATGATAAGTAGAGAAATTAAAATAAATCGTAAATAAAAAAAAATTAAAGGAAATGAATAAATTGAAATAAGCAATAAATAAAGAAGTAAATAATAATAAAAGGCTTTTCTCTAAATATAAAGGATACAACCAAAACGAAATACAATAAAAAGAGACAAATGTGAGTGCTCAAAGGAATAAGTAGATCCTAAATATTAAGAAATATTAAATAAATAATTGAATAAATAAAGAAAAAGGGATAATTAAGCAAACAAATAAACAATTAAACAAAGAAAAATATAAGTTTTGAGGAAAAAACGTATTTTATGTTGAATAAGATAATACGAAGTAAATTAATGAATAAAAGAAACTGTAACAACGGTGATGACGCTACGGTGCGTTATTCGACGTAACGCAAGTGGTCGCTGTCTTTTCGAGCCTAATCAGTGAAGCTTACGGGCTCAGGACAGCGGAGGAGTTTTAACTTTATTTTTCTTGCCTTTTCTGAGGGAAAGGTGGTGAATTGCAGGACTGAGCGTGCATCTAGGCCGAAACTCAGGCCAGCTATGCAGCTCTGAATGAGGACCTAACAATTGATTTATGGATAAAGGTAGTTAGCCGAAACTCAGGCTAACTCTACCTTCTTGGAAAATAATATATATAAAATAAAATATAGATTTAACAAGAAGGTGGAAGTAAGGTGGAAGACATAAAAAAATATTATGATTTGCGGTATAACAATTGGCTTTAACTCACTTTTTAATTAAATATGTTTTTTGATGCTTGAATTCTCTCTCTCTCTCTCTCTCTCTCTCTCTCTCTCTCTCTCTCTCTCTCTCTCTCTCTCTCTCTCTCTCTCTCTCTCTAGACAATGGACAAACTGCAGCAAGACCATCTGCAACTACTAGCTAAAGTGGATAGCTTACTAACTGCATCCACTGACTCTACCAGGCCATCACCCTCACTAGAAAAACTGAAACAGTTGGATGCCACTAGTCAAGCTCTGTCTGCTAAAATCACGCATCTTACGATGCAGCAAGATCGGATCTCGCACGCGTCAGAAATTGTTCTCAGCGGCATACTGCCTCATGAGTTTGGTGATCTGCGACTGGCAGCTGCTGCTATTTTCAACTCCATCGACCCTACCATCTCTAGCCATGATATCCTCTCTGTCTGCCCTTTGCGCAGACAGTCTCAGCAAGCATCAACCTCTGGATCCTTGCAAGATGCACCATCCACCTCCGCAACATCGACACATGTTGTCGCCTCACCGTTGCGTACTGTTCCGCTTCTAGTCACCTTCAAGAGTGCTGTGGTAGCTTGTACTGCACTTGCTGCAAAATTACGCAGAAGAAAATTCCATACTTTTCAGATCAGCATAGCTCTACTCAATAATGCTCAATCTGTCGGACAGATCACGCCATCACTAATTAACATCAATGAATTTTTACCATCTGCGCTACATCAGTTGAAGTTGCGAGTACTACAGAAGTCCAGAGATAAGCGCTTTAGCTTTCTCACCTTTGTACGTAATGGGAGCATTTACGTTAGAAGAAGGAAGGAAGACACTCAACATCTCATTGCCTCGGATGAAGATTTAAATACTTTTTTAATAGGCATAGTGCCACCAACATCCGATGCTCCCTCCACCACCAACTGAACTGTTCAAAACAGGTATGTTCTCTCTCTCTCTTCTCTTCTTCTTTCTTCTTCTTCTCTTTCTTCCTCTACTTCTTTTCCTACTTCCTACTCATCTGATGCGGGACCTGTGGCTGGTAATGGTGGTCTACGTGTTTGCCATTTCAATGCCAACTCTTTACGAGCGCACATTGAGATGGTGAGACTATTCCTGGCGTCTCGCTCCTACTTTCACGTAATAGCTGTAACAGATACCAAGCTAGGTCCCATTGTTGATGACTCTCCCGTGTCTCTTGATGATTACATTCTTTATCGCCATGATCGTAATACAAGAGGTGGTGGTGTTGCTTTGTATATCTACAGCTCACTTACTGCTAGTGTTTTGTGCTCTTTTACACATATTTGGAGTGGTAAGCCCGGTCTGCCAGAATATCTGTTTTGCGAGGTCAAAACAAAGTCTTTCACTCCTATCTTCGTTGGTGTAGTATACAGGCCTCCACACGCACCGTTTTTAGTGAATACTGATTTCATTCCAACGCTGTCTACCATCATACACAGTTACATCATCAAAATCATACTTGGAGATTTTAATGCTGATCAATTATCCAACACAGATGATGCAAAATTTTTGCGAGCACTCTTCAATGAGCATTCTCTCTTTTCTATTCCATATGGTAGCACTCATCACACCTCTGCAACTGATACTTGGCTGGATCTTTGTCTGGTGGACGCAAACGATACTGTACTTGACTACTGGAAAACAGATACTCCATTCATTGACGGATATGACTTAATTACAGCAACAGTTGAATGCTCACTCACACGACCGCCACTTACAAACTTTACTTTTCGTGACTGCACCTCTATAAACAGTACTACCCTTATTAATTACTTCTACTCCTTAAACTGCCCTACCTGTGATGGTGACTCTCCTCTTGATACGCGGCTGTGTTGTCTATATGAGCATCTAAACTATGCTATCGTTTCATTTGTTCCGCTTAAAACTGTCAAACAGAGGAAAGCTCATCGTCCATGGTTTACTCCTGCTATTCTTGAACTCTTGCGAGACAGAGATAGACTATACAGACGATACAAACGCACTAGACTATCTACTGATCTCCAACAATACAGAACAGTTCGTGACACCTTCTCCAAACAGACTAAAGCCGCTAGACAGCTGTATTATCACGATCGACTCACTTCTCTCTCAGAACCTACTTAGATATGGAAGGAACTGCATCATCTTGGCATCTGTCCTACCCCCACTAGCTCTCAACATTCTTTTCCTGTTGAAGATCTTAACTCTTTTTTTGCTAGTGAGGCATTTGACCCTGAGGTTCCTACCATTGACTCCTTTCTTGACTCTCTAGATGACAATCTGACTTATAAACCTCTTTTCGACTTTCATCCAGTCACTGTAGAAGATGTTAGAGGTGCGGTGCATCACTCTTCTTCCCAGGCACGTGGGTACGATGGCATCCCACAGTCGCTTATAGCTACTGCCTTCCCAGTTATTGCCCCACTGTTGTGTCGTCTATTCAATGATTCTGCGTGAATCCTACGTGCCTGTTATCTGGAAGAAAGCACTCATTACAACTATCAATCAAGTTGGCTCTCCTAGGGCCATGGGTGACATACGGCCTATATCATTACTGTCGTACCTGTCTAAAGTCTTGGAACGACTCGTGCATCAGCAGCTATATAATTATTTTAGTATTCGGCAGTTTTTAGATCCTTTTTAAACAGGTTTTCGAACTGGCCACAGTACTCAGACTGCTTTAACTAAACTCACAGATGATATCAGGACAGGTATGGACAAGCGCTGGGTAACATTACTGCTACTATTTGATTTCAGCAAGGCCTTTGACAAGGTTTGCCATGTCACCCTACTGCAAAAATTGATCAAATACGATTTATCGCCATCTGCAATCAGATGGTTTGCATCTTACCTCACGGATAGACAGCAGGCGGTTTTGGACCGTAATGGCAAACTGTCATCATTCCTGAAACTTAATACTGGCGTACCACAAGGTTCCGTTCTTGGACCTCTATTATTCCTTATATATATTAATGACGTATCTCATTCATTTGATCCTACTATTCGTCATTTAATATACGCTGATGATCTGCAGATCAATGTCCAATTTTCACTGTCAGAATTGGAGCATAAAGTTGATTTTCTCAGTAAACATGCTGATATAGTTTTACAATGGGCTGTTACAAATCATTTGCACTTGAATGTTAGCAAAACCAAATCTATAATCTTTGGCTCTTACTATTACATTAATAAGCTCCAGGATATGCCCATCAAGGGAGTATATGTCAACAGTACGCTCATACCCTTTGAACAATCGGTGCGCAACCTTGGTGTACATCTTAATTCTAAACTAACCTGGAAAGAGCATGTTGCTCATATTTGTTGCAGAGCAAACAGTCTATTGTACAGGCTAAATTTCTTTCGGCCGAGTACCAACTTCTCCCTTCGTAAGCATCTAATTGAGTCACTCCTATTTCCTCTTGTAGATTACTGCTGTATTGTTTACTGTGACATATCTGGTGAACTTGATCTCAAGTTACAGAGAGTCATTAGCTCTGGTATTCGCTACATCTATGGTGTATCTAGGCGCGAGCACATTGCCCAGTTTAGGTCCTCTCTGGGCTGGTTATCTACGGCTACGAGGAGAAAATACTTTATGCTTCATAGTTTATTCAAGTTATTCAGAACGCAAGAACCCTCGTATCTGTATGAAAATTTCTTGTGGAACCAGTCGAATAGGCCTGCTCGGGGCGATGCGAGGCCGTTGATCATACCGTCGGCAGCCACTGAGTTTCATGACAGATCCTTTCCTGTTTCTTCTTCCCGTTCCTTGAATAGACTTCTCTCTTCTTACTATACCATAAACTCTATTTCACTTTTCAAATCATCTGTTTTCACTCTTCTCCTTACTGCTGAGAGAGCATACTGGTCTCCTGCATTCGCAACTTTAATCTAATATATTTTTTTTTTTTTTTTCTTTAGTTTATCTTGTTTTATTTTATTGTATTCGTTTTTATTGTTCTTATTGTTATTATTTTTTTTATTGATACTTTATTTTTGTTACTGTTTATATATCTTTAATTGTAATTGTACAATTTTGTATAATAAAAATATCTATCTATCTCTCTCTCTCTCTCTCTCTCTCTCTCTCTCTATCTCTCTCTCTCTCTCTTAGTCTGGTTACGTGCACGAGTCCAGCGAAAACTTGGTTGATTGATGGTTGATGCGTCTTGACTTTGGAATAATAAGAATCACGGCAACTTCGGCAAGTCCAGCAAGTGCGTCAAGTCCGGGCTGTCTTGAAGTTTGGGAGTGTACTCTCTGCAGGTGGATCTTCTCTTTTTATGCACTCGTATAGCGATGACGTTGTGCCAATCTAATTGCTCGAAATTAGCGCGGGGTGGAAGCTAATGCTTTATCTTGAAGGCGTTCCGTTTGAGTGGGAAAGTGAGAATTAGAGAGAGAGAGAGAGAGATGATTCCTTTTTGCATAATTTTTATACATTTATATTTTCTATTGTTTATTCCAGAAACGCATTAAATTAAATTACATGATTGTTTTCTATTTAAAATTTAATGTGTATTACAAAAAAAAAACGAAATTATTGTCGCATTTTTACGCATTAAATCTATATGAATTACTACGAGGCCAGTTCAAATACGAGGTCTGGCTATTAAATAACGAGACTGCGCGCCTAGAGGGTGCCGTAGAGGGGTGGGGAAAAAAACGAGTAGTGCGTTGGGTATCTAGATATCTTGTCTATGCACGTACCAAAACACGTTCTCGTCACTATTATTGTATTTGTGCAGTAGCAGTTTGAAACGAACGTGTTTTTTTCTCGTGCTAAAAACCATGTGTGACGAAAAACAGGAGCAACGTATCAATCTCAAATTTCTCGTTAAATTGAAAAAAACTTCGACTGAGTGCTGTGAATTGTTGGAAGAGGCCTATAATGACAATTCTCTATCTCGTGCGCGTGTTTTTGAGTGGCGTGAGCGCTTCAGTGAGGGCCGAGTGAGCACTGATGATGAACAACGCCCAGGTCGCCCTGTCACTGTTTCAACTCCGGAAACAGTGACCAAAATCAACCAAATTGTGCGTGCAGATCGTCGAATGAGCATCCGGATGATTGCCGAGGCTGTAAACGCCGATAAAGAAACGGTTAGACAAATTTTACACGAGGAATTACACATGACAAAAGTCTGTGCGAAGTTGGTGCCAAAAAACCTGACTCCTGACCAAAAGCTCTAGCGTCAACAGGTCTGCTCAGATTTCCTTGAAAGGTTAAAAAAAGATTCTGGACTGATGAAAAACATTATTACTTGCGACGAAACGTGGATTTTTCAATACGATGTTGAAACAAAGCGGCAATCGATGCATTGGAAGACGCCTGAATCGCCCAGAATCAAAAAAGCAAGGATGTCCAAATCAAAATTCAAGGCAATGTTGATCGTTTTTTTTTCGACATTAACGGTATCGTGATGACTGAATGGGTTCCAGAGGGTCAGACTGTCAACCAGACTAACTATTTGTCAGTTTTGGCAACACTGCGAGAACGAGTTCGTAAGAAACGGCCCGAGTTGTGGAAGAACAACTCGTGGATTTTGCACCAGGACAATGCACATAACGCGCTATCTGTGAAGCAGTATTTGGCCGGTAAGCGCACTCCAGTGCTCGAACACGCACCGTACTCGCCAGATTTGGCACCGTGCGACTTTTTTTTGTTTCCGAAGATAAAATCTGCTTTGAAAGGGACCCGACTTAAGTCGATGGAAGCGGTAAAGCAAAAAACGGCAGAGCTCCTAGAGGCCCTCACCAAAGAAGACTTCTAGCACTGCTTCGATCATTGGAAAAAACGTATGGAAAGGTGTGTGGCGAGGGAAGGGGAGTATATTGAAGAGGAGCATTCGAATGTAGAATAATTTTTATGATAAAACCCTTTTTCGTAACCAGTCTCGATATTTAATAGCCAGACATCGTATGATGGAGACAAACGCTGTAGATGGCGCGCACGTATGTTTTGAAGGTCGTGGCTTGAGTGTGTGATAGCTGGGTCCTTTACGGACAGCGTGGCATAGTTTTCGTCGGGAGTGCATGTTTCACGCGCGTGCTACGACCATGAGTGAACGTCAAGTGCCGACCGCTGTTGCGCAACGTATTGTCATTCGTTTTTAAGTGTGAGAAGGCGTTATAAACACGGAAATTTTTCTGCCTTTGCGAAATCAATTCGGTAGTAAGTGCCTGAGTAGGGCTGCTGTGTTTTAATGGGCCAAAGCATTCAAGGATGGTCGCGAAACCGTCGAGAATGAGCCGCATGATCGTCGACCGCGAACCAGCATCACACCAGACATTATTTGCCGCGTAGAACAACTCATTTTGGAGGACCGTGGGATGAATGTTCGAGACATTTCGGCTGAACTCGGCATCAGTATTGGTAGTGTAGAGTCTATCATCCACGAAGACCTTTAATATCGCAAAATAACGGCGCGATGGGTTCCTAAAGGAGTTGAACTTCGAGCAAAAATTCACGAGGTTGGAAGTTTGTCGCCGCTTGCTGACGCGATATGAGGTGGAGGGGGGTGGTTTCTTAACGCGAATCTTTACTGCAGACGAGACATGGGTACACTATTACACTCCCGAAAGCAAGGTATCGTCTAAAGAGTGGAGGAAGAAGGAGGAAGGGGCGCCAGTCAAAGCAAAGACAACCAGGTCCGTGGGTAAGGTTATGTGTACTGTGTTCTGGGACCGACGGGGCGTACTGTACGTCGATTTCCTGCGCACTCAACGTTCCATCAATGCTGCATACTAATCTAACCTTCTGAAAACACACGTGAAACCCGCTTATCGCTCGAAACGGAGGAGCATTCTAGCACGAAGTGCGATTCTTCTCCAGGATAACGCGCGCCCTCATACCGCGCGTCTCACGCTCGATACAATATCGAAATTGGGGTAAGAGGTACTGGAACACCCCCCCCCCCCTTCTTCAGTTCGGATTTATCACCCTGCGACTACCACATGTTTGCACCACTGAAAGAAGCCCTCGGAGGTCAAAGATTCAACACCAACGACGAGATAGAGAAGTTCGTGCGCACATAGCTGTCCGAGTTGCCCAAGGAATTCTTCGATACTGGCATGAAAAAGCTTCCGGAAAGGTGGACAAAATGTGTAACTTGTAAGGGGGAGTACCTAGAAAAACTGTAAATTTTTTTTAATTTTTTCGATAGTGAATAAACGTGTCAGCATTTGTCTTGATCATATTTGAACCGCCCTCGTATATATATGCATACATTTCGTATTTTATTTTTTCTTTTTTATTTTATAATTTTGTTGTTTCTTGTTATATTCATTTTTTGCTATGTTAATGTATTGCTATTTATCGAATCATTCAGTCGTGGTCAACCTTGAAGCATTTAATACAAAAGTAAGCTTTACACCTCTTACACATTTTCTGTGATCTCTGACAGAACAAGATTTTTCTGAGTAATATTTCTTTAAAGTTATTATCTCTAATGTATGTTGTTTCTGTAATTCTTGTTTCTTACTTTAATATTATTCACAAATTTTTGTGAACATTAAGTTTAAAATTTTGATAATTTATCAATAAAGTTTGAAACAATACTGTATGATTTAGTTAAGTTCAATCTATATAAAATTCAAATTACATGGGTAGGTCAAAGTAAGGTTGCGCGGTGAAAGCTTTTCGAGAAAACATGGTGATATACTCACGCAATAAAACTGAAAACGAATTTTATCAGAGTATAATAATAAATTTGTCAATATCTTGGCTCCCAGATAATTTAAAGCCTTCCGTTTTTAATTCGGTATAGATCATCAAAAAGATAAGATCTGGCTTATTTTCACTTTTATGCGGTCACCACCTTCGAGTCTGATAAGGAGTGAGGATTCAGGAGCCAGGAGTTGTTGGTGCAACAACCTGCGTTGGATCCTTCGGTGGTGGGGATAATTGTCGCGTGCCGACTTTTAGCGTAGAGTTGGCATGCACGTTTGCTTGGGTGTCCTTTCCTTGCGAGAGCGTTGAATCGGGTAATGCGTGTACGTGTGCGTATATATGGGCGTCTATGTACTGCCTTTCCTCCTTCAAAAAACCTTTTCGTATTTACAAAATTAGGCGTAGCTTTTGTTACCCATCCCTGCTTGTTGATACAAACTGTCGAGTAGGTAGGACTCACTGGAGCAGGTACCTTGTGCTGTCTCATCGAGTAGAGCGTTGTGTATATAACACATCGTTCAATAAGTCCCGAGACTAACAACGAAAACAACATTTTTTTTCAAAAATCATTTTTATTCATCAATATGATCTCCTTTTAGAGTGATACAATCTTTCCAACGCCTTTCCAACATTTCTATACCATGTTTATAGAAGGATTTATCCTTTGCTTCAAAATAGGCTTCAGTTTCGGCAATGACCTCCTCATTCGAGCCAAATTTTTTCCCTGGAGCATTTTTTTGAGATCAGCGAAAAGCCAGTAGTCGCTGGGGGCTAAATCTGGCGAATACGGAGGGTGGGGAAGCAAATTGAAGCCCAATTCGTTCAATTTCGCCATTGTTTTCATGGACTTGTGGCATGGTGCATTGGTGCAATCGCGGCACCCACTTGGAAAAAACCTTTTTCATGCACAATTTTTCATGTAGGATTGTAAATACGCCTTTAGATTATATCTGTGTCATTTTTGCAATCTCACGGACCTTCATTTTGCGATTTTTCATTACAATTTTTAACACTTCACTCACATTTTCCTGTGTAACGGCTTCCAATGACCTGCCCGAACGTTCCGCATCGTTTGTGTCCGTACGACCACGTTTAAACTCAGCATACCAACGACAAATCGTTGGTTTGGATGAAGAGGAGTCTGGGTAATGTTTTTCAAACCATTGCTGGGCTTCTACGGTGTTTTTACCCATTAAAAAACAATGTTTTATCAACACGCGAAACTCGCTTTTTTCCATTTTTCAAACAATTCACAAAGTGACTTTACTCTAACCTCGATACCTCTGCTGTCTGTGATCCGATCGACGTGAAATTTTTACACGTTTCATGTATAGGTTCGCACTCTATGGAAACGTGGCCAGTTTTTTACTACTAGCACCATCTCCGGGTAAGTCTCGGGACGTATTGAACGATGTGTTAGATGTTTACGTACACGGTTCCTCTGCGTACGTTTCTTTCATTTTAAACCAGTGACTGTAACTTCCAATGTGGTTGGTAGCTATAGAGCTTCTTTTTATTCTTTGCTTTAACGTTTGTCTCGTTGATCTACCCATAATAAACGAATTGCCAAAAATACAAGTTAATTGAATTGTCAGTAAACGGAGTTGATACGATAATTCCACAGGCGAAGGTTTATTCTTTGTTGATACTTCTCACTTAGTCGGATGAGTTTACTATAATGATTTCCAAATAGAGATTGACTTGCTGGGCTTTTTTCCTTATCCTTTGATTCTCGTACCTATACCTTCTTTTATCGTGTTGACCTATTTTTATATATCTTCCCAGACGACCGATTTTGTCTCTCTGTCTAGAAGACTGATTTTACCTCTTTTTCTAAAAGACCGGTTTCGCATTTCTCTCTTACTTTCGTTTAAATGCAGTTTATAGGAAAACCGCCGAAAACGCGTATGCGTAGATGTGCAAGGGTAGTGTACAGTATTTTCACATTTTATGTTTTTTATGTGACAGCTGTTTTCTCTTGAAGCTTTCTAGCATGCTGCCTTGAACGCGCTTATCAGTGCAATCGGTTCCTATGTCTACCCCCATATACTGATTTTTTTATAGGTGGCCCGCTGCTCTTTTTCTTGCTTCCTCTCACATGTATTTTTTCTTACTCTTGAATTCGCTGTATTCTGAATTATGCGTCCACTTCTCAAGTTATCGTGTCTTCTTCGGTTGACCTTTGGCAACAGTATTTTTTTTCTTTTTTAAATTCATTTTTGCCTAAATGTCGGTTTTCTTTTCTACGTTGGCGGTATATAATTGATTAAGTGTTACCACTCGTATTTCTATTTATTTCTTCCAGTAAGTCTTATTTAGCTTTGGTAGCTAATCATGTTGCAGTTGTGCATATGCTTTGCTTCGCGTTGAACCGAAGAACGAGCGTATTTTCTCAAAATACGTCTGTCGTAAAATGCTTCAGATTTTCCCCTCTCTCATACTTTTTTCGTATTTATTTTTCGGCCTTTATTGATAATATTATTTGTCAGTCTTGCATACTTGTTGAACTTGTTACGATTAATTCTTGTAATCTCTCCTTTTCCCTCTCCTTCTCTTTCTCTCTCTCTCTCTCTCTCTCTCTCTCTCTCTCTCTCTCTCTCTCTTTCTCTCTCGCTCTTTTTGGCCAAAAATTCCTTTGGAAGAAAGAAAGAGAATAATTTGTAAAAAAATAGAAAATGAGAAAAAGAATAATTACAAGTAAACTTACTTTATTTCGTAAAGGCGCAGCAGCGGACGATTCTTCTCTCTCTCTCTCGCTCTCCCTCTCCCTCTCTCTCTCCCTCTCTCTCTCTCTCTCTCGCTCCCTCCCTCCCTTCCTCCCTTGGGCCTCGACTTGGATTAGAGCCCGACTCCGAGTCTGAGAGCGTCGGAGAGTCCAAGAGAGTAATTTTATCTTCACAGTCGCCTGGTTCATTACCTCGGTTTTTACCCAAAAGTTTTCTCCCACTTCCGAATATAGATGCTTCAGAATTTGCAATTTTCGCATTTTTTGATCGCAGGAATCGGTGCAGTGTTTGTAGTTTGCCACGCGCGGCTCGTAATGTGATATTTTCTGGAGCTTTTTCTTGTGATTGGAATTTGAGAGAGAGAGAGAGAGAGAGAGAGAGAGAGAGAGAGAGCGAGAGAGAGAAGAATACTGTATTACAAATAACTTAATATAAAATAGCTAACTACTTAAATATAAATATATTTGCTCAATTAAACCTAAATAAATTATTATTAACTTAAATAACTAAACTAAATTCGAAAAATATAAATATATTACGTGTAGTAAAAAGTAATCCATTATTTTGCCAATAGATGGCTTTAGTAGTCTGTATCTCTCGTTGTAAAAGTGCGATCGGGTTACACTAGATGGCGTTAGAAAGATGAGATTTCCTACTAAAAATGCTTCTGATACAGTTTTGTGATTGCTTGACTCAGTATTCTTTTAGCACGCGTCAAAGATGGACACCAACAAAGAGAAAATACGTCATATTTTACAGTTTTTCTTCGATAAAGGCAAAAACGCAAGCCAGGCAGCTGAAAATATGAATAGTGTTTATGGTCCTGATACTGTAACAGCCAATCACGCGCAATTTTGGTTTTGTCGATTCCGTTTCGTTAATTTTAACGTCAAAGATGCACCACGCTCTGGAAGGCCAATTGTCGAAAATGTCGATAAAATAATGGAAATCGTCGAGTCCGACCGTCAAGTAAGTACTGTTTCGATTGCCCAGGAGCTAAACATTGCACGAAAAACCGTTTGGAACCACTTAAATAAGGCTGGATACAAAAAGAAGTTCGATGTATGGGTGCCACACGAGTTATCGCAAAAAAACCTCATGGACCGAATTTCCATCTACGAATCGCTGCTGAATCGCAACAATATCGATCCATTTCTAAAGCGGATGTTTAATGGTGATGAAAAGTGGGTCACTTACGACAACGTCAAGTGACAACGGTCGTGGTCAAATCGCGGTAAGCCGGCGCAAACGGTGGCCAAGCCAGGATTGACAGTCACGAAGGTTTTGCTGTGTGTTTGGTAGGACTGGCAGGGAATCATCTACTATGAGCTGCTCCCCTACGGCCGAACTCTCAATTCGGACCTGTACTGTCAACAATTGGACCGTCTGAAAGAAGTAATCACCCAGAAGCGGTCAGCTTTGGCCAATAGGAGAGGAATTGTGTTCCATCAAGACAACGCCAGGCCGCATACATCGATAGTGACTCCCTAGAAGCTCCGGGAGCTTGGTTGGGAAGTTCTTATGCATCCACCTTATAGTCCAGACCTGGGACCAAGTGATTACCACCTGTTCCTGTCTATGACGAATGATTTTGCAGGTGAAAAATTCGCCTCAAGAAAAGATTGTGAAAATCGACTGTCCTAGTTTTTTGACAATAGGGACAAGGGTTTCTACGAGAGAGGCATTATGAAATTACCTCCAAAATGGCAACAAGTTATCGAACAAAACGGTGCATATTTGACCTAAATCGTATCATTCTATCTATGCTAAATAAAACCTTCAATTTAATGCAAAAATAATGGATTTCTTTTTACTACACCTAATATTGGACTAATTAATTTTAAACAAACTATAATTAACTTAAACAACTGAATTTAAAAAAAAATATAAATATGTTTGATTAAATCTAAATAAATTATAAATAACTTAAATAACTAATATTATAATATTAAATTTAAATAAATACTAAACTTAAAAATAAGACTGGACAGACTAAAAAAAGTATTTAAGAATACAAATAAAGGTAACAAAATTGTCAAAATTCCAACTATACCTCCCGGAGTAACTGGATCAAGACAACCGTTAGATGTTTATGGACTTAGAACATGCAAAAATTTTATTAAATCTTCTTCAGATATGGTCTTATTATATAACTTGGACATTAATATACACCTAAGAAACAACATTTTAAAATTACAATCACTAACACATAATCAGTTTACATCACCAAGATTTGTTAACATGTTCAAATACGCATGGTGGAAGAGTGGCTACACATCAGACACAACCAGAGAAATGTCTAACACCTGTTCAATACTGTTTTAAGAATTATGGAACTGAATGTACATTCTGTAGTCGATACGCAGTAATCAAATGCGCATGGTGCAGCAAAAATCATTGTATACAGCATTTCTTCGCAGTAACTGAAGATAATCCGCCGCATTACTGTGAAAAATAGATTAAATAGATGATACTAAAGAAATATTGAAAATGTGAGAGGCAAGGGCGCACTATAATCCAGTACCTCAAAGGGAACATAATCCTATTACGTCCACGCCGTTGTCCATGGATAAAGCTAAAAATAAGATAGTTACCTAATATTTTTTTACCGTGCATTTTGCTTATTTATTTCAAAGCATATTTATTAAGTAGAATTAGTTTTTAGCTGTTAAGTAGTTTAGAGGGTAGGTGGGTTAGTTAGCTTGCGGTGTGAAATTAAATTGTTTCACAAAAAATAAGCGACTAATCTCGCTGTTCCCGGGGTTAAGTGGGTTAGCCTGCTTGTGGTTTGGTAGGGGCGATTTGTAGAGGTTAGGTGGGGTTAGAGGGTAAGTGGTTGTGTGGGTTAGTCCGCTTGTGTTGTGGGATTCAATTATTGTAAGAATAAGCTATTAAACTTGTTTTTCCTAGGGTTACGTGGGTTAGCCTGCTCGTGGTTGGGTAGGGGTGGTTTATAGGGGTTAGGTGGGATAGAGAGTGGGTATTTTGATGGGTTACGTTGGTTAGGGGGTAGGTGATTAGGTGGACTAGCTTAGGGCGTGAAATTCAATTATTTTAATAAAAATGAGCGATTAAACTTGCTGTCCGCGGGGTTAAGTGCTTTAGGCTGCTTGTGGTTTGGTAGGGGTGGTTTCTTCCCCTAGGAAGCGGATTCTGCCAAAATAAAAAAATACGGGATCAATATTTTTTAGTGTTTTATCGATGTGCAAAGTTTGGTTTCAATCGGTGAGTAACACTTGGGTAGTGTTACTTGTAAGATTGATATTTTAATTATTTGTTAGCGAATGTTGCGTCGTTTAAGGGGCTATACCAGTGTGATATTTTCAAAAAATCGATATTTTTTTTTTTGTCTTATTCGACAGTTTATACTTTTAGTAATATCCTGTGATATTTTCAAGGCTGTATCTCTAATACTTTTCGATTGGCAGCCTTCCAAAGAGCAACCACTCGCAAGTATAAACAGCTCCATCTACCTTTTAAAACGTGTTTTTCTCGAAATTATATTTTTCAAATTTGCTGCCATCGTAACTCAAAGAGCAATTATCCAATTGACTTCAAATTTGAACTAAGTACTCTTAAATATATCTACTCTACAATGACGTAAAATTTTTTTGATTGGATGAAAATTGACGATTTGACATTAACAAAGCGACAATATTTTTGACCAAAAAAAAACTTTTTTTGATAACTACGCCATTTTGTTAAATTTTGATATTTTTCGAAAATTCTGCGACATTATATAGGAAATACCTTCTAGTTTAACGACTTTTTTTTTTGGTTTCAGCTACTCATTCGGCCGGAATCGTGGCAGCAGTGGAGGAACTTTTTATTTTGGCGCCTCCGAAGACAGCGCATAAGTCGCTCATTTTTCAATATTTTTTGATAAAAGAATTATGGAATATAGTTTTCATATAGCTTGATATGCTCTTATATTTTTTAAATATTCTATAAAGTATTTTTCTTTTAAAAAATTCCCGAAAATCACCCAAATTTTCAGCGTTCACACTGGTATAGCCCCTTAAACACTTAAGCCTTAAATACTTCAAATCAATTAAAACCAAGTTTAAAAAAAAGAAAAAATTTTCTTAAAGCAAACTTTGTTATTAAACTTTGGTGTAAGATAAATACTTAAATTAAAATTACTATTATACTTTCGAGTCTTTCACACTCAGATACCTCATATTACATTTTTATGCATTTAACGTATAAATAATAAGACGCAGCATTTTTTTAATAATTTGTTTTATGAATAAATGAACATTACAATAAAATATTAGGTTCAATCAAATATAGTGTGTAAAAATCATAGTTAATTAATAATTTTAAGCATCAATTATAGAAAAAATTAAAAAACTTTTAGATATATTGGCTTTCATCGAAATACCTAAAAAATTTTCTTTTACAGAAACTATGCGAATAAGTTAGTGCATTGAAAGTTGCGAATTGAAAAAAATCATATCGTATTTGCTATAACTTTGAGTATTTCAAAGTCAATTCGTTTAAATTATTATTTTATAAACGAAAAATTTTTATTTATTATGTTTTTTAATAGTTTATGGAAAGTTAAAACAAAAAGAAAAATCTAAAATTATTTATTTAAACTATAAACGAAATAGAAAAAGATTTATTTTATTATACAATAATAGAAAATATTATCAGTATTCAATTGCTTTAAAAAAAATCAGGAGAAAATTCTAAATATTTAAATAAAGTATCATTATTATTGTTATTATAATTATTATTATTATTAATTTCAAATTCAATTAAATTAAATCTAATTTAATTAAATTTATTTTATTTGATTTAATTAATATTATTTTTTAAATTTTACAAAAACTTACAGAAGCTAAAAAAAACAAAAAAAATCGGAACTGGGGATTAGAACCCAAACCGTCAGTGCTGTAGCCTGAATGAGAGGAATAAGAAGATAAATGAGAGGACATAAGATCAGGATTAAAATTCGCGGCGAAGTGGAGAGAAACCATAACATAGCAGTGCGACGCACGCATCGCCGCATATTGATGTATAGTTGAAAATCGAAAGCACCGCCCATTTTTGTTTTTTTTTTGTTTTTTTTTTCTCTCAAGGCCCGTTTACTTGATCGCGAAGAAATCTGATTGGCTGTTAATCTATTGTTAATTAAATAGTAATTATTTCATCGATTTTTAAGTGATAAGGTTTTTTATTTATAAAATTTCTCCTTGCATCAGGCGTTATGAATATTTTCACTGCATAGAGGGACAGGCTGTATATGTATATATATCAGGTGTACAAATATGAAATGCGGATTTTAAAAGAAAAAATAACACGTTAAATTTGGTTAAATAATAAAAAGTTCTTTATTTAAAGTATGCTCCATCGCTTTTTATACATTTTTCCCATCTTGCGGGCAATTTGTGAACACCAGGCCATTAATCGAGCCATCTTTTGACATCTTCATAGGAATCAAAGCGCTGCTTAGTAAGTGCGTGACCCATCGATGCAAACAAGTGGTAATCAGAAGGAGCCAAATCTGGTAAGTAAGCCACATGAGGCAGAACTTCCCAGTTGAGTGCTTCCAATGTGTCGCGAACCGGTTTTACCGTATGTTATGGAGCAATGTCATGGAGAAAAATTACTTTGTGTTGCCGCTTTCGGTATTCTGGCCTTCTTTCGAGCAGCAAACGGTTTAAATCGATTAATTGTTGTTGGTAACGTGTAGTATTAACCGTTTTCCCAGGTTTCAATAGCTCATAATAGACCACGCCCCTCTGGTCCCGCCAAACACAGAGCATCGTCTTTCTGCCAAAACGATTTCGTCTTGCGGTAGATGTGAATGGTGCTCCTGGGTCTACCCATGATTTATTACGTTTGGGATTTTCAAAATAAATCCTCTTTTCATCCCCTGTTACTATTCGATGCAAAAACAACTTCCTTTTGTATCGAGCGAGCAAAATTTCACATGTGATTTTGCGATTTTCCAGTTGCCTGTCATTCCACTCATGTGGTACCCATCTACCGCTATTCTGAATTTTCCCAATCGCTCGTAGACGATTAAAAACAGCTTGTTGGGAAATTCCTAATTTCTGTGCGAGTTGTTTTTGCGTTTGTGAATTATCTTCGTCCAACAATGCTTGCAAACCCATATCTTCGAATTTTTTCGGCGGTTTTTCATGTTCCTTGTCTGCAACGTCGAAGTCACCTTTTTTGAAACGCTAAAACCATCGTTTACACGTATCTTGCGATGGAGCATGTTCACCATAAGCTTCTCGTAGTAACCGAAAGGATTCAGCAGCAGTTTTCTTCAAATGAAAACAAAAAATTTATGCTGTCCGCGAATGCTCTTCGTTCGTTATAAATTTTGACATATTAAAAATAACAATACAACACAATGCACACACTTTTTCAGTCTATCACTAATGCGCGTCTAAACTTGTTGATGACACAACAAAATGGCGCAGTGTCAAATTATAACAGCTTAAACTGCATTTGTACACCATCTATTGTCTAAAATCCGCATTTCATACTTGTACACCTGTATGTATAGATACACGCACGGGAACAGGTGCGAGCGCCTTATATACAGGGTGCGTACGGTATTTGAGGACAACTTGAGAGTAGAATTAATTAGGTTGTATTTTTAATAAAATTTAATGAAATTTTAGGAATTTTTTATACAACGTTAAATTAATATATGGCTATAAAGTTATTCAATAAAATCGCCATTAGCAGCAATTACCTCTTCGATCCGGGTCCGGAAACGATTACATGCCCGAATCAAATGCTCCTTGTTCATATTGACCATAACGGCATTAATAGCAGCCTTCAGCGAAGAAGTGGTGTTATGAGAACGCTTATTGGTCTCACGCACAACTACACACCATACATAATAATCCAAAGGATTAAGGTCTGGGGAGCTAGGTGGCCATAGGTTCGGTGTTATGTGGTCATGAAAATTTTCGGCCATCCAATCTTGTGTCGCCATCGCTTTATGTAAAGGAGCAGAGTCTTGTTGAAAAATGTATGGTCTGCCTTCGCTTACATTGTCTATCCAGGGTTTCACTACCGTCTCCAAAACCTCGATGTATGCCGCAGAGTTCACTCGAAGTCCTTGAGTAAAAAAGTGTGGTGGCATAACATGTCCTTCGTTGCTGACAACACCTAAAACCATAACAGTGGCTGGAAATTTTGTGTGTATAACAACAGGAATCTCCATAGGATTTGAACATAGCCATCTGTCATTTCTGCGATTGGTCTTTTAATCTTGGTCAAAATTTTTTTCGTCGGAAAAAAACCACAACATTTTGGGCGCCTCAGGGTATTTGATTTTGTTTAAAAGACGTTTTGATCGGAGAACTCTCTGTTCCCGTGTTCGTTCCGACATGAACTGTCCTCTGCGCATCACGTAAGACTTATACCGAAGGTCTTCGTGGACAACTGTACGAATAAGGCGCTCAGAAACATGAAGCTCACTCGCAAGGACCCTCATTGATTTTGAAGGGTCCTCGTCTATGATCGCTTGCACTTGCTCTAAAAATTCTGCAGATCGGACAGTGTCAGAACGTTGTTCGTGCTTTTTGCGTTTTGCAACCGATTCTGTATCGCCTCCTGATGCTTCCAATTCACGGCGAACCTTATGCACGAATAAACGGCCGCAATTAAGAAAATTAGAGATCTCTAAATCTGTATGGTTCGCACATATAGCGACGATAACAGCATGTCTCTTTATTTCTTGAGTGATGTTATAGTCCGCCATTTCTTATCTGAAAAGGAAAAAAAATAAAAAAATTCGCGTTATAGTCACATTTATGCATGTCTTCAAATACCGTACGCACCCTGTACAGCTCATTTATCTTATTATAACCTCTCATTTTTTTTTATTTAATATTAAAGCTAAAATATTTTAATTAATGCCATTCATATTAGAATCTTTATATATCTATATATTTAATGACTACAAAAAGTTTGATGAAAAATGAGTCTTTTATGATGAATAAGGACTTTCTTTCATACTATGTATATCTATATATATGATTTTCTCTTATTTCCTTATTATTTGCGTTCTTCAACTTCTTGTTTGTTTTTCTCTCTGACGTCACATCCTATATATTGGGTGTACAACTTTGCTTCCGCTGTTTTTTTCCGAAATTCGAGGCTTTATTGTAAAAAACTGGTTATACATTTATGATTCAAAGTATTGTCTATTGCTGGCCACTACTTTCTCCCATCTTTCGGGTAGCATACGAATCCCGCGTTGAAAAAACTGGTCATCTTTTGAATCGATCCACGAATCGATCCAATTTTTTACTTCTTCATAAGACCGAAAGTGCTGGTCAGCCAGGCCGTGTGCCATTGATCGAAACAAGTGATAGTCCGAGGGAGCAACGTCTGGAGAATACGGTGGGTGGGGTAGGACTTCTCATTTCAAAGTTTCCAAGTATGTCTTGACCACTTTCGAGCCGAGCTGGTCCCACCAAATACTGAGCATGACCTTGGAACCGTGAATATTTGGTTTGCCCGTCGACGTGGAAGCATTGCCGGGATATCCCCATGATTTTCTGCGCTTGGGATTATCGTAGTGAACCCATTTTTCGTCCTTAGTCACAATGCGATGCAGAAATCCCTTCCGTCTTTGCCTAGCAGCTGTTCACAAACACACAAACGCTGTTCAACATCTTTCGGCTTCAACTCGTATGGCACCCAATTTCCTTGTTTCTGAATCATTTCCATGACTCTCAGGCATTTTGAAATGGCTTGTTGCGTCACTCCCAATGATCCTGCCAATTCTTGTTGCATTTGACACGAGTCTTGATCAAGTAATGCTTCCAATTCTGCATCTTCGAAAACCTTCTTTCTTCCACCGCCATGCTGGTCTTCGACGTTAAAATCGCCGTTCTTAAAGCGTTGAAACCACTCTCGGTACGTTCTTTCACTAATAGCGGCCTCACCATAGTTATTCGAGAGCATTCGATGAGCCTCAGTCGCAGATTTCTTCATATTAAAGCAGAAAATTAAAACCTCCCGCAAATGACGAGAATTTGGCTCTTAAGCTGACATGTTTAATCGAGAATAACTTTATGATACAGACACAAATCGACTAATATTTTGATGGCGTTATGTTTACAAATACCTAAGCTTATTGTATGATATCTTTGATCTATTCATTTCAACTACCACTTACCGCTACAGCCATCCATTGCAAAACGGCGGAAGCAAAGTTGTACACCCAATATATATAATATATGTAAGTCAAGGCGAGCGCGGGCCTGCGCGTAACGTGCGCGCCTTGTATACTGCTATAGCATCAAGTATAGCATACTGCTAGTTTACTTTTTCATAACCTCGTCGTTTGTCGTTTCTAATAAAAATTTATTTAATTCAATATACATAGATTTGAAAGGGTATAATGTTAAATATTTTGATTCATATATAAAATTGATTAATCTTTGAATGAAGAAGACATAAGTTTAGTAGTTGTTAAAATAAATGTTATTATTCTAAACTTAAAAGGTATCAACCAAAAGTGAATGTGATTATTGTAACTAAACTTGTTTTGTTAATAATAATTCAATTTTAATGTTTTTTTAAAAAATAAAATAAAATTAGTTTAAAGGCATAAACCATAAGTGAATGTGATTATTGTAAGAAAACTTGTTTTCTTAATAATTCAATTTTAATATTTTTTTAAGAAAGTATCTATACAGATCCGTACCGGTAAAAGTCCGTGTACGGAATTTGTAAAATTTATCCACAAGATGACAATATCCGTAAGTTGTCCGTTATCTATCATCTTTCCGTCGCCTTCCGTGAAAATCCGTAAGATTCCGTCCACGGATATTCTAAGGTGACCATAGAATTCTGTGAATAATAAAAGATCTCTGTAGACTTCCATGAATGTCCATAGCTTTCCGTAGAATATCAAAAACGTCCGTGGGACTCCGTAATTGTCCGTAGCTTTCCGTAAAGAAATAAAGGTGTGGAAGGAATTCCGTAGATGTCCGTAGCTTTCCGTAGGAATTCAAAAACGTTCGTAGGGTACCGTATTTGTCCGTAGCTTTCCTTGAAAAAAAAGGTGTCCGTAGATTTACGTAGATGTTCGTAGCTTTCCATGGAAATTAAAAAAACCTCAGTGGGGTTCCGTAATTTTCGGTAGCTTACCGTGAAGTGTAGAAGGTGTCCGTAGACTTCCGTAGATGTCCGTGGCTTTTCGTAGAAATTCGAAAACGTCCTTGGAGTTCCGTATTTGTCCGTAGCTTTCCATGAAGAATGAAAGGTGTCCATAGAATTCCGAAGATGTCCGTAGCTTTCCGTGGAATTTCAAAAACGTCCGTAGAGTTCCGTGATACTCCGTAGCTTTCCGTGAAGAATGAAAAGTGTCCGTAGACTTTCGTAGATGTCTGTAGCTTTCTGTAGATATACCAAAACGTCCGTGGGGTTCCATAATTGTCCGTTGCATTCCATGGATAATAAAAGATTTGTCTAGTCTTCCGTAAATGTCCGTAGTTTTCCGTAGAAATTGGAAAACGTCCATGGGGTTACGTCATTGTTCGTAGCTTCTCGTGGATACTAAAAGGTGTCCGTAGACTTTTGTAGATATTTGTAGCTTTCCGTTGAAATTAATAAGCGTCTGTGGAGGTCCGTAATTGTCCGTAGCTTTCCGTGGACAATAAAAGGTGTCCGTAAACCTCTGTTGATGTCCGTTGCTTTTCGTAGAAATTTAAAAAGGTCTGTGGGGTTCTGTAATTGTCCTTAGCTTTTTGTGAAGGATGAAAAGTGTCCGCAGAATCCCGTCGACATACGTAGCTTAACTTAAAAATTTAGAAACGGCCGTAGGGTTCTGTGATACTCCGAAGCTTTTTGTGGTTGATTAAAGGTATCCGTAGACTTCCATAGATGTCCGTAGCTTGTCGAAGAAATTCCAGAACGTTAGTGGGGTTCCGTAATTGTCCGTAGCTTCCCGTAAAAAATGAAAGTTGTCTGCAGAATTCCGTTGATGTCTGTAGCTTTCCGTAAAAATTCAGAAACGTCCGTATGATTCTGTAGTGTTCCGTAGCTTTCCGTAGTTCATAAAAGGTGTCTATAGTCTTCCGTAAATGTCCGTAGCTTTCCGTGGAAATTCGGAAACGTCCGTGGGGCTCCGTCATTGTCTGTAGTTTTCCGTGGATATTATATGGTGTTCGTAGACCTAGGTATTTGTAGCTTTCCGTAGAAATTCACAAGTCTCCGTGGGGTTCTGTAATCGTCCCTAGCTATCCGTGAATATTGAAGGGTGTTCGTAGACCTACGTATATGTCCGTAAAAATTCAAAAGCGTCTGTGGGGTTTCGTAATTGTCCGTAGCTTTCTGTGGAGAGTAAAAGGTGCCCGTAGACCTCCATAGATGTCCGTAGCTTTCCGTAGAAATCCAAAAACGTCCGTGCGTTTCTGTGATACTCTGTAGGTTTCCGTGACGTGTGAAAGGTGTCCGTAGCTTTTTGTAGAAATTAAAAAACGTTAGTGGGGTTCTGTAACTGTCCGTAGCTTCCTGTGGACAATAAAAGGTGTTTGTAGACTTCCGTAGATGTCCGTAACTTTCCGTAGAAATTCAAAAACATTCTTGGGGTTCCGTAATGGTCCGTAGCTTGCCGTAGAGAATGAAAGGTGTTTGTGGAATTCCGTTGACGTACGTAGCTTTCCGTAAATATTTAGTAGCGTCTTTAGGGTTCCGTAGCTTTTTGTAGAAATTTAAAAACGTCCGTGGGGTTCTGTTATTTTTTTTAGCTTTCCGTGAAGTATGAAAGGTGTCCGTAGATTTCTGTTATTGTCCATAGCTTTTCATGAAGAATGACCGGCGTCCTTAGACTTCCGTAGATGACCGTAACTATCCGTAGTAATTCCGTAAAGTCTGTGGGGTACCGTAATTGTCCGTAGCATTTCCTGGATAATAGGTGTCTGTAGTCTTCCTTAGATATCCGTAGCTTTCTTTAGAAATGTAAAAACGTATGTGGAGTTCCCTAGTTGTTTGTAGCTTTTCGTGGATAATGGATGGTGTCTGTAGATTCCCGTAAATGGCTATAGTTTCACGTAGAAATTCAGCAAATAAATAAGTAATTGAAACGGTGTTGGAAGTTATGTTATTACAATGGAAAAGATGGTCGTTGCGTGGTCTCGTGACGTCAGAACCTGCGTAATTATAAATACTAAACGTACTTTTGTTTGATGCGTATTGATGTTTATCTTAATTGCTTATTGTGTATAAGAGAATTACTTTAATTTAAATATTTATTATTTGAAAAAAACTATGTTTAATAAAAAATTAGAATACTATTAACAGACTTTATTTAAATATTCAAATCCTTCATTAAATTTTAATTAAATTTTATATATATGTACATAATAGATATAAAAAAACTTCCCTTCTGATGGCGGTCAGTTATCAGAAGTTAACTGATTAACTCTTGATAGTTATGTAAATAGTTATTTAAATAGCTCAAGCAAAAAAAAACGACTGAGCTTATTATAATTAATGACAGTAAATAAATATTGAATAGGTTGGAGGTTATGTAATTACAGCGGCGAGAACGTGGTCATCCCGTGGTCGTGACGTCAGAGCCCGCGATAATATGAACTCTGCACGTTCTTTTGGCTTATGAGAGCTGAAAAATTACTTTTAATTATTTTGAACTGTACAGAAGGATTTCTTTAAAAAAATGCACTTATTGAGAAAAATTATAGCCAACAAGAATTATATTTTTAATCCATGATAACATATATAGAAACCTGATTATTATTTTTAACGTGAGATTCGTACAAATTGGAAAATATGGTTCATTATTTATAAATATAAAGGTTAATTATGATAAACTTTTATAACTTAGATCATTAATTTAATATATTAAAGTATCAGTAGTATCATTTTCGGTGGTTCTGTTCGGTAATTCTTAAAACGTAGATGTTTCTAAACAGCTTAACTGGAAATAGGCACATTAAGTAAATTAAGTAATGGCCTATGACGATTTTGTGCAGTAATTCTCCAAATCCAAGTTTGAAAGCATTGTAACTAAAAAAAAGACTCATTTTGTAAATTATGTATTATAGATTTTAACACAATGCGAACGTAATGATGTGAGCAATTACTTGAATAAAATTTTAATCTCATGTTCTAGCTATAGACTCTGAATTTTATCTTTCTGATGTGACGACGTATTTTTTTACTTGTTGACCATAGATTTCGTTGCTGGTTAAAACTTAAACATGATCTGTTTAAACGATACGTGACATGTTTGACATATTCCGGTTTAAGTTTCTGATCAATTCCTTTTATTGGCTCATGATTTATACAGTATGACCTGTTGAGAAATAAAAGCGAATTAATAATATGCAGTATTTAATATAGATTTTAAATTTTGTATGAAGCAATTAAGACATTAAACACGAAACTTAATTTATATTTACTACAAACTAAAATTCTTATATTGGGAGTACAAATTAATTCGGTCCGTTTTTTGCGGTCAAAAATGCATTTATTTCAAAATAAAAAGAAGCAAAAGATTAATCAAAGTATTGTCCATCGTTAGTTACTACTTTTTCCCACCTCTTATGCAATTTTCGAATTCCATCTCGAAAAAATGTCTCGTCTTTTGAGGTGATCCAAGTTAGGAGCCAATTTTCGATTTCTGCGAAAGAAGTGAACCGATGACCTGCCAGATCGTGCTGCATCCCTCAGAAAAACCAGTAATCAGAAGGAGCAACATTCAGAGAGTACGGCGGGTGCGACAAAATATCCCGCTTGAGCGTTTCCAAATATTTTTTCACGACTTTTGCGACATGAGGCCGAGCGTTGTCATGCAGAAAAATAACTTTGTAATATCATTTCTTGTATTCCGGACGTTTCTCTCGTAATGCACGGCTCAAACGAATCAATCGCAACCTATACCGATCGGCCGTTATGGTATCGCCAGGTTGTAGCAGCTCATAGTACACAACACCTTTTTGGTCCCACCAAATACACAATATGATTTTCGAACCATGAATATTCGGCTTTGGTGTTGATGTTGAGATCGATGGCAACGACTGACCGGGCATAGCGTAGTATTTTTTCTTCTTGCGGTTATCATAGAATATTCATTTTTTATCCCCAGTAACAATTCTATGTAAAAAACTCTTTCTTTGTTGCCTTTGAATCAGCTGCTCGCAACCGAAAAATCGCCTGTCAATATCTCTCGGTTTCAGTTCATAAAGCACCCAATCGCCTTGCTTTTGAATCATTCCCATGGATTTCAATTGTACAGAAACTGCTTGTTGTGTCACTTCCAATGTTTCTGCAAGCTCCTCTTGCGTTTGACTCGGATCTTCATCGAGTAATGCCTCCAACTTTTTGTCTTCGAATTTTTTTGGCTGTCCAGAGCGAGGCTTGTCTTCAGCGCTGAAATCTCCATTCTTGAAAAGTCGAAACCATTCCCTACAAGATTTATCAGTTGGAGCATTGTCACCATAAACTTCCACAAGCATTCGATTTGCTTCAGCTGCACTTTTCTTCCAATTAAAACAGAAAACTAAAACCTCCCGCAAATGCTGCTTAGTTAACACAAAATTGGACATATTTAACACAGTTGAAAACAAGATTTTTTTATGTAACTCGAAGCGATATAAACTGAATATTATTGACAGATGTCTAACCTCTCTGAAAATACCGACTTCAGCTGTTACTATTAAATATTCATAATAGCCGGAGCCATTTTTTGAAACGGACCGAACTGATTTGTACTCCCAATAAAATAAAGTAATGTGTTAATTATTTATTTAAAGGATTATATTTTAATAGAGTATAATAAATTTAATAATAGATAATTTTAATAGTTATTTTTAAGTAGCAGGTAATAGATTGTAAAATGAAGACAATTTAGCTTTTTCAGAAAATAATTTGAAAAGTAGTGTTATAAGTATTTGAATTATTTCCTTTTTTATTTTGCTTGAATTTTTTAAAAGAAAAAAAAATTTTTATATTGAAAAGAATTATAGCTAATGTTTATAGAAATTTTTAAGAAATTAGTAGAAGATTGTCACAGCTTGATGATTCAGAATTTTACAAAACCATTTATTGGCATAAGTCATAAATTAATAATACGAGATATAGGTATAATTATTTGTTAAGTTCATTGTATATTAGAATAAGTGTTCTATTTTAATTTGTATTGTTTAAATGTTTTACATCAAAGATAATTTTAGTCGCTTAATATTAGTTATATTTTTATAACTTATAGTTATACTTAATAAATTATAATAACTCTAATTATAGCTAATTTTAATAATTATTTTTAAATAATACGTGCAACTTTATCACAACAAGACGACTAAGAGTTTTAAAAAACAATTTAGATTATAGTGTAAGGCTTAAATTAACAGTACAAGTTTAATTGTGTATTAAATTAATAGTATAGTGGAATAAGCATTTTATATAAATTTTCGAATGAAAACAAGTAAATACGACGTCATTAATTATAATTAACTAAGTTTTTTTCTTCTTGCCTGAGCTATTTACACAAGAATGTCCGCTATCGGTAGGAAAGTTTTTTTATATATATTATGTACATGTATGTAAAATATAATTCAAAATTTAAAAAGCATTTAAATAATTCAATGAAGTTTATTAATGGTATTCTAAATTTATATTAAACATAGTTTATTTCATTTAATAAACATTTTAATTGAAGTTATTCTCATATACTCTATAAACAATTAACACATCGTTCAATAAGTCCCGAGACTAACAACGAAAACAACATTTTTTTTCAAAAATCATTTTTATTCATCAATATAATCTCCTTTTAGAGTGATCCAATCTTTCCAACGCCTTTCCGACATTTCTATACCATGTTTATAGAAGGATTTATCCTTTGCTTCAAAATAGGCTTCAGTTTCGGCAATGACCTCCTCATTCGAGCCAAATTTTTTCCCTGGAGCATTTTTTTGAGATTAGCAAAGAGCCAGTAGTCGCTGGGGGCTAAATATGGCGAATACGGGGTATAAGGAAGCAAATCAAAGCCCAATTAGTTCAATTTTGCCATTGTTTTCATAGACTTGTGGCATGGTGCATTGTCTTGGTGAAAAAGGATTTTTTTCTTTTTCATGTGCGGTCGTTTTGCTGCGATCTCCTCCTTCAAACGTACCAACAAGTCAATATAATAATCACTGTTGATCGATTTACCTTTTTCCAGGTAGTCAATGAAAATCACGCTATGTGTATCCCAAAAAACAGACGCCATGACTTTGCCAGCAGACTGCTGCGTTTTTGGACGCTTTGGGCGGCTTTCGCCAGCCATGCGCCACTTAGATGATTGCCGATTCAACTCCGGAGTAAAATGATGTATCCATGTTTCATCCATGGTCACGTATCGACGCAGGAAATCCTTTTTATTGCGAGTAAATAGGGATAAACAGCTCTCTGAATCGTCGACTCGTTGCTGTTTTTGTTCCACTGAAAGCAATCGCGGCACCCACTTGGAAAAAACCTTTTTCATGCTCAATTTTTCATGAAGGATTGTAAATACGCTTCCAGATGATATCTGTGTCATTTCTGCAATCTCACGGACCTTCACTTTGCGATTTTTCATTACAATTTTTAACACTTCACTCACATTTTCCTGTGTAACGGCTTCCAATGGCCTGCCCGAACGTTCCGCATCGTTTGTGTCCGTACGACCACGTTTAAACTCAGCATACCAACGACAAATCGTTGGTTTGGATAAAGAGGAGTCCGGGTAATGTTTTTCAAGCCATTGCTGGGCTTCTACGATGTTTTTACCCATTAAAAAACAATGTTTTATCAACACGCGAAACTCGCTTTTGTCCATTTTTTAAACAAATTACAAAGTGACTTTACTCTAACCTCGATAACTCTGCTGTCTGTGATCCGATCGAAGTGAAATTCTTACACGTTTCATGTAAAGGTTCGCACTCTATGGAAACGTGGCCAGTTTGGTACTACTAGCACCATCTCTGGGTTAGTCTCAGGACTTATTGAACGATGTGTTGAGAGCATCTACAAACATAAATACGCAAAAGACAAAAGTAAGTTTAGTATTGATAATTTCGCGGGTTCTGACGTAACGAGACCACGAAACAACCATCTTTTCCATTGTAATTACATAACCTCCTACGCCGTTTCAATTACTTATTTATTTCCTGGATTTCTACAAAAAACCATCTAAAGAAATCTACGGACACCTTTCATTATCCACAAAAAGCTACGAACAACTAGGAAACTCCACGGACGTTTTTGAATTTTTACAGAAAGCTACGGATATCTACAAAAGTTCACGGAAACCTCTTATTATCCACGGAAAGCTGCGGATATTTACGGAAGACTACGGACACCTTTTATTATCCACAGGATGCTACGGGAAATTACGGAACTCCACAGACGTTTCTGAATTTCTACGGAAAGCTACAGACATCTACGGAAGTCTACGAGGTGTGGTCAAAAAATAAGTTGACTTTTTATTTTTTATAAAAAATATTCATTTATTCATCTAAAATTATGTTATCCCCTTCAAAATAATTCCCCTCTGATACAATGCACTTGTGCCAGCGCTTTTTCCAGTCGTCAAAACACTTCTGAAATGCACTTTCGGATATTGCCTTAAGCTCCTTCAGCGATGCAGCCTTAATCTCCTCAATCGTTGCAAATCTTCGTCCTTTTATAGGCCTTTTTAATTTTGGGAAGAGGAAAAAGTCGCAAGGGGCCAAGTCTGGTGAATACGGTGGCTGAGGCATGATGGTAGTATTGTTTTTGGACAAGAAACTACTCTGCTTCTGATCAAAATTAAGCAATTTTGAACAGAATTTCGCTAACATACGTGCCATACCCAAAACATTCGTTAAAATCGATGGGCATAAGACAAACAATATGTTAAGATCATCAGCTACTTCTCTAATCGTAATTCGAGGATTTTTCGACACAATTTCTTTCACTTTCTGAACATTTTCGTTGGTTTTTGACGTGCTAAGCGTCCTGAGCGAGGTTCAGCGTTAACATTTTCTCGGCCCTCTTGGAATAACTTATACAACTTCTATATATTTTTTTTGCTCAAAGCTGACTCACCGTACGCCACTTCTAACATATCAATAGTTTTTAAGCACTTAATACCATTTTTTACACAAAAATTAATACAAACTCTTTGCTCCATTATTTTAAACAGCAAAAAATCGCCAAGCACGCAAACACGAGTCTAACCTTTATGCGTTTCACATAAAAACACCACATGTTATATAGCCAAAACTGTGAACATATGATAGTAACGAGTGTACCAACATAACAAAAAAAATTTGAAATTAGAGTGTCCAGAGCGCGCGAAATTCAAAAAGTCACCCTACTTTTTGATCATACCTCATAAAAACACCTTTTATTAACCACGGAGAGCTACAGAACACTACAGAACCATACGGACGTTTCTAAATTACTTCGGAAAGCTACAGACATCAACGGAATTCGACGGACAACTTTCATTCTTCACGGGAAGCTACGGACAATTACG
Source organism: Chalcis sispes (assembly GCA_949987625.1). Lineage (NCBI taxonomy): Eukaryota > Metazoa > Arthropoda > Insecta > Hymenoptera > Chalcididae > Chalcis > Chalcis sispes. Next base: position 44,839,539 of record OX465098.1, read on the forward strand.
GAACCCCACTGACGTTTTGGAATTTCTATGGCAAGCTACGGACATCTACGGAAGTTTATGGACACCTTTAATCAACTACTTTGGTTTCGGAAAAGCTTTGGAGTATTACAGAACCCTACGGGCGTTTCTAAATTTCTACAAAAAGCTACGGACATCAACAGAATTCAACGTACACCTTTCATGCTTCATGGAAAGCTACGAATAATTGCGGAACGCCACTGACGTTTTTAAATTTTTACGGAAAGCTACGGACATCTACGAAGGCCTACGGACACTTTTTATTATCCACGGTAACCTACGGATAATTACGGAAACCCATGGACGCTTTTGAATTTCTACGGAAAGCTGCGGACATCTACGGAAGTCTACGGACACCTCTTATTAAGCACGAAAAGCTACGGCGTATTACAGAACCTCACAGACGTTTTTGAATTTCTACGGAAAACTACGAACATCTACGGAGGTCTACAGACACCTTTTATTATCTACCAAAAGCTACGGGCAATTACGGAACCCTTATAGACGCTTTTGAATTTTTACGAAATGCTACCGTCATCTACGGAAGTATACAGACACCTTTCATTCTTCAAGGAAAGCTACCGAGTATCAAGGAACCCCACGGATGTTTTTAAATTTTTACGGCAAGCTACGGACATCTACGGAGGTCTACGAAAACCTTTTATTATCCACAAAAAGCTATAGACAATTACGGAACCCCCGGACGCTTTCGAATTTCTACGAAAAGCTACGGATAGTTACGGAACCACACGAATTGTTATGGATTTCTACGAAAAGTTACGGTAACTTACGGAAGTCTACGGACACCTTGTATACTTCACGGAAAGCTACAAAGTATCACGAAACCCCACAGACGTTTTTGAATTTCTATGGAAAGCTACTAATCTCTTCGGATGTCTACGAACACCTTTTATTTTTCTCGAGAAGCTACGGACAATTACAGAACCCCACGTATGTTTTCTAATTTCTACGATAGGTTACGGACATTTGCGAAGTCTACGAACACCTTTCATTCTTCACGGATAGCTACGGAGTATCACGGAATGCCACTGACGTTTTTTAATTGCCACTGTAGGGTACGTACATCTACGGAAGTCTACAGACACCTTTTATTTTTCACGAAAAGCTACAGACAGTTACGGAACCCCATGGACGCTTTCGAATTTCTACGAAAAGCTAAAAACATCTACAGAAGTCTACGAATACCTTTAATTAACCACGTAAGGCTACAGAGTATCACGGTACCTTACGGATGTTTATAAATTTCTACGGAAAGCTTTGGACATCTACAGACTTCTTTTATTATCCACGGAAAGCTACGGACAAATACGAAACCTCACGCACGCTTTTGAATTTCCACGGAAAGCTACAAACATCTGCGGATGTCTGCGGACACCTTTCATTACCCCCGGAAAGCTACGAAGTATCTTAAAACCTAGCAAACGTTTTTGAATTACTACGGAAAGATCCGGACATTTACGCGAGTCTATAGACACCTATTATTAACCACGGAAAGCTACGGAACGCTACAGAACCCTACGGATGTTTCTAAATTTTTACGAAAGGTTCGTACATTAACGGAATTCTACGGACAACTTGTATTCTTTACAGAAAGCTACGGACAGTTACGAACCCCAAGTACGCTTTCGAATTTCTACGGGAAGCTACGGACATCTACGTAAGTCTACGGACACCTTTCATTCTTCACGGTAAGCTACGGAATATCACAGAACCTTACAGTCATTTATAAACTTTTACGAAAAGCTACGTAAATTAACGAAATACCACGGTCACCTTTATTTTTTGGGAAAGCTACAGACAATCACGGAACCCTACGGATGTTTTTAAATTTTTACGGAAACCTGTGGACATCTAGAGAAGTCTATGGACACCATTTATTCTATACGGAAAGCTAAAGACAATTATGAAACTCTACAAACGCTTTTAAATTTCTGCAGGGAGCTACGGTCATCTACGAAATTTTACGGAAAACTTTTATTCTTCACGAAAAGCTACAGACAAATACGGAGGTCTACAGACACCTTTTATTCTACACGTAAAACTATCACGAATCACGGATTTCCACGGTTCCGTTTTTAAATTTTTACAAAGAGCTACGGACATCTACGGAGATCTACGACCACCTTCTATTCTTCACGGAAAGCTATGGGCAAATATGGAGGTCTACAAACATCTTTCATTCTTCACGGAAAGCTACCGCGTATCACGGAACCCTACGGTTCCGTTTTTAAATTTTTACGGAAAGCTATGGGCAAATATGGAGGTCTACAAACATCTTTTATTCTTTACGGAAAGCTACCGCGTATCACGGAGCCCTACGGTTCCGTTTTTAAATTTTTACCGAAAACTATGGGCAAATATGGAGGTCTACAAACATCTTTCATTCTTCACGGAAAGCTACCGCGTATCACGGAACCCTACGGTTCCGTTTTTAAATTTTTACGGTAAGCTACGGACATCTACGGAGGTCTACGGCCACCTTTTATTATTCACGGAAAGCTACGGACAATTACGAAACCTCACTAACGTTTTTCAATTTTTACGGAAAGCTACAGACATCTACAGAAGTCTACGGAAACCTTTCATAATTCACAAAAAGCTACGGGCATTTACGGAACCCCACGGACATTTCTGAATTTCTACGAAAAGCTGCAGACATTTATGGAAGTCTACAGACATCTTTTATGAACCACGGAAAGCTACGGAACACTACAGAATCATACGGACGTTTCTGAATTTCTACGGAAAGCTACAGACATCAACGGAATTCTGCAGACAACTTTTATTTTTTACGGGAAGCTACGGACAATTACGGAACCCCACTAACGTTCTGGAATTTCTTCGACAAGCTACGGACATCTACGGAAGTCTACGAATACCTTTAATTAACCACAAAAAGCTTCGGAGTATCACAGAACCCTACGGCCGTTTCTAAATTTCTACGAGAAGCTACTGACTTTAACGGAATTTCACGGACACCTTTTATTCTTCATGGGAAGTTACGGACAATTACGGAACGCCACTAGCGATTTTGAATTTCTGTGGCAAGCTATGGACATCTACGGAAGTTTACGGACACCTTTTATTAACCACGGAAAGCTACGGCGTATTATTGAACCTTACAGACGTTTTTGAATTTCTACGAAAATCTATGGACATCTACAGATGTCTACGGACACATTTTATTATGTACCGAAAGCTACAGACAATGACGAAATCCTAAAGGACGCTTTTGAATTTTTACAAAATGCAACCGATATCTACGAAAGTCTACAGACACCTTTCGTTCTTCACGAAAAGCTACCAAGTATGAAGGAACTGCACAGGCGTTTCTAATTTTTTACGTTTAGCTACAGACATTTACAGAGGTCTATGAAAATCTTTTATTATGCACGAGAAGCTACGGACAAATACGAAATCCCACGTACGCTTTTGAATTTATATGGAAAGCTGCGGACATCTACTAAAGTCTACGGATATCTTTCATTATTCACAGCATGCTGTGGTCACCTCAGAATATCCGTGGACGGAATCTTACGGATTTTCACGGAAAGCCACGGAAAGACGATGGATAACGGACAACCTACGGAAATAGTCAGCTTGTAAATAAACTTTACAAATTCCGTATACGGTCGTTTCACGATACGGGCACGTATAGACACTTTCTGTAGTACAGAAACTAAAAGGAATTTTGTTCTTATTACCAATTGAACGCTTTTTAAAAGTGTTAAGCCATGTATAATAAGAAAAACTTAAGTTGTTAACAATAAATGCTGAATGATGAAATAATATAAAATGTATTGTAATGTATCGTTTTTTACGCTACCACAAATTAGCATAAACGTTTGCTAAGTTATTTTTTATTTAGATATTTAATAGTTTAAATGTGCACGGTCGAGTGTTAAACCAAGATTTATTGACAATTAGCGTGTGTGATTGAGTGTGTGTTCTCCCAAATAGTTAAAAAGTTTTTATGTTTGACCGTATCTCTATTATCAACTACGATTTTACTTGCGAATGTTACAATAAATATTATATTTTTTAATTTTCTACGTTCCCAAAATTTTTTCATGATAATACAAAATTTTTTATCATACGTCAATGTGTGACGTCTTAGAGAGAGACGCGACTATGGTCGTTGACCTGCCAATGTATACGTCTGGCATTTAAAGGCTTCTATATTTGAGTATTGCTATACCTATGTACTTGCTAGCGACTGCAGTATCGTAGCAAACTAATACATAGGTCTTAAACCGAACACACTAATTCGGTAGTAGAAATCGTGTGCGGTTTATTTTCTTTATTATTCTATTTTTTTTTTTAATTTTAAATTTTGCATTTTAAATTTTGACACTTGATCCCGGTGCAATCGAACACAGCGCCGATATGCCCGAAAATCTTCGGTCTGCTCAATGATTATATCCTTTTAGAGTAAGCATAGAATCATTGAGTATAAAACTACAGCATCACCAATACTTGTAATTTTGCTTTTAATTTGCCTTGATTTCACACACAGAGTTAAAGAAAATTTAATTTAAATTAAAAATTTTGAATTTATTAAAATATTCTTACATTTGTTCTTAGAAAATCTTAATCTTCGACTGTCATCTCTGAGTGTCTGAAATCAAGTGAAGTCTGCTAAGACGAGCTCGGCTTAATAAAAACTCGCCGACCCTTGGTTGAGACAAAGTTCTATGAGCTTCTATTAAAAATTACTTAATAAATTACAATATTCTTGAAGATGTGTTTTACTTGTCTTCTAGCTGGGATGTGATCACGTCTTTACATGTATTTAAATGTCGCGATTTTCGCAAATTTCGTGCTGTTTAATTGCTTAACAAGTTTTTTAACTTTTTTGGTTCGCTTTATATGTACAAATAATTCATTTCGTCGATTGTTTTTTCAGTTACTTTTTATGTACTTACTTTATCTACGTATTTATGTAAAATCAATTGCTATTATATTTATTTATCCAGTAACCCTGGTGAAACTTCATAGAATTTTTACTTTCTCGGGTTTTTGGCTCTCTATAACCTTCTGTTTGCAATAAATTTTTCCCTTATTCAAATTTTTTTTTTTTCTTTTTTCTATTCGTTTTTAGAATGTGTTATTTATTTTTCTATATAAAATAATTTTGGTGCTCGCGTTTTTTCTTCTACTCTTTTATGCTTGAATTCTACTTAGATCTCTTAATTCAATAAATAGTATTAAATAGAATATACAACGATTATTTCGACTTTTGAGTTCAATGCCCCTGCCGTTTCGTGGCTTTGAACCTTCTTCGTCTATTTTCTTTCGCTCGTGGACATATTCATAATTTATTGAATTTTTGATATTAGCTTTTCTTAATTTGTTTTACTTTCTTAATCTTTCTTATAATAAATTGCAAGGATAGTCTGCAATTGGAATTTTGTTGCATATGTAAATGTTACATTCGAAGATTTATATAATAAATTAAATCAATTTATTTAAGCTGGTCACAGAAACAATGTACTAGGATCTAAATAGGAATATATACAGCAATTATTAATTATTATTAGAACATACAAGAGATGCCGCTAATCAATCTTGGAAGGCTTTGATTTCAGAAGATTCTTTATTATTTAGAAACGTTGAAAAGTAAACAGCATACACTAAAAATTTTAGAGAAGTTAAATCGAGGGTTAAATTAATTAATTTATTAGGTGTATTAAAAAGTAATCCATTATTTTGCCAATAGATGGCTTTAGTAGTCTGTATCTCCCGTTGTGAAAGTGCGATCGGGTTACACTAGATGGCGTTAGAAAGATGAGATTTCGTACTAAAAACGCTTTTGATACAGTTTTGTGATTGCTTGACTCAGTATTTTTTTAGCACGCGTCAAAGATGGACACCAACAAAGAGAAAATACGCCATATTTTACAGTTTTTCTTCGATAAAGGTGAAAACGCAACCCAGGCAGCTGAAAATATGAATAGTGTTTACGGTCCTGATACTGTAACAGCCAATCACGCGCAATTTTGGTTTCGTCGATTCTGTTCCGGTAATTTTGACGTCAAAGATGCACCACGCTCTGTAAGGCCAATTGTCGAAAATGTCGATAAAATAATGGAAATCGTCGAGTCCGACCGTCACGTAAGCACTGTTTCGATTGCCCAGAAGCTAAACATTGCACAAAAAACCGTTTGGAACCACTTAAATAAGGCTGGATACAAAAAGAAGTTCGATGTATGGGTGCCACACGAGTTATCGCAAAGAAACCTCCTGGACCGAATTTCCATCTGCGAATCGCTGCTGAATTGCAACAATATCGATCCATTTCTGAAGCGGATGGTTACTGGTGATGAAAAGTGGGTCACTTACGACAACGTCAAGCGACAACGGTCGTGGTCGAATCGCGGTGAGCCGGCGCAAACGGTGGCCAAGCCAGGATTGACAGTCAGGAAGGTTTTGCTGTGTGTTTGGTGGGACTGGCAGGGAATCATCTACTATGAGCTGCTTCCCTACGGCCGAACTCTTAATTCGGACCTGTACTGTCAACAATTGGACCGTCTAAAAGAAGCCATCGCCCAGAAGCGGCTAGCTTTGGCCAATAGGAGAGGAATTGTGTTCCATCAGGACAACGCCAGGCCGCATGCATCGATAGTGACTCGCCAGAAGCGTCGGGAGCTTGGTTGGGAAGTTCTTATGCATCCACCTTATAGTCCAGACCTGGCACCAAGTGATTACCACCTGTTCCTGTCTATGACGAATGATTTTGCAGGTGGAAAATTCGCCTCAAGAGAAGATTGTGAAAATCGACTGTCCCAGTTTTTTGACGATAAAGATAAGGGTTTCTACGAGAGAGGCATTATGAAATTACCTCCAAAATGGCAACAAGTTATCGAACAAAACGGTGCATATTTGACCTAAATCGTATCATTCTATCTATGCTAAATAAAACCTTCAATTTAATGCAAGAATAATGGATTTCTTTTTACTACACCTAATATTAGAAGATACGGCACAGTACCAAAATGTTACGAAAGAGTTATTACAATACATGTGTAAGACAAATGACAAATTATTTGAAAGATACAACTTTTGAAATGTCGACTGAATGAAACTGAAGATGAAACACAAACTTTACATAATATAATAAAAGAATCAAAATGAATCACAAGAATTAGAAATAAAGTAAGTGAAAGTTCACCAAACTTTACAAAATATAGCAGGTATATTTAATAAAATTAATGAATAGATATAATGCAACAATCTGAAAAAGAAAAACATGAATTTATGAATAAAATTGAAAATCAAAAAATTATTTCATGGAATTTACAAATCTTGTTGGCTTGCAGGATTAATAGTTATTAATTTCCATCATCGACTCCAAAATATATGAATAAAGAAGATTTAGAAAATGAAATCTAAATACAACCTTTTTAATAAAAAGAAAATTATGGTAAGTATTGGTTGTCGTTTAAACATATTTTTCTGTGCTCTCTTCATGTATTATCAATTTATCGAATATTAGTATGGCACCTGTGAGTAGCTTATCAAAAAGAATATTTAAAATCAGCATTTTTGACTCTCGAAAGTTGTGAAATCAAATAATATATGCCCAAGCGGAAATGAACTGAATGAAAAAAAAAGCTAATAAAATCTAATAACTATTATTATTAGTTTATAAAGTGTGGAATTTGGACTCTAGTAACAGTTATTTATAGTTACTAACTTTTACTAACATTTCTTAGTTTTTATTATGTTTTATTAGCTTTTATTAGCTTTTCAACTTTTGATCAAAGGAAATTTGTGACTCTTCAGAAAAGCTAATAACTGCTAATAGTATTTTAAAAATATTAAATACCCTAATGAAGTATTTATAATTATTATTATTGGTTAATAATAGTAATTAGTACCCAGTTGCAAGAATCCACGTGAAAATCCACATAAAAATCTGCGTGGATTTTTACATGGAAATCTACACTTAAATCAGTCCAATAACACACTGTATGTGGATTTCCACGTAGAAATTCCGCGTAGATTTTTACGTGGATTTACGCGTAGATTACCACGTGGGTTTCAACGTAAAATCAGTGTAGAAATCTACGTGGAAATCAGTGTCGATATCTATGTGAAAATCAGTGTAGAAATGTACGTAAAAATAAGTATAGAAACCCACACAGATCGAAAGGTTTTTAAAATTTTTTTAAATTGTTTCATGAAAGAATAAAAACCTTCTTAAAAGCTTTCAAAAAATGTTTTTAAAATGAGTTTATGTCCGTTTTTAAACTCTTCAGCAACGTTTTTTAGCTCCTTTTATAAACCTTTCGATTCAAGTTTTAAAAACATTTCTATAAAAGTTATAGAACTTAAAAAAAAAACATTTTTGAAAGTAGTTGATGAAACCTTTTAAAATACTTTTTTAAGACCTTTATAAAAACTTTAATTAAGTATTTTATGTATTTTAGAATTTTATTTTTTATTATGATTATAAATATTTTTAACATACGCATTATATTTAATCGTTTATTCGCATTGTCGCATATGTTATTTTAGACATTATTTTACGGAAAAAAACGTAGAGAAATGTTTAACCTACGGTGGGATCGAACCCGGGTCCTTCGCATTATAAAGCAGACGCCCTAACCATTACGCTATGCAACGCTTGTAGAACTAAGATTTAAATTTGAATCATAAGTTGCATGGCAATCCATATACACTTGTATTAATTTTACATTTAAAATTTCTTCTATAGTGTAAACTATTTTTTAAAATTAAGATATAATTACAATTTTAATATATTTAAATATATAATTTTGCTCTTGAGATTTTACTAGATATGTAGTAAATATGAATTCATAATGCGAAGGACCCGGGTTCGATCCCACCGTAGGTCAAACATTTTTCCGCGTTTTTTTCCGTAAAATAATGTGTAAAATAACATGTGCAACAATGCGAATAAACGATTAAATATAATGCGTATGTTAAAAATATGTATAATCATAATAAAAAATAAAATTCTAAAATATATGAAATACTTAATTAAAGTTTTTATGAAGGTTTTAAAAAAGTATTTGAAAAGGTTTCATTAACTACTTACAATCATTATAATGATTAGCTTTTTGGTTTTTACACGAAAAAGAAATATGTAACCGTTCTAAAAGCTGAGAACTATTTATATTCTAGCTTTTATTGCATCTTTGTTTGTAAGGACATTTCCTAAAAATAAAAATCTCTAAAAATCTAATAAAATCTTATAAACATTTATTAAATATATAAAATCACGATAAAAAACTTCGAAACATTAATATACATTACTGACTATTATTGGAGTCCAAAATCCACACATTATAAGATTTTAATACTACCTAATAAAAGCTAATAATCATTATGAAGAATTACTTTATGTTAATAACATTTATATACACGTGATTATTTCCGCTTGGGTGCTAAGTATTTTCTTTTTTATCAACAGATTTTTTTTTAACGATAGCTGATCATCAATGTTGTTATATATAATATGCTCATGAATATCTACATGTAAATACAACAATCTTTTAAATACAAAAAAATTATCGCTTTCATTGTTATTATAAAATATGAAAAAATATAATTAATAATTAATTTTCATACACATACTTTCAAATTTTCTTTAATTTAAAAATATTTTAGACTAAAGAAAGCAAGGAAACATAATAATATTGCTAAATATCATCTTTCTTTTTATTGATATTTTTTGACCGCTACCCGATCATTATTTACTTATCGGATTAATAAAAAGTCATTACACAAATTTCTACGCACGGAAGTTGTGAAATCTAATTAATATTGTTAAGTATTTCAATATTTGTGGCGAACACATTTATTTTATAATTTTAGTTAATACTAAAAAATATTATTTTATATTTTTTACAATTTTCTTTTGAAATGTTACTTTGAATTTAAATATCGAAGTATACAAAATATCAATGATGTGAAATGATTCTTTTTTACTCTTACATTTATTTAATTTTTATTTTAATTCAATTCAATAATTTACATATAATTTCATATTATTTTCGTACGATAGTAGGAAGTTGCTTCAAATGAAACCACTGAAATTAAATAATTTTTTTAACTATATTTTTCTATATCTTTTATGCTATATTCTTTTACAACTTATATATTTCATACAAAGTTACTTGTGACATGTAAATAAAACCATACTTGCCGGACACTTGTATAGTGTAATGGTGGAGAATATAAATAATAAAATATATAGAATATAAAAAATAAATGAACATTTGATTTAATAATTATATTTTTCTATTTCTATTTAAATTATGAAGTGCTTTATTTTTCAAATGAAAAATTATCAAATGTTAAAAAATCGTTATTGACAAACTTTAATAATTTTTTATTACGTACATATTTAAAATCATACAAATATATAACAAGATATGAAATCATGTTAATTTATTTTTTCTTTAATATTTATTAAGGAAAAAATTAGCATATGTTATGTCATTTTTGTATATTATAAATGTACTTGTATACATAGAAAGTATAGCTGAAAGTTTGGAATCTTATTATTCGTAATTCGTACCCAATCATGTTTCAATTATAACATAAAACTATTTCAGTATCTAAAAATATATCTTGATTATATAAATTACGATGAGCATTACCATCTACTTGTTTAGTTTAAATATAGACAAACTATTACAGTAACTAAAAATATATGTTGATCACATAAATTACTGTGAGAATCACCATATACTCTACAAGTATCCGGCAAGTATGGTTTTAATTACCAGGCTGTTCAATAAGCTTTGCGGTTCGATAAGAAAAATACAATTTTATGGTTTGAAATACACTTGGTTGAAGAGGTCGACGGTCGTCCTGAACGAGGCGAATCTTCGACGATCTCCCGACCGTTTTTAAAGGCTTTGTACCATTCGTACACTTGGGTTTTCGATAAAACAGAGTCTCCATAAGCGTTTTCTAGCATTCGCAACGAGTCAGCACACGAAATTTCGTTCAAAACACAAAATTTGAGACAAACTCTTTGTTCAATATTTTTTTCCATTGTAACATTCGCAGGCTACCACTGAGGTCGACTGGTTTCAACAGCTGTCGTCAACAAACTAGTTGACAGACCGCACTCATGTTTGGCATAGTAATTACGGACAGTCCTACCAACATACAGAAACTTCAAATACTTAAAAATAATCAACGCGGGCAATTTAAATGAGAATTTCCGGATACTTTTTTGTCAGAGTGTATTAGGAAAGAAAGCAAAAAAGAAAGAAAAAGCTCGATTAAAAATAAATAAAATAATTTAATAAGTTTAACGAATAATAAATAACCATAGAGATTACACGAGAAACAATAAAAAGAAATTACAATAAGTACGTACGATAAGCGCAGGTAACAAGACGAGCTATAATGCGCCGAAAAGGCTCCCGCGCGCAGCGTACTATACGAGTGCGAGAGAGAAAGAACGTCTCTCGCACTATGCCAATGAGAGTGAGAGAGAAAGGCCTCCCTCACTCGCGCGCGCCGTTTAACGTACGGGTGCGAGAGAGAAGAATACTCTCCCGCACGGAGCCCGTTGGAGCGAGAGAGAGAGAGAGCGCTCTCCTACTCCTGCGCGCCGCGTCTACTGCGAGTACGAGAGAGACAACGAGTCTCCCGTACTGCGCCGTAGGAGTGATAGAAAAAGCGCTATTCCACTCTTGCGCGCCTAGCCTTACGCGAGCGCGAGAGAGAACGCAACTCTCTCGCACTGATCTTACTCGGGTGGAAGAGAGAGGCCTCTCCCACTCGCGCGCGCCGTATATGCTGTTAGTGCGAGAGAGAAAGCGACTCTGCCGCACTGCTGCCATTAGAGTGAGAGAGATGACGCTCTGTCACTCGCACGAACCGCGAAAAGAAACAAATTTAGTAAAGAATGGAGTAACCGGCGGAGGTTACTTCAAATCGATCCATGTTTCAGTTTCCATGAAATTTATCAAAATAACTAATTTGTATATCTGACTTTTCTTTTTTATTTTTATTTTTGAGTACAAAAGTTTGTTTAACTATATCCAATGTGAATTCTAATAAATATATTTATAAATAATCAAAAGAAATTAATTACTGAATTTAGAAAAATTTTTTCTTACCATTACTCATTTTAAGTTTTAAATCTTTTTGATTAATTAAATAATCACACTTTTGTTAAAGAAATAATTAATTGTATTTGATAAATTCTGAAACACCTCCAATACAAAAAAGGCTGAAAAAAGTACAATAATAAATGTTCGTATACCATACCATAGATAGAGATCATACAGTGCAAAAGTAAATGAAACAATATTTTGAAACTTTAAACTATTATATGTATGATCATGAGCAAAAAATAGGTAGCAGAGAATAAAAAAAAAAATGATTGCGAAGCAAATACAAAGGAACTTAGTAAGGTGTAATGAGACTTGCAATTGATTGTGTTATTAATATATTATTGATTAAAAACCCAAAAAAAAATTTTATTATAACTTTATAGACGAATAATAAAAATAATACAATCAAATAATAAAAATTTATTAATATTGTAGGTACAAACTATTATATTAATAAAATTAGAAAAATATATAAAATTACTTGAATTTTTTCCTAAGTGAATATTCAACAAATAAGCAGACTAATGAGTGAATTTTATTACTTTAATAAACTAAATTTAATTATTATAAATAAAAATAAATTTATAGTTATCTTCATTATTAAAAAAAAGTGCTCTTACCCGATAACCATTACTGTACATCTAAATAAAGCTAAATTAAGTCAACCACAACGTCTTTTTCTCTCTGTTGTAACACCAAATTCAACTCCTCTCTTCTGTAATATTTCACCTATTTCATCTAATAATTCAGTAGGAAAAGCACCATCAGCAACTCGAGTTGTATAGGCTTCAACTACTGCAACAATTTCTCCAACAACTGTTGGTAGAAATCCAAGACCAGAACAAACTCCATCAATACAATCAAATACTTTACAATCAAATATAGTATAATATTATCAGCTCCAGCACTGACAACAGAACAACCAATTTTTAAAGATTGTTCTAAAGAAATGTTCTTTCATGAAATAGATAAGAATCGTCATGAAAAATTAAAATTCTAGTTGTAGACATTTCTTCTTTAGTAAAATTTGAGGCATTTTGCATCAAACCTCTACTAGCTATTACCATATCCACAAAATTGAAACTGTTTTACAATTTCACTTAGAAATAATAAATACTTTTTTACAATTTCACTTAGAAATAGTGAACATAAAATTGTTTTCATTTTAAGCACAATTATTTCATATTTATTATTTATATAAATAATGTCAGCAATAAACACTTCCAATTAGAAATATGACATTATTAATAGTATCAATTCACAAATAGCTTCATTAAAAAATATTCATATTTATTATCTTCTTTAGTAAAATTTGAGGCATTTTGCATCGAACCTCCACTAGTTATCACCATATCCACAAAATTGAAACTGTTTTACAATTTCATTTAGAAATAATAAGTATGTTTTTACAATTTCACTTTGAAATAGTAAACATAAAATTGTTTTCATTTTAAGTACAATTATTTCATATTTATTATTTATTTGAACAATGTCAACAATAAATACTTCCAATTAAAAATATAACATTATTAATAGTATCAATCCACAAATAGCTTCATTAAAAAATGTAACCACTAATTACCATATCCACAAAATTAATACCTTTTGACAATTCTACTTAGAAATAATAAATACTTTTCTATAATTTCACTGAGAAATAGTAAACATAATTAATAACCCCTTGATTGTTTTCGTTTTAAGCACAATTATTTCATGTTTATTTATTATTTACTTGAATAATGCCAACAATAAACACTTTCAAGTAAAAGTATAACATTTTTAATTTTTAAATAATATCAATACATAATATATATGTTCTTTAAAAAATATAACTTCTAAAATCGTATATAAAAATCAATACACAAATAACCTCTAAAATAGTATATATATATATATATATATACACAAATAGCTTCATTTAAAATTATTTTAAAATATAGTATGTACGTACAGTCTGTCAAGTAAGAGCGTGGTCGACTTCACCGACAGGTAATAAAAGATTTCGCTCTAATTTCTTCGCGAGCCAATAGAGGGAAGCTTTGTCCTTGATGCATTGTTAACAGAGATTCAGTTGTCGTTGATCTTTTGAAAGAGAATCACGTTAAACGCCATGAGTGCTAAGTACGCGTCGCGCTACGAGGCTGTGTTCCTTTGCTTCCACCCGAAAGGTCCCAACATGTCGCAATCAGCGGCTGCTAAATATATGAGAAAGTCGAAGGCATTTGTACAGAAGTAGATACAGCGATATAAAGTGGCTAAAAATGTCGATGATTTACCAGAACGTGGCTCGATAGGAAAAGTGAACAAAAAAGATGAAAAAAGAATAGTGAATCTGTTTTTGCGGAATCCTGCTTTAACACGGCGGCAAGGACAAGCAAAATTAATGGCAAAAGGTTTAGATATATCCTACGAAACTATCCGAACCCATCTTCGTACTCATCATCTGAAATGGCGCAACACAATGAAGAAGTCTCTGTTGACTGAAAAACATGTGACAAAGCGACTCGCTTGGGCGCATGAGAATATTGATAGAGATTTTGAAAATGTCATTTTTACTGATGAATGTTCTATATGGGCACGTTCTGTCCTCACGCGAGCCTGGTCAACTTCCACCAATAGGCTTGTTCAGCGGACCGTAAAACATGGAATAAAGGTGCATCTTTGGGGCTGCTTCTCAAAGCAGGGATTTGGCACTTTGCACCTCTTTACTGACAACCTAAATGCCGAGAAAATGATAAAAATCTACAAAAAGGCTTTACTGCCATCTGCAAAATGATGGTTCATCACAAAAAATAAAGATTGGATTCTGCAGGAGGACAACGATCCTAAACACCGCAGCAAGCTCTGTACTCAGTGGAAGACTCAATCTGGCATCGTTACATTGGATTGGCCGTCGCAGTCGCCCAATGCAAACCCTATTGAAAATGTGTGGGCATATATTAAACGGAAGCTTCGTGGAAGATGCACATACACTTTGAAGCAGTTGTCTTATGAAATTCGTCGGATCTGGAGATCCTTGCCACTAGAATACGCCGTCAAATTAGTAGAAAGCATGCCTCGGAGATGCCAGGCAATTATCGACGCCGGTGGTGACTGGACACATTATTGACTAAATTGCATCATTGTTTGTAATGTGTACAATGTATATATAAATATGAAAGTTTCATCAAATAAATTTTTCTATAAATTAACACGACCACGCTCTTACTTGACAGACTGTATAATATATATGCACATTTTTTACAAATATACTATATATATTTTATTTTAACCGACTCGCTTACGGCTCACAAAACTGCAATTTTGACAAAAAAAAAATTTTTTTTTAAAGGGCATGATTAGCTCAGCCTAAAAACAAAAAAATTAAACCGCTCACCTCTTTTTTTCCCAATAAAAAATGTTAAACCTGTTGTACATTTAAGTTAAGATTTCTCATTCAATATTAAACATAAGATATTAAATAAAATACTAATAAACTGCTGACAACTACATAGATACAAACTGCTCAGGTATTAAAAATGAAAAGGAATGGTAAATTAATTAATAAATAAAAAAACTATTCAAAACTGTAGATAACTACATTTTGTGACCGTGTGCGCATGCGCTCAGGTAAAAAGGGCGGGAAACTTTCAGAATTTGAATTAAATACTAACACCTATCGATAAATAATTATCCAAAACTTCAAAATGTAGCAGAGAACATATGCATTAGGAAAACCCCGATCACTTAAGACTAACAAAACTAATTATTATTAAAGAATAATGAATATTAAAAATTAACAATGGATATGTACAATTGCAACGTTAACAGATTGTTGATTAATGTTATTTTATTCATAAAAACCATTTCTATCGATGGCTATTATACTGATTAAAACTGCTCAGATAAAAGAATCAAGTGAGCTAATTTTCATTGACGAAAATTATTAAATATCCATTAGCGGCTTAGGAGGTTACAATCGAAGGTAAAAACGGATTCATCACGTGGTCTCGTGACGTCACAGCCTGCGAAAGTATGAATTCGAGACGTACTTTTCGATTGTGAGACTTTAAAAACTACCTGTTATTAATTATCGACATAATCGAGGGTCATAATTTATTCGTTCATTAATTTACTCTAATTATTTTTAATAATAACAAACTGTATAACAGGCGAGCGTTTTTTCAATATTTCTAACGTCGATAGAATGGTAAATAAGATCATTCATTCATCAAAACCATTCCTATCGATGGCTAGAATAGATAGAAAAATATATAAACTATATAAATATATGCTGCAATAAATACTAAAATATTTAAATATATATTGAAATATATAAAAATATTTTGATTCATCCAAAAGAGGTTGAAACTTTAAATAGTTTATAATATTCAAAAATAATCGTCTCCCGTATCTAAAAGAATTCGGAAATTTTTTCAATAACAAAAGTAAGTTTTGACTTTCTTTGTTTCCTAACGTATTTCACACATATTTTTATTAATATACATATACATACATCAGCGCGTATGTGTGTGTATTATAAGTTAACTTTTCTGCAACAGAATTGAATGTATATTATATTTAATTATAATAATTAGAAACTTTATGAATCTATTTAATAAAAAAATAATATTTATAAGAATATTTTACTTATTATTTCATCATTTATTATAATATATTTTTCAAGAAACGTTTTCGTTAAAACTAGTGAAAGGATAAATTGTTCTCACTAGTTATAATAATTGAATTTTCGGAAACGCTAATGTTGATTATGCCCCTGAAAAAAAATCTGATAAATGATCTGATATAAGATCTTATATGAGATCCTATCTAAGATCTCTCATGTCGTTTTCGACCTTTCTGATATAAGAAATAAATCTTATATCAGATCTTATATAAGAAACAAAACTTGTCTCGTAACTTCTGATACAAGATTTGATATAAGAATTGTTTCTCATATCAGATCTGATATAAGAAACAGAACGCTCCACTCATAATTTCTGATATGAGATCTGATATAAGAAACATACGATTTTAATCGTGCAAAATAATTTTTATAACAAATTTTACAAAAAAAAAAAAAAATATTTAAAATTTTGAAAATGGTAATGATTGTTTATTATAATAAATTTAACACGACTAATAGAAAATTAATTTATTTACCACATATTTTGTACAAAATTTAAATAAATTATGAATTAGCAGAGTAAAACATTGTACAGCAAAGCATGAGGGCCATTACACGAAAAAAAAAAAAAAAGGAAATAAGACGTGAGAAATAAGAAATGGAAATAAAAAGTAGAAATAAGTAGGAATAAGGTTGAAATAAGAAAATAAGAGAGCTATTTTCATGCTTAGGTGCTCTTTCTATGTCTATACTCTTCCAAGTTATTTTCTTATTTCCATCTTATTCCTGCTTCTCTCCACTTCTTATTTTCATTTCTTATTCCTCACATGTCTTTTTCGCGTAAAAACCCTTACAAAACTTATTGTACGTATATCATTGTAAGCGCAGTATTATTATTATGAAAAACATCGTAATGAGTATACCTACGCTGTTAACCCATTAAGGCCCATGGCTAGCACAGCGTAGATAGGGCCAAAGTAACTATTGGAATTACAACATTGCTAAAAAATAAGGTTCACATGTTTTATTTTTTTTTTTTTTAATTGTTCATAAAATTATTTAAACAATTTTTAATTTTAACATTTTCTATAAAATGTAAATTGTTATTAATAGACTTCTAGTAGATATAAGTGCGTACAATACATAAAAAGAATAGTAAGCGTTCATTATAAAAAAAATATGATTTAGATACGCAAATAAAATAAAAAATTTATATTATTATTAATAATTCACTTATTATTGCTTTATAAGCAGCATATAAATAATGTATTTCAATATAATTAAAAAGGAAAATTTACGTATATGCATTTCTAATAAAATTGTTTAAAAAATTGTTTTATAAACAATTAAAAATATGAAAAAAAACGTAAAACTTATTTTTTAGCCATTTTGTGATTCCAATAGATACAATAGTTTGGCCTTGTCTACGATGTGCTAGCCATGGGCCTTAATGGGTTAATTACAAGAAAGCTATACTTTTTATTACAAAATGATGAAATAAATGAATTATAAGATGTCAAGATGGACAGAAAATGTATGTCTTATTCCCTGTCTTGACATTGCCTAGCAGCAACCCTTTCTTGTTCTCTGTCTTGACGTCGCCTAGCGGCAATCCTTTCCTTGAAAAGTCTCGTCCTAACAGATTTGCCAGCATCATTGATTGCTCTTGTCAGCATCAGATTAAAAGCCGACCCATCGTATTTGGTGCGCTTTCTTCCTGTGTTATCTAATTTATCGCAAAAACGAAGAGTAACTTCTGCCGATAGAAGTAAGTATTAAAAAGATTAATATTGTTAAATTAATTTATAATTTTATTTATTATTTAATTTTAAAGCATCAAACTCACCTTTTAAAAGGCTGTACTTTTTAGGAGTGATCTCTTTTCTCGCGATTGGATGGTCTTCAAGTCGGACCGTTGTTCGATTAATGTCTATGCACCTAACCATCAATTCCGCTGATGTGTAATGTATCCTTAACATTTTTCGTAAGTATTTCGATACTGATGTAAGATTTTTTAGCATTTTAGCATACTCCCCTGCCAAAATATATTTATTCTATCCCATGTATACCTAAAATCAAAAGTTTTATTGAAATAAAATAATAGGCATAACAACAAACAATAAAAAAACCATTTCAGCAAAATTAATTTTTCATCGCACGACGATCGCACTCTACTATTGTAGTCCCTTCTCGAGTTCTTTCAGTTAACAGTTGATTCCAATCGTTTCTCTCTTCTTCAGTTTCTAGATCCTCTTCTGGTAGCAGTACTGCGAATAAAACGTTAAAGTTTATTAAAAATTTATTAAAAGAAATGTGTTTTTGTTTAAAGATTTCTTAATGTACTTATGTTGATCACTATCATCTTCATCGTCACCTACACCATTCATTGCACGTGGATTATCAAGATCAGCCAAGCCGTTGTCATTGCCGTTATTCTCGTATTGTAGTGGTGGATCATTACGATTAAACGAGACATTGTTGCCACCGTTATTCTGTTCCACAAAGCCCCTAATTTGACCTCTTTCACCCTCAAGATGTGATGGTGGAGCGGCAGAGCTGATGCCGCCATCCCACTCACGTTTCGGTAGATTTTGACCACTTTCACCATCAAGAATGTGTGATGTTAAAGCATCGTGATTGACGAAGCCGTTAGTATCGCTATTCAGCTCATGACTTATATCTGGACTTTGACCTCCTCCACCGAGAGCGATATTTTCAGTTTTTTGATCTGATTGACCATTAGGGTCTCGTGGTGTTGGATTGCTAAAATTAATGGAGTCGCTGTTGGCATTGCCATTGTGCTCGCCGTTGTTGATTTCGTTACAGTACGTTGGTGCTGAAGTAGGATGCTGCTGATCTAAACGCTGCCGTTGTGCTAGGGTCACAGATTTGTCATTCCATTTTTTTTTCAAGTATGTCTTGATCGTACCAATCGAGCTGTTTCGAAGGTTGAATTTCTTTTTCTTCAGTTCTTCAGTCTGGAAAAATAGAATTTTTCAGAATTAATAAAAAGGAATAATAAATTAATGACAAAAAAGTCAATTAAGAGATAAATAAAAAGAAAAGAAAATAAAAAAGAAATTGAAAAGAATAAAGATTGTTCTTTCTGTTTCTCTCTTTCCCTTGCTCTTCGCAGCAAAAACATCATCTACTGGAAAAAAATCTGTAATCAAAGTCAAACATAAGAGAATGCACTTCGTAATACGATTCCACTCCTATCATCTGAAATGAAGCTTCGCAGAATTTTAATTTTTTTATTGATTTTACAAATAAACTATTAGGTTATAGCAATAATATATATTTTTTTTTGATAAACATATTTTTGTTTAATATAAACATTATTATTATTAGGCTTTTTATACAAACTATAGGTAAGTATACATAAACCCAAACATCAATTAAACTTTTTTAACAATAAATATGTCACGTAAAATTCTTTAAAATTACTTGACTTAGCAAAAAAGATTAGATTAAAAAATAATAAATACTCTTATACAGCGCATGATTTTTACTGATATACACTAATGCAATATATATTTTTTTAAATAAAACAAATACATATTTTTTGTTAAATAAGAAAAAAAAAAATATTTTTTTAAATTTTTTTATTCACTATATCTTTATTTTAAAATAAACAATCTCATCTTAAGATAATTTTTTTTTTTACTCTAAAAGTCTTTTTTTTTTTTCAACTTTTTTATAAAATTTTCACAACTCTCATTTTAAATTATTATTAAATAAAAATATTTATTAAATTTATTCAGCCTACGTGTGCTGTTCTAACGAAATTCTTTAAACACGTACAATATCCACTATCAGTTTTGAACTCTTAATTTGAAATATTTATAACACTTTTTTAATATAAAAATAACAATTTTTAATATAAAAATAAAAATGTTTATTGCTGTATCAATTTAGATTTACTGATATTTGTTAAAATAATCAAACGTGTGCTTTTATTTTAAGTTTACTAACCATATTCTTAATTATTTTATAAATAAAAATCGATTTATATTTTTCATCAAATATTATTTATCGAATTATTTATTTTCTTACCAATGGTGAGAAGAAACGAAAAAAGTACAAGCTAGAGTACTTTTTACGAATATTGGAAGCTTTGCTTAGTAACCATGAGTCGAGAAGTATAACTTTGACGAGTAATAGATACATATACTGCAAACATTAAATAGTGACTAACTTGAAGTACTAAAAAATATACTTTTAAATATTCTTTTTGATGTAAATTTCTTTGCCAATTTTCCACTCGATGACAATTTTCCACTCAAATTCGACATCATCAAATGTGTATTAATAATCTGACTTAATTGCCACTGTAATTAAATAAAAAATCTATGTAATTTGCATTGTTTTGTATGCGGTTGGTTTCAGGAACCATTGAAAATATTGATTATGTAACAATTGATCAATTCTTCCAAAATTGGTTTACAATTAATATAAGAAATTGGTGTATATTTGAAATAAATTTAATTTTGATTTTTATATTAATATTACTATAAATTGTATTTTTATAAATTAAATGTTATGCATTTTTTTAATTTGCCAGTTAGCTATTAGCATTAAAAATTTTATAAAGCTAACCAAAAAAGTATGTCCACCTGGTTTCTAATACTTTGTTCATATTTTGATAACATAGAATTACTTCCATTTATTTACAATATTACTTTTCTTAATATTTTTTATGAATAATTGTTACCATTTAAACAATTACAATTGTAAAAAGAATTTCCGCGAAAATTACCGTTTACATCTTTATCGTCATACTGTTAACTTATTTTAATGCACTCACTATTAATCAATAATAACACCACTAAATAAATTATTACAAAAATACAATAATTACCTTACATGAAATACAATATTATGTATAGGTATTATAGAGCATTGATTTGACACATTTTGCAAAAAGTAACTGGTGTTGGCATAGATCTCGCAAACGTTATAAAACCACCAATCCCATTGGTCTAATAAAACAAGACAATTTGAAAATAAAAGCGGCAATGGCGGCGCCGCGTGCGTGGCGCACTATTACAATACTGTATTTGAATGAGAAATGAGTTTTCAAAAATTGACCCTTTTCTCTTCGATTTTTATTTTATAATATTTCATTTTAATTATAAAAAATCGAGTGAGAGATGGAGCGCGTGCAGACAAGAGAGAAAGAGCGAAAGAGAGAGAGAGAGAAAGAGAGAGAGAGAGAGAGAGAGAGAGAGAGAGAGAGAGAGAGAGAGAGAGAGACGGAGAAAAAGGGGAACTAAGAAAGAAAGAGTGTAAACAAAGAAGCTGTTAAATAGAATTTGTTACCTTTGTTTTTTCTCGTTGCTTTCCTGCAGGTTTTTAGCGCTCTTTCGCGAGTTACCATCTTCATCGGTGCTACTTCCTTCTGCATCACTTTTTTCATCGCCAAATTCTTCTTCAGAATGTAAACTGCTTTCTGTGGTTGGACTCGTATATCCATCTGAATAGACTTTTGGCCTCCTTGTTCTCGTTGTCTTCGTCTTCTCTCGTAATTCCTCAGCAGTTTGCGCTAATAGCGCTATAGCACATTTCTCGAACCAATTATGTTTGTGGGAAATGTCGCAATTATTTTTGCAAATATATTTTGCATAATAACTTTTGTTACGCACGTAATTTTTTCATGCGTACCATTAGTTAATTATATTTATTAATTATTTTGTATAAAATTTATATTAATTATTTTATATAAAATTATATTAGTTATTTAGTATAAAATTTTCATGTTTAAATGTTGAAACTTTATAAAAAAAAATTTTAATTGAAAATGAAGTTTTCATATTTAAATAACTCATAAAAACCTTTGCAAAATTAAAATAAATTAAAAAAAATATTTAAATAATTTAAAAGTTATCTTGCATTATTAATTCAATAATAATATTTAATGAGTATAAATTATTGAAAATGAATAAATTCATGCTTTTTAAACCATGAATATAATTGAAAATTTTTGAAGCGTTAAAAATTAACTCGATAACGACACAAAACATCGACAAGCACATGTTTTTAAAAAGAAAAAAATAAAAATAAATTGTTTATTAACATTGCATTATGATAGCAATCAATTGAGAGATTCGTTCGACAAGACTATATATGTATACGTCACATCACGGCACTTAACTACGCGTCCGTCCATGTCTTTATTACCTAATGTACTAAACATAATTATATCGACCAAGGATGATGAAGAACAAGTGTCATCAGCCAAGTTCATTTCAAAAGTCTGATCGAAATAAACAATCTAACCGGTCAACACAGCTCAAAACTTGACAAAGAAAAAGAAGAAGAAGAGAGAAAAAAACGTGTAACCATATTTCGTCAGAACGCGGGTATAAAAAGAAAAACAAAACACACGCGTTTACCCATGCGTACGTCCAAATCCACCTAACATCGTTCTAACCCCGTATATCGTATAAATTTTCTTTCTCGTTCTCGTCGCGATTCGTCAAATTAATAATCGCTTAAACATGCACCAAGATAAAATCCTTACGCGTACCACGAATATAGTGCAAATCGCTCGCGTACGTATACATCCGCGTTGAACTTTCCGATAATTGCGGATTAATTCTCTAATTTATAAAAGTTCTCACGTCTAAGAGAGAAATGGTATGAGAACAGTGCCCCCCTCCCCCCCCTCCTTACTTCTACTCTTCGTTTTAATGAAATATGAGGCGTTTCAAGAGGCGATTAACGGGGCGCGTGGAAAACATTACTTTTACGACCTACGAGTTCAAGTGTATGATTTTTTTCCGGCTTAATAATGTAATGTACGCATGTAAATGTGTCGCAGACATTTTTAATTCAACAAAGATGTTTACTCATAATATGCAAAATTCAAACAAAATGTTATACTATTCAATCGTCAATCTCCTTATTAAAAATGATGTATACAATTTTTTTAACATGCAAATTCAATTGTCCAACTAAAAAGAAACTATGATTAAATTAAAGCGTTTGTTGAAAAAAAGGGAAAAAAACAAACTCGTT
Source organism: Chalcis sispes (assembly GCA_949987625.1). Taxonomy (NCBI): domain Eukaryota; kingdom Metazoa; phylum Arthropoda; class Insecta; order Hymenoptera; family Chalcididae; genus Chalcis; species Chalcis sispes. Next base: position 44,863,311 of record OX465098.1, read on the forward strand.
AAAAAAATTAGAAAGAACAATCATCAAACGTGAGAAGGAAAAAAATACACAAGCGGTATATTTTACCGCTTTCGCTATATTCATCGAAGAAAACAACGAAAGAGCACAAGTTTAAAAGTCAAGATCATTACTAAAGTCCTCGGTAAGTTTTCCTCCTATCTAAATGCTGTGTAAAATCATTAGGTTCAACTTGACTACTCTCTTGCGACGAAAGAGAGAGAAAGAAAGAGAGATAGAGTAAGTAAACATAGAACGAGAGTCTTAAAAATCAATCCTCAATTGTCGACCTTTGTGTCTACTGTATTAGTTATTTATGTACCATAGGCGAGCCTCGCGTCATTACAGCTTGAGGCAAAATATGTTGTGGATGGATAGTAGGGCCGCAGTCGCGAGCGCAGCGAGCGACTAAGGCGCCTCTATCCATCCACAAAATATGAGCCGAAAGCTTTAATGACGCGAGGTTCACTCATGGTGCTTAAAAAATTTTTCAGCCTTGTAACCCGTACGAAGACTCTTACTTAGTTAACAGAATAATTAATTTTATTTTGTTGCATATCAATAAAATGCAATTTCGAACCCATACTGACAGTTCGTAAACTACAGATATCGTCTGCTAACGCATGCGCATTTTGTACACATACACGTACATGTACATGTACATGTGTGTCAAAAAGTGACAGACAACATAATGTAAATATAAATATAAATTATGAAATTAAAAAAAATAGTAAATGGATTCATATTTGAAAACAAAATTAATTCTTGAACAATTATTATTTATTAAAAAATATAAATTTCTTGAGTATATTTATTAAATATTTATACAAAATAACATTTTTAACAAAAGTTTTTTTTATAAGATTTGAAGGCTTATAAATAATATTAATACTATTATAATTAATATAAATACTTTCTTATGTTATTTTTATCATAACAATACTATATTTGTTTAACACATTTTTTGTATAATCAATGAATTTTAGTCTCTTATTTAACATGAAAAAACAGTAACTTTTTTAAATATTTTAAATTTAATTTCTTCACACAAAAAACTTTTAAATCATTTATCTAAATCACAAACAAAATTATAAACTAAAAAATTATCACTTTAAAATCACTTATTATTAAATTTTTTAATTTTGCGGGATTATATTAGACTTTGCTTTTTCTATTAGTTTATTTAATTCACGTTTGCATTCTTCATCACTGTCACTATCACTCGTCTTATTTTCATTATTTAATAAATTGTCCATTTTTATTCTTCTTCTCAAATATTAAGAACGAATATTACCGGCACAACGATACACTATACTGAAAGAAAACAAAAGAAAAGCAGAGCCCCGTGGTCGCTCGAATGTACATACTGAGCGAAGGAGAGAGCGAGACAGAGATAGGGTGGTCACGTGGGAGCAATGGTGCGCGCGCTCTTATCGCTATCTCGTTCTCTCTCCTTCGCTCAACATACATAAGTCTTATTACGCGTTTCGAAAATATAAGTTTCGATGAAGACTCACATGCTACAGTCTGTCAAGTAAGAGCGTGGTCGTGTTAATTTATAAAAAAATTTATTTGATGAAACTTTCATATTTATATATACATTGTACGGATTACAAACAATGATGCAATTTGGTCAATAATGTGTCCAGTCACCACCGGCGTCGATAATTGCCTGGCATCTCCGAGGCATGCTTTCTACTAATTTGACGGCGTATTCTAGTGGCAAGGATCTCCAGATCCGACGAATTTCGTAAGACAACTGCTTCAAAGTGTATGTGTGTCTTCCACGAAGCTTCCGTTTAATATATGCCCACACATTTTCAATAGGGTTTGCATCGGGCGACTGCGACGGCCAATCCAATGTAACGATGCCAGATTAAGTCTTCCACTGAGTACAGAGCTTGCTGCGGTGTTTAGGATCGTTGTCCTCCTGCAGAATCCAATCTTCATTTTTTGTGATGAACCATCGTTTGGCAGATGGCAGTAAAGCCTTTTTGTAGATTTTTATCATTTTTTTGGCATTTAGGTTGTCAGTAAAGAGGTGCAAAGTGCCGAATCCCTGCTTTGAGAAGCAGCCCCAAAGATGCACCTTTATTCCATGTTTTACGGTCCGCTGAACAAGCCTATTGGTGGAAGTTGACCAGGCTCGCGTGAGGACAGAACGTGCCCATATAGAACATTCATCAGTAAAAATGACATTTTCAAAATCTCTATCAATATTCTCATGCGCCCAAGCGAGTCGCTTTGTCACATGTTTTTCAGTCAACAGAGGCTTCTTCATTGTGTTGCGCCATTTCAGATGATGAGTACGAAGATGGGTTCGGATAGTTTCGTAGGATATATCTAAACCTTTTGCCATTAATTTTGCTTGTCCTTGCCGCAGTGTTAAAGCAGGATTCCGCGAAAACAGATTCACTATTCTTTTTTCATCTTTTTTGTTCACTTTTCCTATCGTGCCACGTTCTGGTAAATCATCGACATTTTTAGCCACTTTATATCGCTGTATCCACTTCTGTACAAATGCCTTCGACTTTCTCATATATTTAGCAGCCGCTGATTGCGACATTTTTGGACCTTTCGGGTGGATGCAAAGGAACACAGCCTCGTAGCACGACGCGTACTTAGCACTCATGGCGTTTAACGTGATTCTCTTTCAAAAGATCAACAACAACTGAATCTTTGTTGACAATGCATCAAGGACAAAGCTTTTCTCTATCGGCTTGCGAAGGAATTAGAGCGAAATCTTTTATTACCTGTCAGTGAAGTCGACCACGCTCTTACTTGACAGACTGTAGGTTATATGAAGCGACAAATACATAGCAGTGGCGTTGTTAACTTTTTTTTCTCCTGGGACGTATACAGCCTAGGAGGACGTATAGAATGACATACAGCCTAGGAGGACGTATAGAAAAATGTTAATACGATCGAGAAGGCGCTTGCGCGTATGGAAACCATTTACACGCTGAGGATGCTCCGTAGGTAAGAGTCGCCGTACGGGTTAGTAGGCTGAAAATGTATATGTATGTTTATTTTCAGCTTTCACATTCTATGTTATCAAAATATGAACAAAGTATTAGAAACCAGGTGGACATACTTTTTTGGTTAGCTTTATAAAATTTTTAATGCTAATAGCTAACTGGCAAATTAAAAAAATGCATAACATTTAATTTATAAAAATACAATTTATAGTAATATTAATATAAAAATCAAAATTAAATTTATTTCAAATATACACCAATTTCTTATATTAATTGTAAACCAATTTTGGAAGAATTGATCAATTGTTACATAATCAATATTTTCAATGGTTCCTGAAACCAACCGCATACAAAACAATGCAAATTACATAGATTTTTTATTTAATTACAGTGGCAATTAAGTCAGATTATTAATACACATTTGATGATGTCGAATTTGAGTGGAAAATTGTCATCGAGTGGAAAATTGGCAAAGAAATTTACATCAAAAAGAATATTTAAAAGTATATTTTTTAGTACTTCAAGTTAGTCACTATTTAATGTTTGCAGTATATGTATCTATTACTCGTCAAAGTTATACTTCTCGACTCATGGTTACTAAGCAAAGCTTCCAATATTCGTAAAAAGTACTCTAGCTTGTACTTTTTTCGTTTCTTCTCACCATTGGTAAGAAAATAAATAATTCGATAAATAATATTTGATGAAAAATATAAATCGATTTTTATTTATAAAATAATTAAGAATATGGTTAGTAAACTTAAAATAAAAGCACACGTTTGATTATTTTAACAAATATCAGTAAATCTAAATTGATACAGCAATAAACATTTTTATTTTTATATTAAAAATTGTTATTTTTATATTAAAAAAGTGTTATAAATATTTCAAATTAAGAGTTCAAAACTGATAGTGGATATTGTACGTGTTTAAAGAATTTCGTTAGAACAGCACACGTAGGCTGAATAAATTTAATAAATATTTTTATTTAATAATAATTTAAAATGAGAGTTGTGAAAATTTTATAAAAAAGTTGAAAAAAAAAAAAGACTTTTAGAGTAAAAAAAAAAATTATCTTAAGATGAGATTGTTTATTTTAAAATAAAGATATAGTGAATAAAAAAATTTAAAAAAATATTTTTTTTTTTCTTATTTAACAAAAAATATGTATTTGTTTTATTTAAAAAAATATATATTGCATTAGTGTATATCAGTAAAAATCATGCGCTGTATAAGAGTATTTATTATTTTTTAATCTAATCTTTTTTGCTAAGTCAAGTAATTTTAAAGAATTTTACGTGACATATTTATTGTTAAAAAAGTTTAATTAATGTTTGGGTTTATGTATACTTACCTATAGTTTGTATAAAAAGCCTAATAATAATAATGTTTATATTAAACAAAAATATGTTTATCAAAAAAAAATATATATTATTGCTATAACCTAATAGTTTATTTGTAAAATCAATAAAAAAATTAAAATTCTGCGAAGCTTCATTTCAGATGATAGGAGTGGAATCGTATTACGAAGTGCATTCTCTTATGTTTGACTTTGATTACAGATTTTTTTCCAGTAGATGATGTTTTTGCTGCGAAGAGCAAGGGAAAGAGAGAAACAGAAAGAACAATCTTTATTCTTTTCAATTTCTTTTTTATTTTCTTTTCTTTTTATTTATCTCTTAATTGACTTTTTTGTCATTAATTTATTATTCCTTTTTATTAATTCTGAAAAATTCTATTTTTCCAGACTGAAGAACTGAAGAAAAAGAAATTCAACCTTCGAAACAGCTCGATTGGTACGATCAAGACATACTTGAAAAAAAAATGGAATGACAAATCTGTGACCCTAGCACAACGGCAGCGTTTAGATCAGCAGCATCCTACTTCAGCACCAACGTACTGTAACGAAATCAACAACGGCGAGCACAATGGCAATGCCAACAGCGACTCCATTAATTTTAGCAATCCAACACCACGAGACCCTAATGGTCAATCAGATCAAAAAACTGAAAATATCGCTCTCGGTGGAGGAGGTCAAAGTCCAGATATAAGTCATGAGCTGAATAGCGATACTAACGGCTTCGTCAATCACGATGCTTTAACATCACACATTCTTGATGGTGAAAGTGGTCAAAATCTACCGAAACGTGAGTGGGATGGCGGCATCAGCTCTGCCGCTCCACCATCACATCTTGAGGGTGAAAGAGGTCAAATTAGGGGCTTTGTGGAACAGAATAACGGTGGCAACAATGTCTCGTTTAATCGTAATGATCCACCACTACAATACGAGAATAACGGCAATGACAACGGCTTGGCTGATCTTGATAATCCACGTGCAATGAATGGTGTAGGTGACGATGAAGATGATAGTGATCAACATAAGTACATTAAGAAATCTTTAAACAAAAACACATTTCTTTTAATAAATTTTTAATAAACTTTAACGTTTTATTCGCAGTACTGCTACCAGAAGAGGATCTAGAAACTGAAGAAGAGAGAAACGATTGGAATCAACTGTTAACTGAAAGAACTCGAGAAGGGACTACAATAGTAGAGTGCGATCGTCGTGCGATGAAAAATTAATTTTGCTGAAATGGTTTTTTTATTGTTTGTTGTTATGCCTATTATTTTATTTCAATAAAACTTTTGATTTTAGGTATACATGGGATAGAATAAATATATTTTGGCAGGGGAGTATGCTAAAATGCTAAAAAATCTTACATCAGTATCGAAATACTTACGAAAAATGTTAAGGATACATTACACATCAGCGGAATTGATGGTTAGGTGCATAGACATTAATCGAACAACGGTCCGACTTGAAGACCATCCAATCGCGAGAAAAGAGATCACTCCTAAAAAGTACAGCCTTTTAAAAGGTGAGTTTGATGCTTTAAAATTAAATAATAAATAAAATTATAAATTAATTTAACAATATTAATCTTTTTAATACTTACTTCTATCGGCAGAAGTTACTCTTCGTTTTTGCGATAAATTAGATAACACAGGAAGAAAGCGCACCAAATACGATGGGTCGGCTTTTAATCTGATGCTTCGCAAACCGTATGAGGGACCTGGGAGCCCAAATAAATTATACTAATAAAATAGCCACCCGCACTCTTAATCTCGAACTCAGAGCACAGATAAAAGCACACATAATAGAGTGCCTTAAGCAAGGTCTGAAACCCGAAATAGAGAAAACAATGAAGGAGACAAATAACATCTCAGACATAGTAAAAAACGCAATACTGGCCGAAAAACAAATCGCCTCTAAAACTGCTCTTTGCGATAAACAGCGACCTTATAAAAAGAGATTCCTTTATACAAGCGAAAAAGTCGAAAAACCAGAGCTGAAAAAACCGGTAAATATCCGATTCGAAGCGTGCACAAACATGATGGTAATATACCGGTTTTGTAACAAACCAGGACATTCGGAGTAATCTTGTTTCCACAAAGCAAAGACGTGCCAAATTTGCAGAAAGGCCGGCCACACTGCCAACCTCTGCCGTAATGACGTAGTATGCCAAATATGTGAACAAAAAGGACATATAGCGGCGCAGTGTAACAAAAACAGGTGCGTAGTTGACGTCTGAAAATTATGTAATAAGCCCGGACACTCAGCACTGAATTGCTTTAAGCGGACCAACAATACGCCTAAAGCAGAGATACGCAGTTACAAATGCGACACACCCGGCCATACGGCAGCACTCTGCCGCCAACAAAAATCCTGCAATGTAACCAATGCACCAATTTGCAGCTACTGCCAAATAAAGTGACATGTGGCCACAGAATGTAGAAAGAGGAAATATAACCAGCCAAAAAACGAGAGGAGTCTCCCCTAACAGAGCACCTCCGGAGAGAGCCCACGACCTCAAGCGCGCTCATCACTGTCAATAGAACTGGAGGATTTTCGAAGAGAATTAATGCCATAGGAACTTGCAGAACTATCCCGTTTATAAGTTTTAACCTTCTACATAACAAATTCCCCAACACCTTTATGATCGACGCAGGATCAGAAGTTAGCGTGCTAAAAGCACATGTTTTGCCAGACTATGAATACCTCAAAAATCAGGACGGATATACCCTCCAAGGCCTAGGAGGCGAGACAGAGGAAGGTCTGGGGAAAGCAAAGATCAAATTTGGGGAAACCATAATCGAATTCATAGTGGTAGGCAATAATTTTCCTATCTCTTTCGACGGTGTGTTAGGAGCGAACTTTTTCGAAACCACCAAAGTAGAACTAGACTTCGAAAATAACCTAATGACGTTAAATAATAAATACGTTAAGGTTATCTGGGACGACAAAGATCGACCTCATCTAATAAAAAATCGACATAAAATCAAAAGCGACGTAAAGGCGTGATTACCATTCTTAATTCTTAATTCTCCTATTCTTACAGAGAAGAGATTGTTAGTCGATTCAGAAACAGAAACAAATTTAATAAAATCAAGTCTGATACCGCCTGAAGAGAAAATCGACACATCAAAAAAATACACCTTAAGAGGAATCGGAAAAAGGATCATACGTACGAGGAGCGTTTGAAAAGTCTGTGCAAAAATAAAAACTGCTTACGTATTTGGGGTAAACCTTTTTTATTTTTCGACATAGTCACCCTTTAGGCTTATACACTTCGATTAACGATGTTCTAGTTTGTTGATCCCTTCCGAATAATAGGATTTGTCCAAGTCTGCAAAATATCCATTAGTGTCTGCAATCACCTCCTCGTTTGAATAAAATCTTTGTCCCGCCAGCCATTTCTTCAAATTGGGGAACAAATAGTAGTTCGAGGGAGCCAAGTCTGGAGAATAGGGGGGATGTGAAATGAGTTGGAATCCTATTTCGATTAATTTTGCGACCACAACTGCTGAGGTGTGTGCTTGTGCGTTGTCGTGATGGAAAAGGACTTTCTTGTGGGCCAATCGCGAGCGTTTTTCTTGCAGCTCGGTTGCCAAACGGTCCAATAACGATCAATAATATGCACCTGTAATAGTTTTACCCTATTCCAGGTCATCCATCACCGTATCATGGATTTGATCAATGATTTCTGGAGTCGTAACCTCTACAGGCCGTCCAGAACGTTCAGCGTCACTTGTGCCCATATGGTCAGTCCAAAAATTTTGAAACCACTTATAAACTGTTCTAATCGAAGGTGCAGAGTCACGATAATGTTTATCAAGCTTCTCTTTAGTCTCCTGAGGCGTTTTGCCTTTCATAAAGTAATGTTTAATCACCACACGAAATTCTTTTTTGTCCATTTCTTGAAAATCACTCGACTTCCTTGATTCACACGAATGCCAAACACAAAGAAATAGACCAATATGGCTGCAACTTGGTGTGTGTTCATTCAAGAGATGCTACTAACTAAACATGACTTCGATACGCGCCGGTGGTGCCATCTCTCGGACTTTGCACGGACTTTTCAAACGACCCTCGTACCTGGGAAACAGTAGAGATCTCATTGTTGGTAGGTAAGATAAAATTCTTGGTGATAAAAGACGACACATATATCCCAGGGAAGGTGTACTAGGTTGCGATATTCGGTGTGACTTCCGAGTGCATCTTGACTACCTTTACCACCTGATGGTATGTAACGGCGTCGCACAACCATTCAAAATTTAAATAGCGCTCAGCGTTAAAAAGCAGTTATCTGACTTCGGAAAATGAGATAGCGACCGACTTGGATTACCTGCTCGAGTCAATCGCCGACTTTGGAAACCCTGGGTTTCTCGAAGAACCAGAAGTTAAGGAAAACATCGAAGACTATTTGCGTACCGATCACCTAGACGACTATAAGAGGTCATACGTAGTCGACTTAGTAAAAAATAACAGAGATATATCTTACCTACCCGATGATGAGCTTCTGGGAACTGACCTTATAACGCATAAAATCCCCACGACTGACGACATTCCAGTCCACACCAAACAATACCGGTTCCCACATTCGTTAAAAGACGAAATAAATCGGGCAATGAACGAATTGTTAAAGGTAGGGGTCATAATGAATTTCTATTCACCCCACAATGTCCTGGTTTGGGCTGTATCAAAAAAATCTGACTCACAAGGCCGCCCTAGATGGTGCATGGTATTAGATTTCCGGGCCTTGAATGAAAAAACAATAGGCGATTCGTATCTACTTCCTAATATCGAAGAGATATTCGATCAAGTAGGATCAGCCAAATACTATACAGTGTTCGACTTGACGTCAAGATTCCACGAGATAAAGATGGACCTGGAACACGCATATAAAACGGCTTTTAGTACACCATTCGGCCACTATGAATTTGTTAGGATGCCCCTTAGATTAAAAAACGCGTTCGCTACCTTCCAAAGACTGATGGATAAATTATTAACACATTACTGATTGGCAACTTTTCTGAAAATTTACCTTATGTGCCCGGCTATTGTTTTGAAAGCGAATGTGGAAGTAAAACAATATAAATAAACTTAAATAAATTTTTTTCTTACAACTAAGAACGAAACTTGGCCGGTCTTATAAGCGAGACACAACTCGAGGTATGCAGATCGAATAATTACACTACAAGATTTCCAACAGTGTGCCGTGAAAACAATAAAGATGCGGAAAAAATGCTTATCACGAGATAACTCGTGACCGATCAGCAATGCTTGGCCACGATAACACGAGTTTACTCGTGACCAATCAGCAATGTATTAAAAGGGATGCAAGGAATAACATTGTTTGTCTACCTAGATGACACTGTACTCCAACAGTATAAACGAACATCATAAGAAAATAACCGAACTAATGGACAGGCTAAGAAAAGCGAGATTAAAGCTACAAATCGAGAAATGCGAATTTTTAAAACGCGAAGTGGTATACCTAGGCCACCTGCTTAGCGAGAAAGGACTAAGACCTGATCCTAAGAGACTGGAAGCCGTGAGATGCTTTTCGCGACCTAAGAACGTAAAGATCGTTCGCCGATTCTTGGGGTTAGCAGGATATTATCGGCGATTTATGAAAGGATTCGCATACATTTTCAAGCCTCTAACTAAATTGTTAAAAAAGGAGACTACGTTCGCATGGAATGACAAAACCAAGCAAGTGTTCAATTTATTAAAGGAAATGCTGTGCAGCGTGCCTGTACTACAGTTTTCCAATTTATCTCAGCTCTTCATAATCACTTCGAATGCTTCACGATACTCTGTAGGAGGAGTCCTATTTTAAGGAGAATCAGGAAAAGACCGGCCAATAGCCTACACTTTCCGCATGCTGCGTAGCGCCAAAAGTAATTATGAAGTATACGAGAAAAAGGCGTTAGCCATAGGACACAGCGTAACAGCATTTAGATTATACGTATATGGGCGGGAATTCACAATAATAACGGATCACCAACCGTTAGTATGGTTCAAAACACCCGACCTCAACACGAGAGTCCATAAATGGAGATTCAAATTATCTGAATGCAATTACAAGATAATTTATAAACTTGGAAAATTAAACGCGAACGCTGACGCTTTATCGCGTATCCCAGTCAAAAAGAGAGCCATTAACATAGTAACACGCGCGCAACATAAGAAGACTGCTCTCATTGCTGACGAAGACAAAAAAAAACAATTATCAGATAACCCGACGACACAGACACATAAAAAATCTAAGGGACGACCTAGAAAGGTTCAAGAGATCATTCTGATTATGAAAAAAGAACACCACGACCCAAGGAAAAAGTTGACTACGAAGAAAGCGAAGATTACGACTCCGACGAACTTGCGCAACCCAAACCTTTCGCTACGCTCGCAAGACCCATATCAAGGTCAGACAAAGAACCGGGATCCTCCGATGAATTCGAAGACAACGAAGTAACGAGCCACAGCCTCATATTGGAATTAAAAGAACCACTCCGTACAAGAAACGACAATATAGTCTATTTCGTGGCCTCGGACGGACATTTTTGCGACGAAGGCAGTAAAATGCTGCTCGAATAAGAAAAAAAAAAGAAAGGCGAAAAAGAAAAGAATCTTTCTGCGCTGTATGTATAAAACGGAATCAGCCGGTCTCCCTGGCACAAATTAACCCTTTGACTATGGCACACTTTGTTACGCACCGATCGTACCATATGGCAGGGATTTTGTTACGATGTGCGCCGAGAAAGGCGAATTTTTGGGTAGGGATGCATTTTTGTGAATACATATTTAAATAAAAAACTGAATTTCACTTCATTAAAATAATATTATTTATTTCTTTAAACCTGACCTACCATAAATATCTAATAATCAATGTCTAAATAACAAATATAGGCGCCCTCCGTGTCAGAAAGCCGAACTACGTCAAGCGCCTATAGGCGCCCTCCGTGTCATAAAGCCAAACTGCCCCGGGCGCCTAAAGGCGCTCTCAGTATCACAAACGCAAAATTTCTAAGCGCCTAAAGGCGTCCACAGTAGCCAAGGGGTTAAGAAAAACCTATCAAATGGTTTAAAAAGCTTGAAAGAAGTATTAGAGAAATTCGCCAAAAAACGTTTGGCGTTGCTAAAAGTAGATACATAGAAAATGTAGAATGGTTAATCATGAGTCTCCTCAAAAGTACATTCATTAATACTTCCATTAAAATCTTCGTCTGCCCTGGAAAACTAAAATCCGTTTTGATCGACAAGAGGGATGAAGTTTTCCATGAACTCCACAAGTCACCGATCGGAGGTCACAGAGGAGTATCCAAGATTTTTAACCGAATCCGGCAAAAATATTACTGGGAAAATCTAAAAGACGACATACAGCGACGCATTCAACAATGCCTTGACTGTCAATTAAAAAAATTGGTGCGCCTCAAAACGAAACAGCCTTTGGCAATCACTGATACACCGAAGGCTGTTTTCGTTAAAATCGTAATGGATATAGTACGACCCCTTAAGGTTACCAAGAAAAGGAATGAGTACGTGTTAACAATACAAGACCAACTATCAAAGTTTTTTTAGCCGTACCTCTACAAAACACTCTGGCTACTACTATCGCCGATGCATTAACCAAAAATGTATCTGTTTATTCGGAGCACCTAAAGCAATATTAAAAGATCAAGGAAAGAATTTTCTAAGCCAGTTGATGAACAGAATCGCCAAAAGATTTAAAATAAAGAAAATCAGAACAAGCGCTTTCCATCCCCAGTCGAATGGATCACTGGAAAGATCTCATCATGCACTTAGCGAGTTTCTAAAACAATACACTGATAAGGACAACGAGTGAGATAAATAGATTAAAATAGTCATGCTAACTTATAACACTTACGTACAAGAAAGCACGAAACATACGCCTTACGAGGTGGTGTTTGGGAAATCACGCAATCACTGATTAGCTAGGGGATAAATATCTGGTATAAGACTTTCGCATTTATTTATGATGCCCCTCTGACTAGATAAGCATACCCTGTCAGAATATTTATGCTTGGGTAATGGAGACTTTTTTATTATATACATACACCATTTACAAGGTGCATATTTTTCACCAGTTTTTTGACTAACAATTATTTCAGCAGACGGCAAGCTATACTCTCCTTTGCTCATAGTTTTGCAAGAATCTAATGGCAAATTTGGACCAATAGTAGAAAGAAACTTGTAGAAAGCAAAGAATATTAGTGTATGTTATATCCATCTAATTCTGGAAAACTAACATCTTGGATTACCGCTAAATGGTTTGAAAACGACTTTTTATCAGTAGCTCGTAAAAACTCTTCATTGCTGTTAGATTCTTGGCATGGACAGACTAAAAAAGTATTTGAGAATACAAATAAAGGTAACGAAATTGTCAAAATTCATACTATACATCCCGGAGTAATTGGGGAAACATCCAACCGTTGGATGTTTATGGATTTAGACCATGGAAAAATTTTATTGAATCTTTTTCGGTTATGGTCTTGTTATATAACTTGGACATTAATATACATCATAATAAAGGTTACAAATAATTATGCAGTAATATTGCATGAAAAGTTACTGTAATCTTTTATGGAAGCTAACTGGCAGTTTCGTAAGGGATTACCCCCACTTGTAGCTCAACAAAAAGGCCTTTTTCATGAATTTTTTTAAAGAAAACTACAAAACTTTTTTAAACGATTATTATATCATCTTAAAGAATACATCTTAAAGAACTTTCAGTAATATTTTATTGCAAAATATTACATTGTCAAGTGGCAAATGGCCGCCAATGAAATAGTGTTTTTATTTATTTGGTTTGCGGTGACCACTATTGCGGCGAAGTGGATCATTTGAAACAAATGTGGATAGATTTAGTTAAATATAAGTATAAACTAGTCTTTAATCAAAGGATTTAAAAAAATATTTATTTTTCACAAAATAGCGGGCAGTCAAAGTTAATGGTTTGATTTTAACAAAAAATCAAATGATTAAAGACTACATTTTTATGTATTAACCTTTGACTGGTGACATGGTTTTTGTGTAACGTAACTGGTGACGCGCGGCCTGAGAAGCCGCTGCTGTTAAATGGTCTATAGCATCGAAAGTATTTATGCTAGCTTACCTCAGTTTTTAAACTCAGAACCCAAACAACAACCCAACAAGAACCCAAACAAAAAGACAAAAAATCAGAACCCAAAATACGTGCTAAGTTGACGCGTATATCGCACCGTCTGACACCGCTCGGCCTGTGAGACCGCTTGTCATCAGTTAAAGGTTAAATAAGCCTGCAAAATTTCAAGAAGATCGGTTTATTAGTGTTCGAGTAATCTTGGTCACCGACTTTAGAAATGCCATTTCGAGAAAAACGTGTTTAAAGTTTTAATTTCAGTTTACACGAAGAAAATAATTTTTTTTGTAAACTTACATAGAGTCATCTATTCCGGGTCCATACAGAAGTTCTTCCGCCGACGATGCCGCTTGCAAAACGGTAATTTGGTGTTGCCTTCGTAACATTTTTCCTTCAGGAGTGCTCTCGGCCGCACGTCTCTCTGCCAGTGCAATCCGTGCTTCGTCCATTTTATCAGCATATTCGTGCGTGTTGTGTCCACAGCTCACTCCGATTGAGTTCAAATAAAATAATAATGATTTTGAACCTTCGTTGAATAGTCCAACGGCAATATAAGCTGCTAAATTTACAACGATTGCTCCACTCGAGACGATTTTTGGGCTGATTTTCCAAATAAGTTGATTGAAGCTTTCGTTGTTATTTTGATTAAAGCCACCGACGCATCTTTCGAGTAAAGTTTCTTTACTCAGATCGTCGTATATAGGTCTGATGGCATCCAATACATTTGATGGAAGTGGTCTGTAATCGTGTTGGAAAGCCTCGTTTCTCGCCTGAGCTCGTTGATATGAACACCACGATTCTTCACCGGTTGGACATCTCTCATGGTGTGGTTTTGCATCGGTTGAACTGTAATGATCGAAGGTCGCCCATATTGCCTCATGCATATCGTGAACAGAAGCAGAATGGCATCGAATAGCAAGTCCATAGTACACAGTGAGCTTGTCAATAAATTTTACTGTCAGCTGTCCTTTACCACCAAGCTTTTTGTTTTTTTTTACTTAATTACGAAGACGGGATCCCATACGCTTTTGGACGTGTCCGATGCATTCTTTTTTTATAACTTCTACGTCGTCATAAGGATGAGACTTTAATAGCCCAGTGTACGTCTTCGAATCTCCGTCTCCAATATAGTAACGGTACAGGACATTATATTTTGCTATTGAACGCTTGAAGACTTCGATAATAGAGTCCACCTCCATTTTTCTTGAGGAGCCTTCGTGATTTGCACTGCAGTTATTTTCGTGTGTTTCGTACCATTGTTCGTATTCCGCATCATTAAGTTTATGTTTCCACGATTAACACATTTTACAATACGCACTTTTTACCACGAGATCAAGTACTTTTCCACTGTAGTAGCCTATGACTGATTTAACTCCGAACAACGACGAATATCCTCGTTTCCTCCAGGATCCATCTCCGGAAACTGTTAATTTAGAAGTTGCATCTTCTGCTGCATTAGGTGTATTTTCAATTTTTTCTCGTACGGCTTTTTTAAATATTACATCTGCACATGTTTTCACAGACTCATAAATACTTTTTAAAATTATTGAATATGTATTCTCGGTAAGAAACCTTGGCATGTCCATAAGTTCGCAAAATGTTTGTGCTCCAGCCAATCCTATGCCGAGAACTCTCATAGTGAATATAAATCGACGATTTATTTCATACAAATGTGCCACAAAAGGAGAAGATGGTATCAAATTATCTGCACATGAGTCACATTTCACAACGACTTTGAAGCCTAGTCCTCTTGCATTTGCAGTTTCAAATTTAATATTTCCATTACACGTTTTGCACTTCACTAAACTTGAAATTGCAGCAAACACAACAAAAAAGTTTAAAATGCGATATTCAATATTCGGGCTCTGATTCACAGTCATATCAATATTATCTTTCAGTTTCTTCGCAGACGTGCTGAAAGTTTCAGTTTCCGATTCGGCCAGGTTTGGGTTAAAAATTACCCTTCCTTTTTTTTGGTCGAGATTTCCGTAAATTTTCACTGCTTCTTGTTTCTCGCGAACCTTTTTTTCGATCCATTTTTAAATGTAAAATAAATAAAAACTGCGCTTATAATATTGTGAACGGCGGAAATAAATACGTCTCATATAGTTGAACTTTCAAGCTACACTGACGAATTTAAACGATAAAAGGCAACGAAAATTCGTTTCTACAAATTCCAGTCTATTATAGAAACGTTTTAAATGCCAGATATACGATCATTGTCATCGAATAATCGACTGAAACCGTCGAGAGGGTCGAGCGTGCCAGGTGTCAGACTAGCCGGTTGTTTACACAACGGATTCTTCTCTTTCAACGCTCATATCTCAGTCAATTTTGTTCGGATCGACTTGAAATTTCTAGGTCATATTCTCAGATACTTATACTTCAAAGAAATGCAATTAACAAAAAATCGATTTTTTCAAAGTCGCAAGTGGGGGTAACCCCTTAAGTCGGACATTTTGATCTTACGGCAATATTCCATGATAGCTTCCTGGAAGCTTCCGAACCTTTCTTGGAAGCTTACAGCAAGCTTACAGGAAGCTTTTATGCTGTGTGGAAAAATAATACAAAATTCAAGACTATCAAGTTTTTCTTATTATTAGAAAAGAATCTTTGTTTATTAAGAAAAGTATTATTAGCTGCAAAAATAATATTTTCTGTATGCCTAATTTTGTTTAAGTTAATTTATAATGAAAATTGATTTCAAAACATTTACTGCTTTTTCATTTTTAATTTTTTTTATTATGCGTAATTAAACTAAGGCAACCATCATTATTTGTTTACTGTTAGAAGAATTCCATTGGAATTATTATGTGTATTAAAATTGGGAATAAAAGTTTAAGTTCGCTTTTAAAAAAATCTAACTTGACCTTCAAATAGTCTTTAACCCTTTTAGTGCTGGAGGCCGATATATCGGCTCCTGCTGCACTGGCGAGAAGTGCCAGAGCCGATATATCGGCCCGCACCTTGTAGCGCTTTACTATTCGCATTGCGGGAGAACTTTATCTCAAAATAATATAGAAAAACTAGTGTTATTGTTTTGTTCTCTATTTCGTCCTTAATACACTGCTTCTTAAATTATGTAAATATTGTTTTTTGTTTGGTTTTTATGAGCGTTTTCCCAAACCCTAGTAAAACCGTGAAATTCGCCCGGTTATTCTCGCATAGGCGCCTCTTTTTCGCCCGGCACTAAAAGGGTTTAAACGATGGTCAAGGTCATGGTCAATATCGTGGTAAAAGATATCCCACATAAGTTTTTCGCCTTTTTACCTTTTCATGGCCAAATGCAGTGACTTTCCTCCGAAAAAATTGATTTGACCTCGAAATGATCATGAAGGTTGTGGTAAAGGTCATAACTGCTTGGACGTGAAATTTTTTGCTCTTTTCTTTCCCGGGGTCAAAGGTAAGGCTTTTCATTTAAAATATTGAATTGACCTTCAAATGACCTTGAAGGTCATATTCAAGGTCATTGTTAAGATCATGTTAGGACGCAAAATTTCCTGCTCTTTCGTTTTTTGGGATCAAAAGTAAGGATTTCCATTTAAAAATCCAACTTGACCTTCAAATGGTTGCCTTAGTTTAATTACGCATAATAAAAAAAATGAAAAATGAAAAAGCAGTAAATGTTTTGAAATCAATTTTCATTATAAATTAACTCAAACAAAATTAGACATACAGAAAATATTATTTTTGCAGCTAATAATACTTTTCTTAATAAACAAAGATTCTTTTCTAATAATAAGAAAAACTTGATAGTCTTGAATTTTGTATTATTTTCCCACACAGCATTAAAACTTCCTGTAAGCTTGCTGTAAGCTTCCAAGAAAGGTTCGGAAGCTTCCAGGTAGCTATCATGGAATATTGCCGTAAGATCAAAATGTCTGACTTAAGAAACTGCCAGTTAGCTTCCATGAAAGATTACAGTAACTTTTCATGCAATATTACTGCAAAATTATTTGTAACCCTTATTAAGGTGTATATTAATGTCCAAGTTATATAACAAGACCATATCCCAAAAAGATTTAATAAAATTTTTTCATGGTCTAAATCCATAAACATCCAACGGTTGGCTTGATCCAATTACTCCGGGAGGTATAGTATGAATTTTGACAATTTTGTTACCTTTATTTGTATTCTCAAATACTTTTTTAGTCTGTCCATACCAAGAATCTAACAGCAATGAAGAGTTTTTACTAGCTACTGATAAAAAGTCATTTTCAAACCATTTAGCAGCAATCCAAGATGTTAGTTTTCCAGAATTAGATGGATATACATATGGTCAAAAAAGTACCGGGAATTGTCGATTTTAATCTGGCGGAGCAATTTAGGCAGGTAACATTTTTTTTTCTAGGTTTGTACAACTGTCCTTAATGACTATGCCAAGTTTGAGCGGAATCTGTCAACGAGTGTGTTTACAGTAGCTGGTTAAGTCAGTCGATGTCAATAGTGCGTGCCAATTTTTGACAATGGGTGATTACGTTGAACAAAGAATTTGTCTAAAATTTTGTGTTGCGAATGAAATTTCGTGTGCCGATGCATTGAAAATGTTGCAAAAGGCTTTTGGTGATAAAGCACTATCGAAAACCCGTGCGTATGATAAGTGGTACAAAGCCTTCAAGGAGGGTCGTGAAGTCGTCGAAGACTTGCCTCGTTCCGGACGTCCATCGACGGCTTCGACCGCAGATAACGTCGATAAAATTAAAGAAATGGTGCTTGAAAACCGTCATACCAGCTTGAGAGAGATAGCACATGAACTTGAGATATCCCACGAGTCCACACGTACGATTTTAATTGATATTTTGGGCATGAGAAAGGTGGCCGCAAGACTCGTTCCAAAAGAGCTTAATTTTCTTCAAAAACGCTATCGCGAACAGGTCGCTTCGGACATGCTGGATCGCGCCAATTCCGATCCAGAATGCATCATAACTAATGACGAAACGTGGGTGTACGGTACGATATGCAAACAAGCCAGCGAGCATCGGAATGGGTAGGAAAAAACGAGCCAAAACCGAAGAAATCATGCCAAAGCCGCTCAAAAATGAAGGTGATGCTCATTGTTTTCTTCAATATCCGTGGCGTGGTGCACTACGAATTCGTTCCAGAGGGTCAGACGGTAAACAAAGAGTATTACCTAGGCGTTATAAAACGTTTGCGTGAGCGTATCCGTAAGAAGCGGCCAAATTTGTGGGCGGACAACTCGTGGATTTTGCACGACGATAACGCACCGTCTCACCGATCTACGATTGTGACAGACTTTCTCGCCAAAAACTCAACGAACACGCTTGAATAACCACCGTGTTCGCCAGATTTGGCTCCCTGTGACTTCTTCCTCTTCTCAAAACTTAAATTGCCGCTCCGTGGCACCCGTTTTCAGTCGATTAAAGCCATAAAACAAAATTCGGCGCGGAGCTGAAGGCCATCCCGGAAAGCGCCTATAAGAAATGTTTCGATGATTGGAAGTGCCGTTGGCATAGACGTATCGGAGCAAATGGAGCCTATTTTGAAGGCAAACCAATAAATTTTGATTATTAAACGTAAAAATGTTGTTTTAACTTAAAATTCCTGGTACTTTTTTGACAGACAGTACACTAATATTCTCTGCTTTATACAAGTTTTTTTCTACTATTGGTCCAAATTTGCCATTAAATTCTTGCAAAACTATAAGCAAAAGAAAGTGGAGCTTGCCGTCTGCTGAAATAATTGTTAGTCAAAAAACTGGTGAAAAATATGCACCTTGTAAATGGTGTATGTATAAAATAAAAAAGTCTCTATTACCCAAGCATAAATGTTCTGACAGGGTATGCTTATCTAGTCAGAGGGGCATCATAAATAAATGCGAAAGTCTTATACCAGATATTCATCCCCTAGCTAATCAGTGATTGCGTGATTTTCCAAACACCACCTCGTAAGGCATATGTTTCGTGCACTCGTTGTCCTTATCAGTGTATTGTTTTAGAAACTCGCTGAGTGCATGATGAGATCTTTCCAGTGATCCATTCGACTGGGGATGGAAAGCGCTTGTTCTGAGTTTCTTTATTTTAAATCTTTTGGCGATTCTGTTCATTAACTGGCTTAGAAAATTCTTCCCTTGATCTGTTAATATTGCTTTAGGTGCTCCGAATAAACAGATAAATTTTTTGATTAATGCATCGGCGATAGTAGTAGCCAGAGTGTTTTGTAGAGGTACGGCTAAACAAAACTTTGATAGGTGGTTTTCAATGAATAACATAGTTTATTGCAATCATTCTGGAAACGTGAATGAATTTTTTTTTAGTTAGTTTCTTGATTATGAATTTGGTTGTCATGTAGTGGTTTCTGAAGTTATTACTAATTTAAGGCCAGGTTACCCCAATAAACGTAATTTTTTTCAATACATTTTATTCATAGTACGAAACATGTTGAGTAATCAATTTTTTTACATATGTAAGCACATATATAAATTTACTTGAAATAATTTTTTTTTTTTTTTTTCAAAATGGCGGTCCTGAAAATGGCTGCTGAAACTCATCTGATTCACAGATGGATGACATCATTTCTTGGAAAAGAATTATCTGAAAGCAAAAAACAAAATGGTTTCATGTTCTGTATCGAATTGGCTATGGCCTCAAGCAGAATGAAATATTTTCAATGAAAAAAAACAAAATGGCGGACTTTTGAATTTTTTTAACATTTTTTTTCACTTTTAATTGTTTATGACTTTTTTAAATAATAATGAATATTTCTGGTTCTGCTTGAGGCCATAGCCAATTCGATACAGAACATGAAACCATTTTGTTTTTTGCTTTCAGATAATTCTTTTCCAAGAAATGATGTCATCCATCTGTGAATCAGATGAGTTTCAGCAGCCATTTTCAGGACCGCCATTTTGAAAAAAAAAAAAAAAAAAATTATTTCAAGTAAATTTATATATGTACTTTCATATGTAAAAAAATTGATTACTCAACATGTTTCGTACTATGAATAAAATGTATTGAAAAAAATTACGTTTATTGGGGTAACCTGGCCTTAAATCAACTGTGTCATTCGTTGTAAGTTTATTTAAATGCGAAATTGAGGCATCATTTTGAGAAATTTTGAGTTTCTTCAAATTCTCTTATTCTTCAAAAAATCCGTTATTTGATTGAAGAAATAATTTATGCGTTTGTTCATTTTTTAAATTAAATTTGTTTTAATTTGAGTTTCATTTTTTATTCTGAAATTTTCTCATTATGCCTGACTACACAGCTAATGAAGTTGTCGATATTCTCCTTGTGTTAGGAGAATGTCGTAGAAACTACGTTTAAGGTTCATTTTATCGTATGCTGCTGGATTCCCCGAAAGACGTCATCCTAATAACACTGTTATTCGTAGTATTGAGTTGCATGGCCGACAAGGTAAGTTTGCTCGTATAAGGAGGTCCATGTTAACAGAAGATTATGCTAATAATCCTCAAATAATTGCGGTGCTAGCTATATAACACCTGGATTCTCAGACAAGTTTACGTCAAACTGAATGGGAGCTTGGTATAACAAAATCAACAACCAGCAGATATCTAAAAAATGTACTATCCGAATCACATATCTTTGAACCAAGCTTTATCAGTTGAAGATTATCAAAGACGACTTATTTTTTGTCAATGGGTGACACAGCAGGTCAATAATGATGATAATGTTTTCAAATAACACATCGTTCAATAAGTCTCGAGACTAACCCAGAGATGGTGCTAGTAGTACTAAACTGGCCACGTTTCCATAGAGTGCGAACCTTTACATAAAACGTGTAAAAATTTCACGTCGATCGGATCACAGACAGCAGAGTTATCGAGGTTAGAGTAAAGTCACTTTGTAATTTGTTTGAAAAATGGAAAAAAGCGAGTTTCGCGTGTTGATAAAACATTGTTTTTTAATGGGTAAAAACATCGTAGAAGCCCAGCAATGGCTTGAAAAACATTACCCGGACTCCTCTCCATCCAAACAAACGATTTGTCGTTGGTATGCTGAGTTTAAACGTGGTCGTACGGACACAAACGATGCGGAACGTTCGGGCAGGCCATTGGAAGCCGTTACACAGGAAAATGTGAGTGAAGTGTTAAAAATTGTAATGAAAAATCGCAAAGTGAAGGTCCGTGAGATTGCAGAAATGACACAGATATCATCTGGAAGCGTATTTATAATCCTTCATGAAAAATTGAGCATGAAAAAGGTTTTTTTCAAGTGGGTGCCGCGATTGCTTTCAGTGGAACAAAAACAGCAACGAGTCGATGATTCAGAGAGCTGTTTATCCCTATTTACTCGCAATAAAAAGGATTTCCTGCGTCGATACGTGACCATGAATGAAACATGAATACATCATTTAACTCCGGAGTTGAATCGGCAATCATCTAAGTGGCGCATGGCTGGCGAAAGCCGCCCAAAGCGTCCAAAAACGCAGCAGTCTGCTGGCAAAGTCATGGCGTCTGTTTTTTGGGATACACATGGCGTGATTTTCATTGACTACCTGGAAAAAGGTAAATCGATCAACAGTGATTATTATATTGACTTGTTGGTACGTTTGAAGGAGGAGATCGCAGCAAAACGACCGCACATGAAGAAGAAAAGAATCCTTTTTCACCAAGACAATGCACCATGCCACAAGTCCATGAAAACAATGGCAAAATTAAACGAATTAGGCTTTGATTTGCTTCCCCACCCCCCGTATTCGCCAGATTTAGCCCCCAGCGACTACTGGCTCTTTGCTGATCTCAAAAAAATGCTCCAGGGAACAAAATTTGGCTCGAATGAGGAGGTCATTGCCGAAACTGAAGCCTATTTTGAAGCAAAGATAAATCCTTCTATAAACATGGTATAGAAATGTTGGGAAGGCGTTGGAAAGATTATATCACTCTAAAAGGAGATTATATTCATGAATAAAAATGATTTTTGAAAAAAAATGTTGTTTTCGTTGTTAGTCTCGGGACTTATTGAACGATGTGTTAGTACTAGCTATAATGCACTATAATTTTTGATAAGTTTACGTCAAATTGAACGAGAGCTTGGTGTAACAAAATTAACAGCCAGCAGATATCTAAAAACTGTAAAGTATCATTCGTATCACATATCTTTTCACCAAGCTTTATCGGTTGAGGATTATCAAAGACGACTTATTTTTTATCAACGGGTGACGCAGCACATCAATAATGATGATAATTTTTTCAAATATGTTATGTTCAGCGATGAGGCTACATTTTAAAGTACTGGCGTGTTGAATCGCCATAATTGTCACTTTTGATCTCCAGTTAACCCACACTGGATGCGAGAGGTTGACCATCAACATCGCTGGAGTTAAAATGTATGGTGCGGAATCTTTAATGGTTATTTTAATAGCTCTTACTTTTTTGAAGGCAACGTTGACAGACAAAATTATTTGCAGTTAATAAGGGATGAACTCCCAGTTCTGCTTGAAGAAGTTGACTGCAATACGAGAAATAGATTTTGGCTACAACAAGACTGTGCTTCTCCACATTGAACAATCACTGCAAGAAATTTTGTAAATGAAAGATTCAACAATCGATGGATTGGTAGAGAGGGTCCTATAGAATGGCCACCTAGATCACCAGAACTCGCATCGCTTAACTTTTATTTATGGGGCTTTCTGAAAAAACGAGGTTTATAGAACTAGGCCAACGACAGAGGAAGATATGAAGGCGACGATTTAGAATGCATGTAACACCATACCGCGAAACTTATTATCGTTATTAAAACGATAATGCATTTCCATAAACGAGTCAACTGGTGTATTCGAGAAGGCAGAACAACTTTTGAACATCTTTTGGCTTGAATAGCTCTGTTTATACCGCCTTAGCTGAAAATACAGCTTACATCGATGGATGATCTTGCCTTAACTGGCTTGGTCTCCGTACAATCTTGCCTTAACCGGCCGGGTCTCTGCTTGGTCTTGCTTTAACTGGCTGGGTCTTTATCCGATCTTGCCTTAAGTGGCCGGGTCTTTGCTTAGTCTTGCCTTAACTGTCCGAATCTCTGCTTTGTGAAATTTTTTCTGTTTTTTCGTTTTCTGGGGTCAAAAGTAAGATTTTCCTTTTAAAATGTTCAACTTGACTTCAAATGACCTTGAAAGTTGTAATCAAGATCATTGTCAAGGTCATATTAGGACGTGAAATTTTCTACTCTTTCGTTTTCTGGGGTTAAAAGTAAGGATTTCCAGATAAAAAAATTAACTTGACCTTTAAATTACCTTGAAGGCTATATATTTAAGGTCATGGTCAAGACCACAGTTAGATGTCTCCTTCAAAATCTAACAACTTTTGTCTGAAAACTTTTTTTTCAAACCTTTAGTTCTAAAAATATATGCATCCGTTTTTTAAAATGGGACACCAATAATTTTGTTAAAAATTAGGTGTCCAATGATATTTAATATTAAAAATACATATTTATATTCAATGCATATATATTTTACATAAATATTAAATTAATACTTTCATTCAATATAGGAAAACATACGATTCTAAGACAATTTTTTTTAATTAATTTCAATGAAATAAAATTATCTTAAAACTTCAGTTGCTTATGCATTAAAAAATAATATCTGATAGGCTCTATCAATTATCATATTGAACATTTTTAGAATTAATGAAAAATATCCATAATTTTTTTGAAATAGCAAATTAGTATTTGAAATTTATTGAATTGCATAAAAACTTTGAAATTACTGAAAAATATTTATCTATTATTTAAATATTCATGAATATTTATAACGTACTCAGATATCTAGAAAAAAAAGAACATTGCTACGAGTCAGTTCAAAATACAAATGTCTTGACAAAATATAATTTTCACTGGATAATTATTAAAATATTAATGTAATATTATTATATTAAATAATTAATTATTCTAGCTCAATACAGTAACAGCCACCTACTTGCTTTGTCACTTATGATTATACAAAAAATTTTAATTTTTTTGAAAAATGAAATAAAAAAATTAAAAAGTAGGATGACGGCCCTAGTCCCTGAACATACTCCTGTGAATGAACAAACTCACATTACGTAAAAGATATTAAAATTTGTGTACTTTCTGAACACAAAATATTAACTTATCCAAAATCGCTGTCATTTTTTCTTTATTTTTTATATGACATGTTAAATAATTGTATAAAAGAGTTTATCAAAAAAAATAGAGAAATAAGTGCACATGCATTTACAATAAGAAAAATCTATTTACTTGAGAGCTAACGTAGTAGAGTCACTAACTTTAAAGGTATTTTTATGCAAAAAATTTAATCTCAAACGGTAGCAAAACTTTTTGCAATATTAAATTTTTATACGAAATTAAATTTACCAATCAGTATTTTTACATAAATGAAGTCTTTCTTTTTTAAATATTGATTAAAATATGAACACTATCACGCAGACCATAGAGTTAGTAAATAAACACCATTACATTTACTAGTGCTGTGTGTATAATTTTGTGTAGTTAGTGAATGAACGTGCGATCAGTGCTGCTGTGATGTTCGGCTACGTGATATAAATTGTGAGGTTAGTTTTATTAAAATTTGTAACAAGGTTGGGATGTGCTTCAAGTAAGTATGTTCATTCACTAACTCTACTAGTATGTGCAGTGTTCATTCACTAGAGATTCGATAAAAAAATTTTATTTAATCTTTTTTATAATTAATTTTTATACTTTATGTAAAAATTACCTTTTTATATAATTTTAAGAAGCTTAATTATCGTATGGAGCAAGTCTTTTTATTTTAAGTAATTTTTTTATTATTTAAATCAACGAATAAAGTATGAAATTTCCTTATCTGTTCATTCACTAGGGTCGTCACCCTACTATTAGTTTCTTAAACCATTAGAGTAATTGATTATTGAAAAAAAAAAAAAATTATTCTTGTTATTAAAATTAATTATAAATTATTTTAAATAAATATTAAATATCTATATTTCAAAAAAGTATGTGTATGTATTATAAAAAAATTACAAGAAATTCAAGTAATAATTCGGTTTCTTTTTCTTATAAACTCTGCTGATCACAGTAATTAAAAAAATAATTACATTTTTAGCTTAATACATTCTCAATAATATAATCAATACATTATTCTTTATAATATTCTCAGATATTCTCAACAATATATTATTGTCAATAATACTTTCAGATTTACTTTTAATTGGAAAAGAAGTAAATAAAAAAATGGTAAATTTAACGTTAGAATATATAATGAATTAATGTTATGCAGAATTGAATATAATTGAATCTGCGCAGCTCTCGCAGATTTTTGGGTGCTGGGAAGTCGATCATAGGAGCTACTTTGGCTGGATCCGGGCGAAAGCCTTCCCGATTCACCAGAGGTATTTTACCTCGTCCTGGCAGAACATGCTCTTGTCGCGGTTGATTATGAGACCGGCTGCTTGAATGCACCTCAATACTTGCTCGAGTCACCGCGAATGCTCCTCAAACGTCTCCGTGACGATAATTACATCGTCGAGGTAGGTGAATGCAAACGGTTCAATCTCTGGGCCTATCACCTTGTCAATGAGCCGCTGGAAGGCCGCACCAACATAGCTAAGCCCATACGGTATCCTTGTGAATCGGAAAAGTCCGAGTCCGGGTACGGTAAACACCATGACCGGCCTCGACTCTTTCTTTAGCCGTATCTGGTGATAGGCGCTGCTCAGGTTGAGCGTCGAGATATATCTCGCCCTTTGCAGCTTGCGCAGGATACTATCCATCCTCGGCAGCTGATAAGCATCCGGCCTTGATACTGCATTGACTTTCTTGAAGTCAATGCAGAATCTATACTTGCCATTCGCCCTTTTTATCATTACGACTGGGCTTGACCAGCCGCTGTGCGATAGCTCAATGATGCCGCTCTCCAGCATCTCTTTCGTCTGGGGGTGCATCTTCTCCTGGATCTTCGGGGAGTATGGATATGCCCACTGCTTTATCGGTTGAGCATCGCCGATTTCGTGCTTGATCCAATCTGTACACCCTAATGTCGCTGGCTCCTCTGCCAGCATTTGGTCCAGGAGCTTTTGGAGCCGCTCTCACTCCGAAGGCTGTACGTCAGCCATACCTACGGCTGATATAGCTGGACTGCCTGCTGCCTCTAGTGAAGCCAGCTCCAAAGCCAGCTTTTTTGTGGCTTCCTGCAGGAACAGCTGGTTCTTCACTGGATCGAGGATTGCGTTAAATCCCCGAATGAAGTTGACCCTGATGCCATGAACTTTAGCTTTTACCGCATGGCAGGTGGTTCAATCTTACCAGGCCACCTATCATAATGTACTTTTAACACATTGCGTACGGCGCTCTGCTCGTGCGACACGCTCACAGGGCTCGCACACTTTTGGGCGCTCTAGAAACACTTCATACGATGCCATGAGATATCTCGTCTCTTAGCTACAACGTTCGGATTGCTAAAGACGATATATCTCGTCTCCCGTACGCAATGTGTTAACATGGATTATGCTTTAAGTTGAACAAAATTTCAAATTATACTTAATTTTTCAGTTTAACTTTTATTTTTTTGAAAATATAAAAAATATGAGTAATATGTTACAACACATCACTAATTAATATTTTTACATAAAAAAGAAATCAGATCTATAATTGTGTTAATGTCATTAATAAAAAACTTTAAAGAAAAAGCATTTTTTTAGTATAACAAATAACTTTTTAAAATTTAATTTAATTGCACAAAAAATTTAAATATATTTGTATTTCAATCATCAACGTCGTGTTTAAATACTCCTTTAATAAAATAATTTATTAGTAATATAAAGTACATGGTGTTCAAATTAGTTTTTAAATTAAAAAAAAGAAAAATATCTAATATATAAAATAATATAATATGATGTATGTATGAAATGATTTAAAAAAAAAAGAATTATAGAAAAACAGAAAATTAATAACCGTGATAAGCAACGATTGTACATTTTTTTTATTTTTCTCTTAAAAAATTCATCATTTTTTAAACAAAACGAAAATAAATACATTTTTACTCATCGTTGCTTTTAAATGTTTTTTTGCAATTGATACATAATAATTAGTATCAATAGTTTTGACTAATGCATACTGCATGATCTTTGTTTTTTTCACAATATACGGTATAAAAAGTCGAATTTACAAATCTGTGTATTCTATGAACTTCTATTCTTGATAAGAATTGGTTAGAAATACTTCTCCCAGGTATCAAAAAACACAATTCTTAAGGTGCAGTTGAAATATACAACATATTTAACGTTATCTGAATATATAAATAAATTTATACTTGTAATATACACCACAGCTATATATTAAGCACTAAACAATATATTCATTATACGGAAGAATTTAATGGAACTTACAAGAATTCTGACCTTCTTACATAAAGTTACAAAGTTAATGTTATGTATTTGAGTATTAAAAAATAAAAACTATACAAAATATGTACGATAGTAAGATTTATTAATTCCTTAAAAGTATTTTAATATTATTTTCTTTCAAAATATACAATCACACAGAAAACTATTCATAAAATCAACATCGTTAGAATATTTAGATTCATTCCAATGGACTAAAAAGGCTGGCATGAGATTTAATATTTTCTCGAAACTTCTTGAATGGTAATATATTATGTTTTGTTACGAATATCACCTTTACCTCGAAACAATGTATTCTTTCGATTAGATTTTTTCTTCGCAAAGAAACTTCCCTTAAGCATGTCTATTATTTTATTACGCTAGAAAGGCTAACGGACGTCCGAACCTATAGTTTATGACACTGCTAACCTTTTTTGATTTTCGAATACATGCAAGGCAGATGCCGATCTTGTTAGCTAAAATAAAGTAACACTATTACTTTATCCCCACTACTTCTTTTCCGAGGTAATGATGTGGACAACAAATGTATGAAAAGTCAGTCTGCATTGTGGAGTTTATCCGCCACGGTCACTCGTCTCTCGCAGTTCTTTGCATTTCCTAATATTCAGGAAAGTAAAATTAATCGCGTCTACGCGACTTTAGATTCTTTCTAAATTCAATTAAACAATATAGACACTCGATCACACCTTTAATACTATTACACTGTTCGGTAGGCCAAAAATTGCGACGATTCTCGAGATGAGGTAAGTAGAAGGAAGGAGAGCCTATCCGGCGCGTTTCGGGTATCTTCCGCGTTCGATGATTCGTCATTACGCGTGATCACGCTAGACGTTAGGCATGGGTGGGACCGCAGGGAGGGATCGTCTTTAGAAGTGGGGTATCACCAGATTTCGTAAGCGCGAGAATTCGTCAGTTCGCTCCTGGTTATCAGCTCGGAAGCAATAAATCTCTCTCGTCGCGCATTCGAAGCTCAGACATTCTTAATCTACATTACATTTTACTTTACACTATTCACAACGATATTTGACACAACGGTGCATACGTATCTCGCCAACGGGCAGAAGACGAAGCTTTGTAATTGAGTGCGGTGCACTTAGAGCAACGGCTTATTGCACGCGTTATCTCGAAATCGTTTGCTTACGCAGTGGCGTAACGTGCGCGTACTTAGCAATTTAATTACACACCACTCATCAACACACCCACATACATACACACATCTTGTATCAGATCATCAAAGGGTTTTTTGCTTCCTACGGCCTTTTCCCTTAGGAGCCAATAAATTATTCATCTATTTATGTGGCTCAATTAAGCAGTTTTATTTAATAACCAAAAGACGTCATCCGTTCCTTCAATCCTTTCACAAGAATAACGAAGAACAAAAAACTGAATAGGCGTGATCAATCGAATGATTGATTTTCGATGCTACACACACGATCTTTGTAAATTTATAATAATATAAATTTAAAAGGTTTATTATGCCTTCGGGTTTTTTCCTTTACTTTTTATGAGCAAATCAATAAATTTAAATTCTTGTTTTTTATTTTAATTATAGTGTATTTATTTTTATTATATTTAAATGAATCATAAGGTCTTCTCCATGTTGGAGCAGATTTCGACCGTACAAAATACATAAGGATCAAGTTTCTAAATTAAAACCGCATGCTATTAAAATTAGACGTAAACACATGCGCAGTTGCGTAAATTGAAAATATAAATTATTTAAATAAAATAAATATTCACTATGTATATGTTTTTTTGTGCTGACTTGTCTTCATAATTCCAGTGACATGATTTTGTCAACCTTATGCAGACAGTCAGCATAACTTCATATAGTGTGACCTTAGTATCTTGTTATAAGAAAAAATTGAATTAAACAAATTTATATAAGTTAATAGATATAGAAAAATTTATATAGATAAAATCTACTATATTATAAGCAAAGTTAGAAATAAGAAACAATTATAAAATAGAGCGATAGGATTAAGAAATTGAAATGTAAAATCAATTACGAATAAATTCAATACCGCGAGACAGCAAGGGCATTGAACTCCAAGGTCGCTACAATCGGCGTATATTCTATATTATACTAGTTAGACTAATAAGAAATCAAAGTAGAGTTTAAACATAAAAAAGTAAAAGAAAAAAGGCGAACATCGAAATAATTTTATATAGAATAACAAATAACACATTTGATAAACATATAGCAAAAAGAAAACATGTAAAATTTAAATTAGGAAAATAGTTATTACAAATAGAAACTTATCAAACTTTGTACCTCGAGAGAGTCAAAATTCTATGATGTTCCATGAGGGTTATTGGATGAGTAAAAAACAGAACAACAATTAATTTTATAAAAATACGTAGATGAAGAGAGTACACTTATAGTGACAGAAAAAACAACCAACGAAATAAATTATTTGTACATAAAAAACGAAAAAGAAAAATTAAAAAACTTGTAAATAATAAAACAGCTCGAAATTTGCGAAAATCACGACATTGTTATACATGTAACGACGCGACCATATCTCAGTTAGAAAATAAGGAAAGAACATTCTCGAAAATATTGTAAACTATTAAATAATTGTCCATAGAAGCCCATAGAACTTTGCCTCAATCAAGGAGTGGCGAGAGTATATAAAGCCGAGTTCATCAAGGCAGAAGACACTTGATTTCAGACTATCAAAGAAGACAGTCATAGATTAAGCTTAGCCAATGTAAGAATTATTCATAATAAAGTTTAAAATTAACATTTAAACTGATTTTAATTTTTTATAAATGTGTGAAATCAAGACAAAGTAACAAGAAATTTACGAAACTTCCAATCGATGGCATTTTGCAAGTGCTGCAGATGCCTAAGTATTGGTAACATTGTAAATTTCATACTCAAGGGTTTTATCCTTTACTAAAAGAGATAAGATCTTTGAGTAAACCGAAGACTTTTGGGCACATCGACACTGTGTTCGAGTGCACCGAGGTCGGGTGTTAAAATATTAAAAAATAAAAAGTTGAAAAGAATAAACCGCACACGATTTCCACTATCGAATGAGTGTGGCTTGTTTAAACACCTATGTATTAGTCTGCTGGGATAATGCATTCTCTAGCAAGTACATAGGTATAGTCTTCCTGAACGTTACACTCTTTAAAGGCCAAACGTAAACATTGGCCGGTCAACGACCCTCGCGGCGTCTCTCTAAGATGTCACGCAGTGTCGTATGATTTAAAATTTTTGTAGTTAAATGAAATAAAAGCTAAAACGTCGAAAAGACACATTTGTCGGAATTTAATTAATAAATTGAAGGATTATTACAAAAAACACAAATAGGATCTTGGTTAATTATAGATAAGAATTAAATCGTTAGCTTTTTTAAATTGAATTGAGATAAAACACACACACATACACGGGAATTGTCAAAGAAATCGGGGTTCAGCACTCGGACGTGCACACATAAAATTAGTAAAATTCTAATACAAATGAATTAACTCACACTTTTGTGAATTTGTTATAACGTGAGAATTCGACACGTTACAATAGATTTGTGAAAAATCGAAAATTTTATACCGACTGCATAAGTACGTTAAAGCATATTTACGCTTTATATATGACAAATGTCAACACAACTACTGCAGCATATATATATATATATATATATATATATATATATATATATATATATATATATATAACACATCGTTCAATTAGTCCCAAAACTAACCCAGAGATGGTGCTAGTAGTATCAAACTGGCCACGTTTTCATTGAGTGCGAACCTTTACATGAAACGTGTAAAAATTTCACGTCGATCGGATCACAGACAGCAGAGTTATCGAGGTTAAAGTAAAGTCACTTTGTAATTTGTTTGAAAAATGGAAAAAAGCGAGTTTCGCGTGTTGATAAAACATTGTTTTTTAATGGGTAAAAACACCGTAGAAGCCCAGCAATGGCTTGAAAAACATTACCCGGACTCCTCTCCATCCAAACCAACGATTTGTCGCTGGTATGCTGAGTTTAAACGTGGTCGTACGGACACAAACGATGCGGAACGTTCGGGTAGGCCATTGGAAGCCGTTACACAGGAAAATATGAGTAAAGTGTTAAAAATTGTAATGAAAAATCGCAAAGTAAAGGTCCGTGAGATAGCAGAAATGACACAGATATCATATGGAAGCGTATTTACAATCCTTTATGAAAAATTGAGCATGAAGAAAGTTTTTTCTAAGTGGGTACCGCGATTGCTTTCAGTGAAACAAAAACAGCAACGAGTCGACGATTCAGAGAGCTGTTTATCGCTATTTACTCGCAATAAAAAGGATTTCCTGCATCGATACGTGACCATGGATGAAACATGGATACATCATTTCACTCCGGAGTCGAATCGGCAATCATCTGAGTGGCGCATGGCTGGCGAAAGCCGCCCAAAGCGTCCAAAAACGCAGCAGTCTGCTGGCAAAGTCATGGCGTCTGTTTTTTGGGATACACATGGCGTGATTTTCATTGACTACCTGGAAAAAGGTAAATCGATCAACAGTGATTATTATATTGACTTGTTGGTACGTTTGAAGGAGAAGATCGCAGCAAAACGACCGCACATGAAGAAGAAAAAAATCCTTTTTTACCAAGACAATGCACCATGCCACAAGTCCATGAAAACAATGGCAAAATTGAACGAATTGGGCTTTGATTTGCTACCCCACCCCCCGTATTCGCCAGATTTAGCCCCCAGCGACTACTGGCTCTTTGCTGATCTCAAAAAAATGCTCCAGGGAAAAAAATTTGGCTCGAATGAGAAGGTCATTGCCGAAACTGAAGCCTATTTTTAAGCAAAGGATAAATCCTTCTATAAACATGGTATAGAAATGTTGGAAAGGCGTTAGAAAGATTGTATCACTCTAAAAGGAGATTATATTGATCAATAAAAATGATTTTTGAAAAAAAATGTTGTTTTCGTTGTTAGTCTCGGGACTTATTGAACGATGTGTTATATAGGTACTATCTTACTATGTAAAAATTCATAACAATACAATGAGTTTGTCTTATTATTAATTTAATTATTATAGTAAAGTTACTTAATTGCTAACTCTTTAAAGTTGTACGCATATTTTTGGTCAACAAAAGTTTTTTATTTATTATTGGGTGTACAACTTTGCTTCCGCCGTTTTTATCCGAAATTCGAGGCTTTATTGTAAAAAACTGGTTATACATTTATGATTTAAAGTATTGTCCATCGCTGGCCACTATTTTCTCCCATCTTTAGGGCAGCATACGAATCCCGCGTTGAAAAAACTGGTCATCTTTTGAATCAATCCACGAATCGATCCAATTTTTTACGTCTCCATAAGACCGGAAGTGCTGGTCAGCCAGGCCATGTGCCATTGATCGAAACAAGTGATAGTCCAAGGGAGCAACGTCTGGAGAATACGGCGGGTGGGGTAGGACTTCCCATTTCAAAGTTTCCAAGTATGTCTTGACCACTTTTGCAACATAGGGTCGAGCATTGTCATGCTGTAAAATCACTTTATCATGTCTCTCGTTGTATTGCGGCCGTTTGTCTTTCAATGCTCGGCTCAAACGCATTAATTGCATTCGATAACGATCGCCTGTAATTGTTTCAGTCGGTTTTAACAACTCATAATACACTACGCCGAGCTGGTCCCACCAAATACTGAGCATGACCTTGGAACTGCGAATATTCGGTTTGGCCGTCGACGTGGAAGCATGGCCGGGATATCCCCATGATTTTGTGCTCTTGGGATTATCGTAGTGAACCCATTTTTCGTCCCCAGTCACAATGCGATGCATAAATCCCTTCCGTCTTTGCCTTGCAAGTAGCTGTTCACAAACACACAAACGCCGTTTAACATCTCTCGGCTTCAACTCGTACGGCACCCAATTTCCTTGTTTCTGAATCATTGCCATGACTCTCAGGCGTTTTGAAATGGCTTGTTGCGTCACTCCCAATGATCCTGCCAATTCTTGTTGCGTTTGACACGAGTCCTGATCAAGTAATGCCTCCAATTCTGCATCTTCGAAAACCTTCTTTCTTCCACCGCCATGCTGGTCTTCGACGTTAAAATCGCCGTTCTTGAAGCGTTGAAACCACTCTCGGCACGTTCTTTCACTAATAGTGGCCTCACCATAGGTATTTGAGAGCATTAGATGAGCCTTAGTCGCAGATTTCTTCATATTAAAGCAGAAAATTAAAATCTCCCGCAAATGACGAGAATTTGGCTCGTAAGCTGACATGTTTAATCGAGAATAACTTTATGATGCAGACACAAATCGACTAATATTTCGATGGCGTTATGTTTAAAAATACCTAAGCTTATTGTATGACATCTATGTTCTATTTATTTCAACTACCGCTTACCGCTACAGCCATCTATTGCAAAACGGCGGAAGCAAAGTTGTACACCCAATATATATATATATAAGATTTGCGTTGGCCTGCATTTGGTATCAAAAATTGTATACACACATTAAATTATTTGAAATAAATGTATAAAATTCAAAATGGTAGTGAAGTATTCAAGATGGTGGATTCAATATAACGAAGAATAAGTCAAAATTGACCAGTTTGGTCTAAAATCATTCGGTAAAAGAGAAATCATCTACTCAAAAAAAGTATGGCATACATTTTTTTTGTCTAACAATTACTAAATTTTAGAAGGTCGTAGGATAGCGAGAAAACATCGTAACTATATCGAATTTTCTTTTAAATCGAAGGTTGAAACCTCAACTGTATGATCTTGTGATCTAAATTGTAATTTGTGATTCCCCCGAAGCATGAGATCATAAAATGCAGGTTCAGTTTTTTAATCTAAAATTTTGCCAAGTTTGGATGTTCACACGAGCTTGTGTCAGTTTTTTTCGGCTATTCTAATAGTATCAAATAAAAGTGCAACTCTTTCTCTTTCATTTAAAAAAAAAAATTGTTACTTTACGATTTTTTTCGCAATTTTATTCCGTTTTTTAAAAAATGATTTATGATGACGCTTTTTGAGTATTTTGTATTAGAGACTTTACTTGGTGAGCTAAATTCTTTTAGCTTAGTCGAAATTTGTAGGGGATCTTCGAGATCACTAATCACAAGTTTAGAAACAGCTTTTGAAAAATTAGAATCGCAGATTCATGATGACGCTTCCAAAGTACTCTGTTCTACTAAACATTTTAATTTAATTTAGACATTTTTAATTTTACTAAACTAATTTCGTGCTAGTAATTAATGTCTTATACAATCTTTAAACATAAGTTTTTAGTGCATTCTGGAGAAATTAAAAATGTTGGCATCATTGATATGACTATTTTAACTGAATATACCTTTTTGAAATCGCTACAACCAAATTTTAGATTTTTTTTTTTTCTTCTCTACTGAGTTACAATAGAATTTTATAAATTTTATAAAATTAAATTTCATTTAATTGTTATTATCTGCGTTAATTTTTCTATTAGTTAATTTACTTATCTGAAAAAATTGTAACTTTTGCAATTACGGTATAGTAATACGAGTATTAAGAAATAATGCGTCTGTTGTCTAAAGCTCAGCATGCGCAAATAATCGTTCTCAAAAGGGAATTTTTAGACAAGTACACGTGGCAAAGAGACTAGATGAAGAACCTTTTGAGGTTTCTCAACCAACGAGTTCGAGTTTTTTGATCGCTTGATGAGGCTAATATCATTGAGCTCTTGACCACTCAAGGTACTAACAAAAAATTGTAAGTAAGTTATCAATTACTTACTACGATCTATTTATCAATTTGAAGAAGCTTTTTCGATTGCTTCCCGAGAATACTTTACGCGGGGTAACATGCGCGATTCAGCCGATTCACGCGATAGATTATGCTCCGATGTGCGGGCAGACGCCAGCGCTCCAGTTATTTGAGCAATATGACGATATAAAACGATTTCAATTTCAATTTATTTAATATTGATTTGAGCACAATATTAAAATGTGATTTTTCTATAATATTTTCATACGTACCTCGAGGTTGTAGAGCTGACACGAGTTTATCCGAAACCATGCAAACGTACGATTGTCTGCGATACGCCGAATACGAGTACACGTGGTATGCGATGGCGAAGGGAAATGGTAAGGTTTTTCGAGACGATAGGGCGATAGGGGTTTTTAAATACTAACAAATACGATGGAGGTTTGCGGTAGGAAACCAGCTCTAAGAACGATGTTGCGATTGAATGTTGCGTAGATAATTGCCACGTATTCAAATATACGTAGTCGCTGCCTTTGATGTTAACGTAACTGGTGCTATTGGTTTCTTCCTCAAATTTGGGTGAAGCTCCTCAAGCCAACTCTTTGTAGATTGCCACTTTTTCCGAGCGCTTATAACATGAGAGTACGTAAAATATCTCTCTTTTGCAGCAAAAGCAAAATCTTCTGGTCGGTTGTTGGCGACACTGCGAGTAACGATGGCCCGTTTAATTGGAATTCTAACAGAATCCTTCAAACAAAATGGATCCTGCATTCGATTTTGCAAAAGCAATCGGATAATGGGGCTTAACAGTAAAGTCAAGTTAGCTGGAGATCCGTTTTAGAGTCTAGGCTCGATGCTGCGGTGTTTCAATAAAGGCCTCCGAGACTTAGTTTATCACCACGAGGGGTGCAGCAAGTACTGCGATGGCATAGGCGATGTATAGGCCACTGTGGGTGTCGTAGGATGGCGAAATAACTCCATATATACAAATACGCGAGGCTGCCATTCTGGACCGAAAATCTTGTCTATACCTCGTTAGAAACTAGCTTTCGCGTTCGTTATACCGTAAGGGATAATCGTAAACTAAAATAATCCCTTTTCAGGGACTGCGAAAGCAGTATATTCCTTGCTAGAATTGTCGAGAGGGATTTGGTAGTATGCTAGGGACAGGTCTATTTTCGAGAGAAAACGAGTGTTGCGTAAGTTGTCTAGCAACATGTTCATGTGGAGTAATAGGTACATGTCCTTGCAAGTCACTTGTTTTAAGGTACAATAATCAATACAAAATTGTATCTTGCCACCTTTTTTTAAAACAATCACCGCAACTACTCCATAAACTATCCAAAGGTTCGATAATTCCTTCGGCTAAAAGCTGATCTACATTCTGTCAAAAAAGTACCGGGAATTGTCGATTTAAATCTGGCGGGGCAATTTAGGCAGGTAACATTTTTTTTTCTAGGTTGTTACAACTGTCCTTAATGACTATGCCAAGTTTGAGCGAAATCTGTCAACGAGTGTGTTTACAGTAGCTGGTTAAGTCAGTCGATGTTAATAGTGCGTGTCGATTTTTTACAATAGGTGATTACGTTGAACAAAGAATTTGTCTAAAATTTTGTGTTGCGAATGAAATTTTGTGTGCCAATGCATTGAAAATGTTGCAAAAGGCTTTTGGCGATAAAGCACCAAAAACTCGTGCGTATGAGTGATACAAAGCCTTTAAGGAGGGTCGTGAAGTCGTCCAAGACTTGCCTCGTTCCGGACGTCCATCGACGGCTTCGACCGCAGATAACGTCGATAAAATTAAAGAAATGGTGCTTGAAAACCGTCATACCAGCTTGAGAGAGATAGCACATGAACTTGAGATATCCCACGAGTCCACACGTACGATTTTAATTGATATTTTGGGCATGAGAAAGGTGGCCGCAAGACTCGTTCCAAAAGAGCTTAATTTTCTTCAAAAACGCTATCGCGAACAGGTCGCTTCGGACATGCTGTATCGCGCCAATTCCGATCCTGCATTCATGGAATGCATCATAACTGGTGACGAAACGTGGGTGTACAAGTACAATATGCAAACAAGCCAGCAAGCATCGGAATGGGTGGGAAAAAACGAGCCGAAACCGAAAAAACCACGCCAAAGCCGCTCAAAAGTGAAGATGATGCTCATTGTTTTCTTCAATATCCGTGGCGTGGTGCACTACGGATTCGTTCCAGAGGGTCAGACGGTAAACAAAGAGTATTACCTAGGCGTTATAAAACGTTTGCGTGAGCGTATCCGTAAGAAGCGGCCAAATTTGTGAGCGAACAACTCGTGGATTTTGCACGACGATAACGCGCTGTCTCACCGAGCTACGATTGTGACCGGCTTTCTCGCCAAAAACTCAACGAACACGCTTGAACAACCACCGTATTTGCCGGATTTGGCTCCCCGTGACTTCTTCTTCTTCCCAAAACTTAAATTGCCGCTCCGTGGCACCCGTTTTCGATCGATTGAAGCCATAAAACAAAATTCGGTGCGCGAGCTGAAGGCCATCCCGGAAAGCGCCTATAAAAAATGTTTTGATGATTGGAAGTGCCGTTGGCATAGACGTATCGGAGCAAATGGAGCCTATTTTAAAGGCGACCCAATAAATTTTGATTATTAAACGTAAAAATGTTGTTTTAATTTAAAATTACCGGTTCTTTTTTGACAGACAGTATTTCAGCGTGAGCTGCTGCGAGTAGTTTTGATGAAACTCAATAGGTCCTATGCTTAATTAGAGCGTGACCTTTGGCGTCGATACGATGCGGAGAAATCTTTGCAAGATTCAGTGTTGTGTTCGATTATGATTTCGATAATTATGAGACGACATTTCGCACGGTCTAGTGTTAAATCCATTATACTTACGATGGCAGCTGTAGCTATTAAAGCTCCTGGACCTTGATTTTTCAAGTAAAATGATCTTAAAATTTTCTTCGGTATATATCAAGAACGATTCTCGAAATTTATGCGGATTTTCAAACGCGGCAGTATAACCAAACCAAGGATTATGTCGTAATCCAAGATATTAACTACTCTAGTACGACATAGGATGGAGTCGCTGTCGATCGTAAAGGTTAGATCGACAATTTTTTCAATATTTTTGATTTGCCCATTTGTCATCTCTATATAAAATTCGGATCGGTTTATCTTGGTCTTAATGAGGGATGCGACTTGCGGTCCTACGAACGTTGTTGCTGCGCCAGGATTAATGAGGACAGGAAAGGTTTCACCTACTAGTTCAACATTTGTATATATACAGTTATCATAATCTCCAACAGATTTTGTCGAATTGCTCCAGGAACCGATATATTTAGCTTTAATTACGTCTAAATCAGTATTATTGAACGAGGTGCAAGCTTAGCCTTTTTAGGCTTGGTTTGCTTAGAGGTTATGATCGTGAAGAGTCACATTTTTATTTGTGCACTTGTAACATATCTTGTCGCTTCTTTTAGGGCAATAGCGTGTCGACTTGATGATAAACACAGCATGGGAGGTCCTTCGATTTGATGCTTTTCCCGTTTCTGCTGTTTTCGATATTTGTGACAATGTTTGTCGCTTCGAGTTTATCTTGCGACTGTTGATTTTTCCGACCATTTTCACTGTACGACGGATTGTACGAGTTAGTAACTCCCTTTTTAGATTGCGGCCCTTCTGATTCTGACTGGTGATCCTCGTGTCTTTTACTATAGACACTATCGAATGTAGCAGACGAACTACTATTTCATTGCGAGATATTGGAAAATTTGTCAATTTTTTCTTCGATTACAGCCGCTAATTGTTCGATTTCGTTTTCTGAACATGTGATGTTTTCTATAGCGCTAGCTTTTGGTTGTTTACCCGTGTATAATGGTTTTGAATTATTATAGCAAGCTGCCTCAGGGACAAGGGATTCTTGCATTCTTTACGATCTTTTTCTTGCTATCGAAGCTCTTGAAGTTCTTTGAACTTGCTAAATTGCTCTCGTTTTATTGCGTGAGAGTACGAGGGGTTCAAATTACTATATGTCCGATTTAATTGTTGTTTCAAGCTCATAAAAGAGATTATTTTTTCAAATAGTCCTTAGCAAATGGTCCTAGAATTCTTAGTCCAGCAATAAAGTCCGATATGGACTTACTTGGCCTTTGTGTACGCACACATATTTCTTCATCCAATTGCTGATGGAAGTTGCGAACGCCTTACTGCCAAAGAAGTCTATCCGTAAAATGTTCGATTAACGTTCATTCTTTATGTAGAGGTCGCTAGATTCATCGGAATGATTTTCAAAATACTATTATCCGAAATATCTATACATTCTGGAAATTTTTAAAGCCTCTGGATGAATTCATTGATGTCTTCTTTGCGTTCATCGGTAAAGTGTATTTTCCTAGATTGCAATAACATTTTGTAGTTCATTTTGTTTACCACCTTTACTGCTTGCGGGTTGATACTTATGAGTTTTAAGTTTATAATATTACAAATTTATCTTATTTACGAAGTTTAAGCCTGCGAACCTGGACCACAATTATGAATTCCCGTCGGTACGATCGATGGGTTTGTTGCAGTTGGCATTAACGAAGAACAAACTAAGATTTTTATGCGGGTTACATAAATGGAACAAATAAGCGAGGTTATATGATCGTTTGATAGATTTAGCGATAATGTACAACAAATGAATAATGATTAATGATTCTTATGCAAGCAATGAGTATGCAATTATAAGGTCTAGTATTTCAATTTTTGACGATTTCTGAACGATGTATAAACGAATCGGTCGCACTGAGCAAAAAAGTTACGAGTACGAGTTTTTATCACGATAAGCGCGGTTTTGCCACAATTAACGAAGTTTTATCACGGTCAACGAAGTTGTACCACGGTAATCGAGGTTTAACCACGATAACGAGACTTTCATCAATGGTAAACGAGATCTTACCAATGGTTATTCGAACAAACATAATCGCAAGAGACTTCGAAATTTGTCTCTTACAGCAATTTACGAATAAAGTTCTGAGACGACTACAAGACCAACGAATTGTGCCTCAGCTTCAATGATTATGAAGAATCAAGTGGTTTTGAACACTTATTTAGATACGATGCCAATTCAACGATACGAATATGGCATGATTACTACTATGCAAGAATAAGTAGCGAATTATAATTTATTTGCGATTTTCGTATCTGATTTACTTTACGAGTACGAATATTAGCGATTTCCAATTATGATCTTTTAGCGTGCTCAAGACCTTCAAGGATTTATGATCGTTATAAAAGCAATAAAAATATTATTTAATTGAAATACAAGAGGATATGTACTATTTCAAGCAGCTTATGCATTTCGGGGGATAGAGCGTACGATAAATATCCATCAGGTTAATAAAGCGATGACACTACAAAAATTTGACTTATGCGAGGTGTAGGTTTTGGCGGAGTAAGTGTGGTATAAGTTTTCGATAAGTTGCAAAATACGTTGTTAGGATGTGTAATGTGGACGATCGATAGGGTATTGTAAATACTTTTTTTTAGAGAAACAACGATTTTGATGCGATTTGTCGATTTTTAATGATTCTTAATGACACAAGGTTTATCAATTAAACGCTTCGCTGAGTTAGTATTTTTCAATTCAATTTAATCGATATTAACGATTTATGAGAGATTTTCGATCTTCTCGATTTAAAACAACTTTCATTTATACGATTTTAGATAAGATTGGTTCCAATTAAACGATATTAGCCGCAGATTTCTGCTCGTGATACAATTTTATCAGATTTAATGATATTGATTCACATACTAGTAAGTTTAATTTTATCACTTCAAACAATTTATTAAATTTTGAGGCTAATATGCTGTCGAGATAAATACTATAGTGTGAGGTTGTCAATTTTAAATACAAATTTTTACAAGTAATAAAGAAAATTTAATTACATTCGAATGTTTTTCTACGCATATACTAATTTTTCCAATTTCGCGATTTCGATCTAATAATTTAAACGAATATATTTTTAAAGGTATAATCGTTAAATTAAAATTATTTACGAATTAACAATGTCCAAAATTTTTACTATCAAACTACGTCTAAGTGTTTTTCAAAAGCTTTAGACAAAAATTCATATTTTAGTTAATTTATCGATGTCGAAGTATATAATATCTCTTAAAAAAAAACCTTTTACAAAAGGTAGTACATATGTTGGCAAGTAGAAGTTATTTTGTATCTCATTTTAAAAACATTATTTTTCAATTTTTCAAACATACAATTGATAGATAAAAAATTTGTATAATTTTAATATGACCATATTTTTAAAACTGCTTTTTATTTTTTACATATTTGTACTATTCCATCTTTCATTAATTAATTGTATATTTACAAACTTCATATCGCAACATTTTTTGTAAAAGATTGATTTCATAAGAAATTTTTAAATAATACAGTTATTCTTTTGACGAATACAGTTTCACAGATCACTTGGATTTATAAAAACTTATATTTTACATTTTTCCTTAATTGATGATAAAATTATGGCTGCTTAGTGACTTTTTTTAGAGCTTTATGTATAATTTTATAATTTCACCTACAGAAAGTTGTGAAATCAAAAAAATTGTCAAGTATTTGTTTTCTTTGTTTTACATGTTGCACATTGTACCGTGTATTACGTAACTTTATTTATATGACCCGGCTTCTGAATCTTTATTATAATTAATTAAATAATCTATTTACTATTTATTTGCAATAATTTCTTAGGTAAGTGAAGCAAAATAATGAAATTTTACCATTACCAAAATTCAAATTTCAGCTAAAGAAGGTTGTGAAATCTGTAAAAAAAATTGTCAAGTATTTCGATTTGCTTTTTCTTTAGATCGAAAAATTGATGCACGTAATACATTTACTATAGATAAGCTATTTCATTTACTAAAAACATATAATAGTATGCCTTACATAGAAAACTGAATTACATAAGTTTTATGATACATATATATATTAATATTTTTAATATTTTTAAAAATGCAGCAATAATGTAATAAATATAATTATTAAAACTGTAATTTCAAGCTTAATTGTTTATATGGAAAAGAATTTATATTGTTTAAAATTCAGTGATAATGTGATAGATGTAATTATTAAAACTATAATGTCAAGCTCAATTGTTTATATGGAAATGAATTATTATATTGATTGTATAATACAAAAATATAATTTACTTTAGGGTGTAAGAAAAAATTTATTTTGTTAGTCGTTAAATTAACCATGTGATTATAATTCAATAACTAAACAATTACACATGAGAATAATATTAAAAACAAGACAAAAAAGCACTTTATTGTTAAATTATTTTTATGCAACACAGCAAAATAATCTATATACCTTGATTCTTTTGAACCGTAAAAAATGTTCAGATTCTAAAGCATCAAGTTCTTTCAATGAATACTGATGCACTTGATAATGAAGCAGTTTGTGATTCAAGTTTATTTTGATGACTGCAACTGGAGATTACATTTACACAGTCTTAAAAACTAAAATGATTTTTTTGCACATATGATTCAGATTTCATATCTAAACTTTTAATTGTATATGTCTTCATCTGAGTTAAATTTTGATGTTTTGTCTAATACTGTTTTTGAATCATCTAAATCACTAAAATCAGTTTCTGAAGTTTGAGGTGCTCTTATTTTCACTTTTTTATTTTTAAAGCTTTTCTCAAAATTACAAATATAAAATATTTATGTTATTTGTAACTGTAAAAGATTAATAACATTTTTTGAAATTTACACACACATATTTTTTTATTAAATTTTACTTAAAACTTTTTAAACAGTTTAATTGATAACCACTGAAAAAATTGTACTTAGTTTGGAAATTTCACATGATTAAAATATAAATATAATCCTACTATGTATGTATATAATTTTAAATCAAATGTACAATACACAAATGCATATAGCAAAAAATTTTTAAGTTGTTTATAAAAATTATTCAGTTAATTTATATTCAATTTCCATAATATTTATAGTATTGGCATCTTCTAATTGCAATCTTA
The DNA here is from genome assembly GCA_949987625.1 of Chalcis sispes. Classification (NCBI taxonomy): domain Eukaryota; kingdom Metazoa; phylum Arthropoda; class Insecta; order Hymenoptera; family Chalcididae; genus Chalcis; species Chalcis sispes. The sequence continues at coordinate 44,906,835 of OX465098.1, forward strand.
TCTGTCCTTGGCCTACTATTATTTATTGCTCCACAGACCTCATCTGATTCATTGAATCCTCAAACGTTTTCTTAATTTGCACAAATTATCCAAACTGGTTGCTCGTTTCATATTTCAGTTAATGAGCCATCTGTCACAATTTTCATTAGCATCATCTTTTCACATTGGTCGAATATCTTACTTAAAAATATTGTAATCACAGCCTTGCCTAATCAATTTTGATATACTTATTTAATGTAAATTAAATAACTCTTTTGTCATATTTTGGTACTGTGCCGTATCTTCTAATAAATTAATTAATTAATTAAAAAAAATTTGCTAGATACTTTTTAAAAAAGTTCAATTGGTAACAACAACAAAATTCCTTTTGATTTGTTTAGTACACATTTGTCTTCGGTATCTGATTCCAGATATCCATAACTAATAATTGCTGCATACATTCCAATTTAGATCCTAGTGCATATAAGAAGCTTAAATAAATTGATTTAATTTATTATATAAATCTTCAGAAGTTACATTTTATACAGAAATAACATTTTATACATATGCAACAGAATTCCAGTTACAGACATTTATTCTTTAGTAGACTCCGAGGCATCATGAATGCAACCAAGATTTTATTTTAACAATAACTAAATTAATGTCTTCTTTATATTAACAGATTTATCAATTTTGTATATGATTAGAATGATATTTAACATCGTACCCTTTCAAATCATATCTATATAAATTAAATTTTTATTAAAAAACGAGAAACGACGAGGTTATAAAAAGGTTAACTAGCAGTATGCTAGCAGAATACAAGGCGCGCTCGCCTTAACGCACTTATTTACACACATTATATATATATATATATATATATATATATATACACATATATATATATATGTATTGTCACGGAGAACACTCCGTTTTCCGCGCGTGTTTATATTTCGCGCGATTCCGCGGTTCGCGAGCGGAGTTTAATTTCGGCTACGTTACGGCCCCGGGCGGGAAAATACGGTACACGCCGATAGATAGAATAGTCGTGTGCCGTATAGAAAAGTCAGGCGAGTTCAGGCTAGGCAAGCTAGCTTCTTCCCGCGTTTCCCAGCAGTATCGAGTTCGCCGTCGGACGAGCCACGCGCTTCCGTTTTTCGATTCACGAAGTTTTTCCGCGGGAAAGAGTGTAATCCCCGCCATTTTGGACGCGCCGATTCCGCGTTTTCGCTTTTTTCTTCTTCGCGTTGAAGAAGAAGGTTATCGGGGTGTGTCTTTGGTGTCTTGGCGAGCATCGGCTGTGCAGGCAGCCAAGAAACCCACACCGGCCGACGGCACCGACGCGGATCACCGGCGACCGGGAGCGGGTCGACTTTGCATCCGAGAGTAAGCCGAGTCGCCTTCCCCGCCATCTTCAACGAGCGTCTAGCGAGCGCGGCTGGCCAGCCAAAGAGTAAGTCCGCTAAGACTTAATTTTCGCGCGTAAAGCCGTTTGTTTTTTTTGTTATTGGATTTGCGTAGGAGTAACCTCCGCCGGTTACTCCGTGTTTTAGTATTTTCATATTTTTCGCGGTTCGTGCGAGTGAGAGAGCGCTATCTCTCTCACTCTCGTATATAGGGCGAGAGAGTTGCGTTCTCTCTCGCACCTATAGAAGCTTAAGCGCGCGCGAGTGAGAGAGCGGTATCTCTCTCACTCTAGTGGTAGCAGTGCAGGAGAGTCGCTTTCTCTCTCGCACTTGCGGCGTATACGGCGCGCGCGCGAGTGGGAGAAACCTTTATCTCCCACTCGAGTTAGATCGGCGCGAGAGAGTTGCGTTCTCTCTCGCACCCGCGTAGGGTTAGGCGTGCAAGAGTGGGAGAGCGCTTTCTCTCTCACTCCTACGGCGTAGTACGGGAGATCCGTTGTCTCTCTCGTACTCGCAGTAGAAGCGGCGCGCAAGAGCGGGAGAGCGTTCTCTCTCTCGCTCCAACGGGCTCCGTGCGGGAGAGTGTTCTTCTCTCTCGTACCCGTACGTTAGACGGCGCGCGCGAGTGAGAGAGGCCTTTTTCTCTCACTCTCATAGGCGTAGTGCGAGAGGCGTTCTTTCTCTCTCGCACTCGTGGAATACGCCGCGCGCGGGAGCCATCCTCGCGCATTATATCGCGCCTCACCGCCTGCGTTCCTCGTACGCGGCAATTACAATTTATTTTACTGTCTTTTATTTTTTCTTGTAATTATTATTGTTAACTTATTTATTATTTATTATTTCTTTTTATTATTATTAAATTATTTTATTTATATTTTTAATTTGTTTTTTTTTTCTGTTTTTCTCTCCTATTTCATTTCTCCTGTGTTTTGGTTTTGTTTATGAGGCGAGCTTCTCTCGCTTAAATTATTCATTCTTTTTCTTTCTTTTTTATTTTTTTTATTTACGTTACTTTTCTTTTCATTTTTTTTTATTATTTCTGCGACGAGGAGCTTTCAGCTCTCCTCCCGAATACCGCCCTCTCCGAGATCAACTAGCCAGGTGAGGACGACGAACGAGCCGCGCAACGACGATTGCGCGGCGTTGCAGCGGGTAAGTTGGGTCTGTAGACCGGCTTGTCGAGCCTGGACCCAGGAGCAAAGTCGTCCAAGACTTTAGCTTCCTAAAAGGGGGCGCAAAGGGCAATTTCGCGCCTTTTGCGGATTGCGCGTCCCCCGAAGCTAATTGCTCCTGTGGCAGGTACCTCTAAACCTGCCACCCCGTTACAGTATATATATACACATATATAAAGGAAGTGACGTCAGGGAAGAGAAGAAACAGGAAGGAGACGAAGAAAAATTATAAAGTAAAAATTAGAAAACCATATATATAGATATACATAGTAAGAAAAAAGTAATGATTTATCATAAAAAGACACGTTATTCATAAAACTTTTTGTAGTCATTAAATATAAAGATATATAAAGCTTCCAATATGAATGGTATTAAAATATTTTGGCTTGAATATTAAAAAAAAATAAAAAAGCGAGGCTATAAAAAAAGTAAACGAGCTGTATATAAGGCGCTCACGCCCGTGCCGGCATCGTAGACTTCTCCTTGCCAGCGGGGCGCTACCGCGCCCCTTTATTAGGTTGCTGCAGATGAAATGACCGATTTAGCAATGACATAAAGTTAGCTGCAATTTTAGTGTATTATGTTGGCACAAGGCGGCGCAAATAATATGATATACTGAAGTATAAATACAGCTACCTTGGTTTATAGAGTCATTTCTGTTTTGTACTTCATAGTGATCGTAAAAACAAAAAGAGAAAGTAAACATGGAAGTAAATAAAAAACAGCTACTTTTACTATACGAATTTAAATTAGAGCACAACGCAACGGAAGCAACGAGGAGTATCAACAGCGCATTTGGGCCTGCTACAGTTAGCGAACGAACCACTCAGCGGTGGTTTGAAAAATTTCGATCCGGAGATATGGACCTTGGAAATGAGCCACGTGGACACCCAGGACCATCGATCGATAACGAAGAGCTGCGTGCATTAATGGAGTCTGACCCCCGCCAAACCATAAGGGATCTTGCCGAGAAATTAGGCGTTCACAATTCGACAGTTTGCCGCCACTTGCAACAACTTGGAAAAGTGAAAAAGCTTGACAAATGGGTCCCACATGATCTTACCGAGAAAACATGACGTGTCGAATGGAGATTTCAAGTTCTCTTCTCTCCCGCAACAAAAAGGAACCGTTCTTGCACCAAATTGTCACCTGCGATTAAAAGTGGGTTTTATACGATAATTGTCGCCGATCGGCCCAATGGCTAGATGCCGATGAAGCCCCAAGACACATGCCGAAATCAAGCCTTCACCCACAGAAAATAATGGTAACTGTTTGGTGGTCTGTAGCTGGAGTTATCCACTATTCGTTCCTGCAACCTGGCTATCAATGCTGAGAAATACTGTGCTTAACTGGATGAAATGCATCAGAAATTGATAGTCCAACGACCTAGGCTTGTCAACAGGGATGGAGTGATACTGCTTCATGATAACGCACGACCTCATGTATCGAGAACAACGGTCCAAAAATTAAACGAGTTGTGCTATGAGACTCTTCTCACCCTCTATATTTACTAGACCTCTCACCAACAGATTACTATTTCTTTAAACATTTAGATCACTTTTTGACAGGAAAAAGATTTAATAATGAAGCTGCTGTCAAAAATGTCTTCGAGGAGTTTCTTCGAACCAGAAACTCGGACTTCTACAAAACTGGAATAAATGTACTTGTATCTCGTTGGGAAAAGTGTGTTGCATCTATTGGTACCTATTTTGATTAAATAAATTGTCTTTATAAAAATTTACAGCTGTTTAAAAATTTATCACTAAATCGGCCATTTTATCTGCAGCAATCTAATAAATCTTATTAAAAAACACCTTCTTTGAAGGTAAAAACTTGTAGCAAGTATAAGGTTGCTTGTCTTTCCTGTCATTTCTGAATTTTATGCTAATTAGAATATTTTTTCTTGCTATACATTTTATTGGAAACTTCTTACGTCTTATATTTTTTCAAATTTCAATTAAATATTTTCAATCTCTTCCACAAACTAAAAGTTTAAAAATTGATGTCAGCTCTCAATATTAATATATTTAAAAAATTCACATTCATAAAAGTAAATCATTCAGATTATTTAACCTTAAAGCAACGAAAGTATTAAAATCTAAAAAAAGTTGGTGAATAGTGAAGTAACTGGGTATTATAAAATTAATTAGCAATAAAAAAATTTTTTAGAAATTTTTCAATTTTAATAATCAAAATAGAGTTTTGGTGTATAATTAAAAAAATAGGAAGTATTAAAATATAACACAAATTTGTTATTCATACACTCTGACAAAAAAGTATCCGGAAATTTGAAATAAAACGCAAAAATATTAAACTTCTTCAATATTTATTGAATCTCCTTCAAAATATGCTCCATTTGAAGCGATACACATGTGCCAACGTTTTTTTTAATCATGGAAACATTTTTTATAGGCGCTTTCAGGGATGGCCTTCAGCTCCTTCTGCGAATTTTCTTTTGTGGCGTCTATGGAGTCAAATCTGGTTCCCCGGAGCGGTAATTTCAGTCTGGAGAAAAGAAAAAAGTCACACGGAGCTGGATCAGGCGAATAAGGTGGCTGGTCCATGGTATTTATCGAGTGTTTGGTCTTAAAATCGTTAATAATCGTGGCTCGATGAGATGGTGCGTTATCGTCATGCAAAATCCACGAATTGTTTTGTCACAAATCCGGCCGTTTACGGCGAATATTTAAACGCAAACGTCTCAAAACAGTTAAATAGAAGTCCTGATTGACCGTTTGACCTTGCGGAACGAATTCATGATGAACCACACCACGAATATCGAAGAAAACAATAAGCATCGTCTTGATTTTCGAATGACTTTTGCGAGGTTTTTTCGGTTTCGGCTCATTTTTTCCCACACATTCCGATGATTGTTGGCTCGTTTGTGTGTCGTATTCATAGACCCATGTCTCGTCACCAGTTATGATCCGTACCATGAACGTGGGATCAGAATTCGCACGATCCAGCATGTCTGCAGCTACCTGCATCCGGTACTGTTTTTGAAGAAAATTCAGCCTTAACGGAACGAGCCGAGCGGCGACGTGCTACATGCCCAATTGGTTCACCAAAATCAAACGAGCGGTTTCACGAGAGATGTTGAAATCACGAGCTATCTCTCTAACACTGGCATGACGATTTTCGAGCACAATTTCCTCGATTTTTTCGACGTTATCGTTGGTTGAAGAGGTCGACGGTCGTCCTGAACGAGGCGAATCTTCGACGATCTCCCGACCGTTTTTAAAGGCTTTGTACCATTCGTACACTTGGGTTTTTAAGAAAACAGAGTCTCCATAAGCCTTTTCCAGCATTAGCAACGAGTCAGCACACGAAAGTTCGCTCAAAACACAAAATTTGAGACAAACTCTTCGTTCAATATTTTTTTCCATTGTAACATTCGCAGACTACCACTAAGGTCGACTGGTTTCAACAGCTGTCGTAAACAAACTAGTTGACAGACCGCACTCATGTTTGGCATAGTAATTACGGACAGTCCTACCAACATACAGAAACTTCAAATACTTAAAAATACTCAACGTGGGCAATTTAAATGAGAATTTCTGGATACTTTCTTGTCAGAGTGCATAATAGCTATGAATTGCAAATAATATTTAAAATAATTTAATCGATTTATTTTGACGTGATTAATCTTAATAATAAATAAGGAAATACTTGGCGGACCGTCGTTAGGTGGTGTACCGGTGAACAAATATCTTTTATTAGGACCTTGAATAAGTTCTCGCTGTTTTTTACAAAATAAAAGCTTCATTTAAAATATAAGGTACAAAAACATTTGATTCAAAGTATTGCCCATCACTAGAGACCACTTTCGCCCATCTTTCTGGCAGTATATAAAATCCGCGTCAGAAAAACGATATATTTTTTGAGACTATCGAAGAATCGATGCATTCTTTAGTATCTTCGTAAGAATGGAAGCACTGCTCAGCCAGACTATGTGCTATCGAACGGAATAGGTGAAAATCGAAAGAAGCTATGTCAGGTGAATACGGCGGGTAGGGTAGAATTTCCCTTTAAAGCGTTTTCGGGTAGGTTTTTACTGGTTCTGCAACATGAGGCCGAGCGTTGTCATGTAACAAAATAACTTTGTTGTGTCTCTGCTCGTATAGCGGCTGTTTTTCTTTTAGAGCTCCACTCAAATACATCAATTAAAATTGATGGAGATCTCCCGTGATAGTCTTATTCGGTTTGAGCACCTCATAATAAATGACACCCTACTGATCCCATCAAATGCAGAGAAGGAACTTCGAACCATGGATATTCGGTTTTGCACAGCATGAGCTTGGAACCGTGGATATTCGGCTTTGGCGTTGATGCTACTGCTTTACCGGGCTTACTCTACGATTTTCTACGCTTTGGATTATCGTTGTGTATCCACTTTTCATCTCCAGTCACAATACGGTGTAAAAACTTTGTCTTTTCTGCCGTTGAAGCAGTAGTTCACGCGTTAGAAAACGCTGTTCGACATTTCACGGTTTCAATTCATACGGCACTCAATGTCCTTGCTTCTGGATCATTCCTAATACTTTTAAACGTTTTGAAACTGTTTACTTATCTACTTGTGATATTTTTCCAAGTTCTGCTAGCGTCTGACATCGGTCTTGATCAAGTTATTTCTCCGATTCTTTGTCTTTAAATGATTTCAGTGCGCCAGAACGTTTTTTATCCTCAAGTTCAAAATCAATATTTTTAAAGCGTCGAAATCAATCTCTGCATGTCGTATCCAGCATAGCATTGTCACCGTAAGTCTCAACAAGAATTTTGTGTAGTTCAACTGCAGATTTCTTTTAAATAAAATAGTGCAATACCCCGCAAATACACTTTATTTGACACAAAAGTAGACATTTTCAGAACCAATAAAATATTACTTTGTTTTCACTAAAGTGAACTATCATACACTAAAATTTAAGGTTAGATACAGTACTTTTTCGTAGGTGTATCACTATTTGAAATTTCATGCACGGAGTACTGTTTCTGTCATCTTTGAAGAAACAGCGAGAACTTATTCAAGGTCCTAATACATTCCATGTTTGTAAGTACAGGGTGCGTACGATATTTGAGGACATGCATAAATGTGACTATAACTTTGCGAATTTTTTTTTTAATTTTTTTTCCTTTTTAGATAAGAAATGGCGGACTACAACATTACTCAAAAAATGAAGAGACATGCTGTCATCGTCGCTATATGTGCGAACCATACAGATTTAGAGATCTCGAATTTTCTCAATTGCGCCCGTTCAGTCGTGCATAAGGTTTGCCGTAAATTGGAAGCATCAGGAGGCGATACAGAATCGGTTGCAAAACGCAAAAAGCACGAACAACGTTCTGACACTGTCCGATCTGCAGAATTTTTAGAGCAAGTGCAAGCGATCATAGACGAGGACCCTTCAAAATCAATGAGGGTCCTTGCGAGTGAGCTTCATGTTTCTGAGCGCCTTATTCGTAAAGTTGTCCACGAAGACCTTCGGTATAAGTCTTACGTGATGCGCAGAGGACAGTTCATGTCAGAACGAACACGGGAACAGAGAGTTCTCCGATCAAAACGTCTTTTAAACAAAATCAAACACCCTGAGGCGCCCAAAATGTTATGGTTTTTTTCCGACGAAAAAAATTTTGACCAAGATCAAAAGACCAATCGCAGAAATGATAGCTGGCTATGTTCAAATCCTACGGAGAATCCTGTTGTTATGCACACAAAATTTCCAGCCACTGTTATGGTTTTAGGTGTTGTCAGCAACGAAGGACATGTTATGCCACCACACTTTTTTACTCAAGGACTTCGAGTAAACTCTGCTGCACACATCGAGGTTTTGGAGACGGTAGTGAAACCCTGGATAGACAATGTAAGCAGAGGCAGACCATACATTTTTCAACAAGACTTTGCTCCTTTACATAAAGCGATGGCGACACAAGATTGGATGGCCGAAAATTTTCATGACCACATAACACCGAACCTATGGCTACCTAGCTCCCCAGACCTCAATCTTTTGGATTATTACGTATGGGGCGTAGTTGAGCGTAAGACCAATAAGCGTCCTCATAACACCACTTCTTCGCTGAAGACTGCTATTAATGCCGTTATGGTCAATATGAACAAGGAGCATTTGATTCGGGCATGTAATCGTTTCCGGACCCGGATCGAAGAGGTTATTGCTGCTTATGGTGATTTTATTAAATAACTTTATAGCCATATATTAATTTAACGTTGTATAAAAAATTCCTAAAATTTCATTAAATTTTATTAAAAATACAAGCTAATTAATTTTACTCTCAAGTTGTCGTCAAATACCGTACGCACCCTGTATAGATAACAATTAAAATAGTATAGTTAACTTTGTAGGATTAGTTTCAGTTTTATCTACAACATAGATTTCTATCTATAGCCGTTTAATCTTTTGAGAATCCTTAATTGTGATTTTTAAGGATCTTTATAAAATTCTATATAATTATTTTATAAATAATACACATAAAATTTATCTACTAAAATGAAAAAGTTATTTATCTACTAAAATGAAAAAAATATTGCACTAATTGATTCTTCAGAAAAAAACAAGAAAAAAATATACCTTATACTTATTTGATCCAAGGCTTTTATGTTTATAAAATAACCATACACACATTTAAAATCAGTTTAAGCAAGCCAAAGTAGTCTTGGTTTATTGCTTTCAAATTTTCATAGTATGATTATAAAAAAACTAAATCTTGGATCAAAAAAGTATACGGTATAGTTTTGTTTTACTTATTTTTGTATGATCTATTGGTGTAATTTGCTCATCAATTCTGCAAAATCGATTCAAATTTGTTTAAACAATTATTTTTCAAAGTATATTTTAAAGAAGAGAAAAATAAGAGTACTTCTTTTTCAGAGATGCAGGCGATTCTGTATCACGTTTTTCCGTTACATCATCGATATAGACACAAGCTGAAACTAATTTGCTTTGGTTTACCTTATTTTCAATTTTTTTATAGCTATCTTATGAAAAAACTAAGCCTTGGATCGAAAAAATGTAGGAGACATTTATCTCTTATTTTGTCTGTAATATCAATTAGTATAAATAGTTCTTCAATTATACAACTACGGATCCAATTTATTTAAAGATTTATTGTTAAGCATTGAATTTTGAAAAAGAAAAGATAGAATTACCTTTTTTTAGTGATGCAGGTAATCGTGTATCATGTTTTTTTGGAACATCATCGGTGTTGGTGAAGGCCTTAATGGATTAAAATATTATAAATTTTATGCTTCAATGAATCAAAATGCTGGTTTGATTTCAGTATAATCTATATAAACGTTTAATATGAATATAATTTCCACATTTTATTAATGAAAAATTAAATTTAACTGTAATATAATAACGAAAGATAGGGTTAAGGTAAACTCTTGGGGATCAAGACCTAGTTTCTCAGGGGATTTAATACAAACTTTTGATAGATATTTTGCCCTGTCACGTGGTGATTTTCATCTGCCGCTTAAGAGGGAAGAAGCAGAGCTTATTTGTCCCTTCGAAGCGAGTAGGTCTCTATATATAATCTATTCAGCCACATAGGGTTTATAGAAAAATTTAATCAATAGCTATGTTGGGCTATGTAGTTTTCTCGATCCCCTTTAGAGAAGCTCTAAGCTTGAATAGGTGTTCCAGCGAGGAGCATATCTAGATCAGCCTATACTGAGTAAGGAAGAAGGGATTCTTCACCACGATGGCTTATCGTCTTTCGCTTTTGTTCTTGTCCGTCCCCATTCTATTCGGCCCAGCCGCGTGTGCGACCGCAACTTGCCGCGAAAGACACGATCTTTGAAACCCCGACTGCTCAACCCTGCTAAACTAGCTGTTAGCCCTATTAAGGGGTTACCCCCACTTGCGACTTTGAAAAAATCGATTTTTTGTTAATTGCATTTTTTTGAAGTATAAGTATCTGAGAATATGACCTGGAAATTTCAAGTCGATCCGAACAAAATTGACTGAGATATGAGCGTTGAAAGAGAAGAATCCGTTGTGTAAACAACCGGCTAGTCTGACACCTGGCACGCTCGACCCTCTCGACGGTTTCAGTCGATTGTTCGATGACAATGGTCGTATACCTGGCATTTACAACGTTTATATAATAGACTGGAATTTGTAGAAACGAATGGACCCGTAATAGATGACTCTATGTAAGTTTACAAAAAAAATTATTTTCTTCGTGTAAACTGAAATTAAAACTTTAAACGCGTTTTTCTCGAAATGGCATTTCTGAAGTCGGTGACCAAGATTACTCGAACACTAATGAACCGATCTTCTTAAAATTTTGCAGGCTTATTTAATACATAAAAATGTAGTCTTTAATTGTTCGATTTTTTGTTTCGAAGAAAATGGCCGTTTTTTGGCTATAAAACGGCCGTTTTTTTCGTTAAAATCAAACCATTAACTTTGACTGTCCGCCATTTTGTAAAAAGTAAATACTTTTTTAAATCCTTCGATGAAAGACTAGTTTATACTTATATTTAACTAAATTTATTCACATTTTTTGTTTCAGATGATCCACTTTGCCGCAATGCTGGTCACCGCAAACCGTATAAATAAAAACACTATTTCATTGGCGGCCATTTGCCACTTAACAATGTAATATTTTGCAATAAAAAAATTACTGAAAGTTCTTCAAGATGTATTCTTTAAGATGATATAATAATCGTTTAAAAAAGTTTTGTAGTTTTCTTTAAAAAAATTCATTAAAAAGGCCTTTTTGTTGAGCTACAAGTGGGGGTAACCCCTTAAGCTAGCAACGCGGGTGGAACACGTTAATGTAACCGGCACCCTAGGCATAAATTAATCGCGAATTAGTGTTTAGAATTAAACTTTAAATATTTTTTTAATTTGCTATTTTATTATCCTCTGTATTTCCATCTCGCTTCTGCATTTGTACACCATTCCAATCTACAACGGCGTCACAGCATATAAAAACACTTCAGGGAAAGTATTTTAAATGAGTCTGGTAATATAAGCCAAACTAGTAGTCCGAGGAAGCCAAGTCTGGAGAATAGGGGGGATGTAAAATGAGTTGAAATCCTATTTCGATTAATTTAGCGACCACAACTGCTGAGGTGTGTGCTGGTGCGTTGTCGTGATGGAAAAGGACTTTCTTGTGGGCCAATCGCGAGCGTTTTTCTTGCAGCTCGGTTTTCAAACGGTCCAATAACGATGAATAATATGCACCTGTAATAGTTTTACCCTTTTCCAGGTCATCCATCACCATATCATGGATTTGATCAATGATTTTTGGAGTCGTAACCTCCACAGGCCGTCCAGAACATTCAGCGTCACTTGTGCCCATATGGTCAGTCCGAAAATTTTGAAACCACTTATAAACTGTTCTAATCGAAGGTGCAGAGTCACGATAATGTTTATCAAGCTTCTCTTTAGTCTCCTGAGGCGTTTTGCTTTTCATAAATTAATGTTTAATCACCACACGAAATTCTTTTTTGTCCATTTCTTGAAAATTACTCGACTTCCTTGATTCACACGAATGCCAAACACAAAGAAATAGACCAATATGGCTGCAACTTGGTGTGTGTTTATTCAAGAGATGCTACTAGCTAAACATGATCTCGATACGCGCCGGTGGTGCCATCTCTCGGACTTTGCACGGGCTTTTCAAACGCCCCTCGTATTAATAATTAAAGTAACACATAATATTTTATGTAATAAATGTATAAATAAACATACTTATGATTATTCATCATAATCATTTGTTCAATCTAAGCTAATAGCTTTTAAAAATAAATTTCTTATTTCTAATGCGCTATATTTTTTAATTGATGGCAATTTTTAAATCGCTTCATATATCTTAATCATATTAGGAATAGTTGTGGCTTTTATTTCATTTTTAAAAATGCTACATATTCTATTTAGTACTCTTTTTTCTTTGTTTCATTAGGCGATATTTGAAAATTCAATCTTTTTTGAAAGTATAATCAGAATCTTACTTGAGCTTTGATCTTTCTTTCAGATAAGGCGTTGTTCTTATTAATCCATTAATGCCCATGGTCAACCCATGAGCCTGAGCAACCTAAAACCAATGTTAAACAGGACATTAGTCCTAATTATGCAAGAATATGGCAAAATCCCGAATTTCGCATTTTTTTTTAACAATTATTGTTTAAACAAATCATGCAAAATTCACTTTTTCAAAAATCTGACAGCGGAAATGGATTCCACGTCGAAAATTACTAAAGGAATGACTATTAGTTTTATGATAATCCAATTTGATAAGTCAATATAATAGATAATAGCGTTATAAACAAATAATGAAATGGACTTGCCGCAAGCATATAGACCCCGGTGCCATGGCCAACCTATTAGCCCGAGCACTTCGGAGATAATGTAAAACAGGACATTGGCCATAAATATGCAATTATATGGCAAAATTCCGAATTTTGCAATTTTTTTTAACAATTTTTATTTAAACAAATTATGCGAAATTCATTTTTTCGAAAATCTAACAGCGGAAATGAATTCTAATAGATTTTAAAAAAATGTCATTTAGTTTTTCAGGATGTATATTTCTCTCTTTTCTGTATTACATTTGTACCCCCGACTTCAGTTAGTATATTCTATAAAATCCACTGTCCCAGAGTGTGCCACGAGGAGGCAGCGGTAAGATTTACAATCCATTTGTCTTTTTTAACTTTTGAATTTTTGAATTTTTTTTTTATTTTTTATAGATTTTTTGAGAATTCTAAAGAATAGTAAAACGCAAAACACTTTTACTATGACAAAAAGTTATAACATCATTATTGTGAAAGATGGGTGGAAATGTGATCCTTGCACAATGGTAATTGACTTAAGCTACAAAATTTTTCAATTCTTCTTGAACAATCTGTATCATCTACTCTCATCATACAGGTACGTTTGATGCCTTGAATTGTTTTACTCAACATGTTTGCATTCAGAATCTATATTTTTTCTCTTTGGATTCTTCCTTGGTTTTGTAAATCGATCTAACAAGTAATCTACTATTTCAATAGCGATATCCAGAGTGCCTTTTTCATTTTCTGGATTAATATTGTTATGTAAAACCAAAGAATTCCCAATAGATGCTTGAATTAGTCTTAAAAAGAGACACCAAGTCCATTTCTCACTTCGGAAACATGGTATCACATTATTGCAGTGCTGGTTGTGCAAGTCGACACCACCCATCTTTTCATTATACTTAACAAATAAAAAAAGGAACTCAATAGAAATTTTAGATTTTTCTTCTTTAGAATATCGTTGTAGAGGTCTTCTAGGGAAAATACTATCAGCAGTTAAGAGAATCAACACTGGTTTTAAATCCATCACTGTTATATAATTTATTTTAGATGGCTCCTCGAGAAAACATTTCAAAGTGCCTCTTGCTGATTTATCAGGGAGTTTCGTATCGACTTCTACACGATCTTTCCTGACTGTACCAGTTGCCGATAACCCTAACTTTTTCAAGTGCAATAGAAGATCAGGTGAAATGAAAAATTATTTTATAATTATCAAAGTACAGACGGAAGAATTGTAATTTTTGAGGTTCCTTCATTCTCAGTAATTATTGTATCATAGAAATCACAACTTTTGATCGAAGTGCAATATTCTGGAGTAATGAATTCATTTCTTTGCCTTTCTTACTACAGTAAATATCAAAGTCGAACAGCAATCCATTACTGGAACATATTGTTAAGAGTTTAATACCAAATCTGGTTGGTTTGTTCAGAATGCACTGTTTTGTAGCAAGGCAACCGAAATACTTGACCATTATTTCGTCGATTGAAAGATTACGCTTGAATCAGCCAAATTAAATCAAATTCTCTCTAAAAAATTCATGTAATTTTCTAACTTTCGAGACAAGATCTTAGTCATTCTCATCTTGTAACTTATAAAATTATATTTTCGTCTTAATTTCTTCGAATTTGTTTCAACTCATCAATTTTTTAACAACATCTAATTTAAAAAGTTATACGCAGTTAGAATTTTCAAAAAATCGATTTTTTTTTTTTTTGCCTTTTCGGAATGTACATATATTTAAGTATATTCTCTTGAACTTTTAAGCCAATCCGATAAATATTTTCGGATATATACCTGAATTTGTGAGGCCACATCATAGTGTTAGAAAGCAGGTAGAGTAAGAACCAGAGTAGCAGCTGCACTCACTGCACGCGCTACCTGAGGTTCCTTTTTCTATTGTGTTTTTTCGTAGAAGGCGAGTATAACACATCGTTCAATAAATCCCGAGACTAACCCAGAGATGGTGCTAGTAGTACTAAACTGGCCACGTTTTCATAGAGTGCAAACCTTTACATGAAACGTGTAAAAATTTCACGTCGATCGGATCACAGACAGCAGAGTTATCGAGGTTAGAGTAAAGTCACTTTGTAATTTGTTTGAAAAATGGAAAAAAGCGAGTTTCGCGTGTTGATGAAACATTGTTTTTTAATGGGTAAAAACACCGTAGAAGCCCAGCAATGGCTTGAAAAACATTAGCCGGACTCCTCTCCATCCAAACCAACGATTTGTCGTTGGTATGCTGAGTTTAAACGTGGTCGTACGGACACAAACGATGTGGAACGTTCGGGTAGGCCATTGGAAGCCGTTACACAGGAAAATGTGAGTGAAGTGTTAAAAATTGTAATGAAAAATCGCAAAGTGAAGGTCCGTGAGATTGCAGAAACGACACAGATATCATCTGGAAGCGTATTTACAATCCTTCATTGTTACGTGCGGGGCTACGCGTACGTTACGAAATTTTAATATTTATTTTAATGCGGGACCCGCCAACCCGTCCCGTACGGGCCCGTCCGCGCATCGCGAACCGAAGGGACCCATGCTGTCGCGGATTATAAATATGACTGCCTCTACCCCATTTACTAGTGAGGATCAGGCGCAGGGAAGAAAAGCGAAATTAATCAAGTTAACATTCATATTAATTATGAGTAAAATCTTACCTGAAACTTATCGTGTCCTGGAAGTCCGAAGGTGCCCGTGGGATGAGAAATTGAGGTTCAAAGTAATTACCACAAACAGTTCGCCTCGATTATTATTCTTTATTTAAGAATTTATACTAACACACTGACACAGTTAGTGAACGTCACTTTTCTGGCAGTACACGAATACACGCAACACGCGGCCGAAACCGAGATAGAACTTAGACAAAGTTATTAAAATGGAACATTGTTGAATGTATATATTAAGACTCAAAAAATTAAAACGACGATACGACTGAGCTTAGATTACTGCTCTTTTCAACCGTCTACCCTCGGTTCTCTCGTTGGTACTCATATTTAAAGACCTTGAGGTGGAGGCATCGTGGGGATTTTTGCTTATTTGGCATCAGCGCGAGCCTCGGTGGACTCTCGAGCCTCCCCCGCGCCTCCTGACTAAAATGCAACCGTAGACATTTTATTTGTTTAAATGTGTGCGCCGAGGCGAGTTGAGCAACACAACTCTCTAAAGGTGTGTAGGAAAAATATCTGACTGTAAGAATACGTTTATTTTCCATGTCTCCTGGGTTTTTTCCACAGGAGTCAATTTGCAGCGTGAGTGCAAGTATCACCTACTTTTTTCTAACACTCTGTTGTACAGAGTTCGTCAACCTGCGCGCTTAGCATTTTCACACATTAAACGTACACATTTATGTGTTGCAGTGGTACATTGAACCGTTTAATTTTGATTTAATTTTTTATAAATTCTTAATTTAATCATTATTATTTAATTTAATTATTCAATTTAATTATTAAAATTTCGTCACGTAACATCCTCCCCCCCTTAAAGACGTTTACCGTCCCGGTAAACAGCGGACGTACTGCGTGGTGTATGCGCTTACAACAGACTATTAGCCTATATATTATGGTTTGTTAATATTACATAATTGCCAAATGTTATTAGCCTTATATTATTGTTAGTGTCGTATTATAAAGATTGATTAATTTGCTTAGGGTCGTAGGCAGTCTAAATATTACTTTATAACATTTATGATAACCCACAGAAAAGGGCAAGAATTAAATTATTTAGATTGCCTTTACATAAAAAAGGGTGCTTAATTTAGCTTGTTAGTTTTTTTTTTTTTATTTTTTTTTTTTTTTTACAATCTATAAGCAAACAATCCAAGCTGATTTCCTTATTAATATGATAAAAATTTCTTAGGACTGTCGGTAAAATGAAACCGTTTGGATTGTTTTTACAAGTTTTATTCTATTATATTGGCTAAATATTAATATGGTTATAAGAATCAGTTTTATACTATATGTGTTAATCTTTTAGATATATTCTTAATCTTCTTTTATCTTGATTAATGAGGCTGAATGTGTGTGTTGGTTGATGTTCATGTCCCTTCTGGTATCAATGGTCTGCTTAATTGCGTGTTTATTTTCGCACATGGCTTTTGATTTGAAATCTGGCGTGGTGCTAGGGACTCGATTTATAGTCTTTTCGTGTCTTGCAATAGGGTCTTTGCTGGATCTTGATTCTTCACTCTCAAACTTTTGGATTACACTCCTTATTTTTTTCAAATGTCCTTGGCGGTCTCTCATTTGACACTGTATTTGGCATGTAATTAGATGGTCTTCAAATGTTTTGCAGTCTACCCAGAGCATGCATTTCGAGTGCAGTGTCTTCGCATATCCTTGGTTTTTATCCTGATCTGCCTTCGACATCTTCGGGGGATCGGCGAAAATAGCACGGTACGTCTTCTTACTTCCTTTCAAGGCCTTGAGAGCATTCTTAGCGTTAATAAACTGAATGTATCCACAAGTGGCCTGTCTTTCAATATTTCGGATGATCTTGATGAAATCTTATGGTCCAAATATTCGAAAGTCCTTAAAGAGTTCTTCTTCTGTTATATTCCAAGGTAATTGGCAAAATAGTCTAGTTCCAGAGGGTCTGGTAGGTATGGTTCTTGACTTCGCTTTGTTTCGTAATTTACGTAGCTCTTTAGTTTTATTTTCTTCGTTGAAATACCTTATCTTTAGTATTCCGGCTGGATCCCCATCTCCATTTAATCGAATGTTAACACTTCTTATTGGTCCCTTTTCTTCGGCTCTTTCTACAGCAGCTGATAAGGAGGTGGTGCAAGGATTGTAAAATACTAAACTGCCTTCCCCTTCTGGATTTTTAGTCACGTTGATTCGGCATCGCCTAGCCATGGTCTTTTCGGATTGAGTTTTCTGGAAGCTAAGGTTGTGGATTAGGCTTTATAGACGCCGGGTTCGGAATAAACTGGGGTTTATTAGTAGGATATAGTTTTAATTGTGGTCTTACGGAAACGTGTTCCGTTGGGTCTTTGTTCCTTCTCGTGGAACGGTTGTATAGTTTAAGGTTACGGATTAGTCAGTGTCCGGGATCTGAATAGATAATGTTTGTGGATAGGACAGGGGTTGTGGGGGAATTAATGGTTGATTTATCCATCTTCCAGGAACTAAGGCCTGTTCTGGTATCTGTAGTGTGCAGGACTGGCCTTCGTATGTTGGTTGATTTTGTAGGCCAATTGGGCTCAGTAGTGTTTCCTGCATGCGATGTGCAGGGGTAGTGTCAGAGATTATTTTAACTTTGCGTTTGGTCTGATATTGATGTTGCAGCATTCTTCGGGTATGACACTTCCAGGCAGTGAAGATGAGTCCTTCGGTGATTAGAATTTGGCCCAAAGCTCCATCGTATATTAGGTAATGCGTGTTGGAGATGCTTCTCTGATGATTTCCTATTTGTTTTAAACGACGGGTAATCTTCTCCATCGACTCTTCGCGGTTTTTCCATCCTTTAATGTCTGGTGCAGGGGCGTTTGAGATATCTGTTTCTGGAGTGCTGATCAGTTCTTGATGATAGTTTAACATGTCAGGGAATATGGCCTCTACATTAAGTGTTATCTCTGGTTTGTATATGTATTGAAAATCGTTGCGTTGGTTTCCTTCACTTATGAGAAGATGTCTGTCGGTCTTGCCTACACAGCCGGGCGCCATACGTAAAATTCCTGCCTTCTGGAGGTGTAAAGCTTGGTCTGGTTGTCCTGGACAGATTAGACGTAAGTCTTCTTTTTGTCCTAAGGAATAGAGCCAGGATCCATCCACCTTTAGGTAACTCCATTGAGTGACGTTATTGGGAGTTATGGTTACATCGCAGGTTTTCATTATTTGTATTCTGGGTCTCAGCAACATCGATACCTCGCAATCTTCTTGAATAGTGGTTTCAGACAAGGGTCCGTTGGTTGAGCATATGTAGGCATAATGTGTATGTTGGCAATTCTGCAGGTCCTCATAATTTATTTTCATGTACTGCCTTTGGTCCGTTCCAATCATTAGGTATCTGTGGCTTGGCTTTATATATCCTGTTCCTATCCAATTATTGTTTATTGTTTGCGATACAGCTAATGGATGCAGTCTATAGAGGTTGTAGGGTACTCGTTCAACTAATGGAAGATGCATGATAATTAATAACTTCCCGTTGTTGTAAACCGCGTCTAGTTGCGCAATTCTTGCGACTTCTTCTGCCCTTAAATGTTGAACCGGTATTGGAAATTCTAGTGCTCCACTTGCCTTTGCTATGTCGGTTGTTAGGTGCTTTAGTATATCTTTATTTAAGAAGGAAGGATCCACTTTGCGTTCCTTAAGTCCCTGTATAGTTTGCAGCATTCGTCGATTACTTTCTATTAGATGTTGCATTGCGACGTCTATCTTACGAGCGTAGATGGTTAAAGTAATCGGATATCTTAATTCATTTTCTCCACTGACAATGAATTTGAATTTCCGGTCCATGTCCTTTTCCATTTGGTTTATTACCTCAGCATCGGTCTTCGTAGTATTGTATAGATCCTCTAGAGATTTGGTTATTATGTGTTCTTTCTCATTTACTAGGTACACTAGCTCCTTTTGGTCTGTGAATAACTGGTCTATGTTGGTATTTATCTTGTCGACGTCTTCTGCCGTGACTAGTCCGAATAGGCTTTTACTGAGGCTTCCAATGAAACCTAAGGGCACCATCCGCTTGTACCTCATGCTTCCTGGAATTTTTATAGGATCTTCTACGGTTTGTCCCATATAAGAGAGCATGGTTTTTATCTCTGTCTTTATTTGAATTAGGGTGTTTTGTCTTGCTTCCACTAGGTCTGTCCCGAGCATAGCCCCACAAGTGTTCACTTCCATGAGTGCGGTGCAATTAGCGAGTAGGGTTTGGTAACTGTCGATCATCCCGTGAGTTTCTAGAAAATCTTTTATGTTCACATAAATTGTTACCTGCCAATCGGCCCTTTTTAATCGTACTACTTCCATGCGCTCATAATACATTCCTGGATTTTCTTTTATTAGCTCTATCTCGAAATTCTTTCCTGTGAGGTCTGGAGAAGTTCCTGCGTGTACCATTATCACGTAGAAGAGACAGAAAGACTTGCGCATGGTTTCCTGAAACGTTTATTCCTTTTATTCAGGGGCTAACTTTAATTTATCCATGTGTTTTCTAATACGTCTGCCATCGGGTAATTCTAATATAGCATTGTTTCTACCCAATATTTCAACGATTTTCAAAGGTTTATTATAATATTTATCGAACTTTGATGTTCTTATTTCCTTGAGCACATACACATAGTCTCCGACTTTGGCTCTTAGTTTCTTCTCCTTACTATCATATCGAGTTTTAGATTGTAGTTTAGCTGCTATCTGATTATCCCTGGCGATGTTATTCATTTGATCCAATCGAATAAGTAAGTCCCGTAGGTACGTGTTATATGTATTCAGTTTTTCCTCGACTGGTATTTTCAGAGGGAATCTCGCGATTCTTCCGAAAACCAATTCATAAGGAGTGAATTTAGTGGCAGAGTGTAAGCTGATGTTGTAAGTGAAAGCTGCGAAAGGTATTAATCTATCCCAGTCGTTATAAGATTCTGAATACGTTCTGATAAAATCAGTTAATGGCGCATGGCTTCTTTCTAATGATCCATTGGTCTGGGGTCTATATCCTGACGTGGTAAGATGTCGTATTTTAAATATTTTCATAAGTGTTTCCGTAAAATCTGACAGGAAACTGGTTCCTCTGTCTGATAATATTGCTTTAGGAGCCCCAAATTGACATATGAGGTGCTTAGCTAGAGCGTTGACTATTGTGGTAGATCGTAAATTAGGTATTGGTACAACTATCAAGTATTTTGTTAGATTGCATTGCATGGTCAGCATGTGGCAGTTGCCTCGAGGGGTCATTCTCAATTTGCCAACGGTGTCGATGGATACCTTATCAAATGGTTCGATCAGTGTGTTCGTGATAATCATGGGCTCCCTTGTCTTAGTTCGATCCAACTTTTTCATACTGCATTCTCGGCACTTTCGGACATAATTCAGAACGTCGTTTCTCATACCTGGCCAGTAATGTCTTTCTCGGATCTTCTGATATGTTTGGTTTACACCCTTGTGTCCCCCTATCAAGCTCTCATGTAAATTTTGTATTATGCCATTTCTCTCCTCTGGTTCTGGACAATTCACCTTTCCGTAACACAGGGTTACGTTGATTGGGCTACCTTCAAATGTTTCTGTCAGCAGCTGAGCTAATAGTCCTGCCTCTAGGGCATTCAGCATGTCTCCTTTTCGTGAAATGCGAAAACTGGTGAGGTTTCTTTGATGCATTGTAGTTCTAAGATTAGCTAAAGCGGTCCTTATGTTCGGAATAGTGAGACTGTCGAAGTACTTATGTTTTATAACTACTGATAGTATGTTATGATTCTTATATGGCGTAACCAGGATCTGTCCTACCTTTAGTCTGGTTTCCTTAAATTTCATTTGATTTATTGCTCCTATATCAATCAATAACCTGGTTGTACTCGTTATGCTCTCAATATCGCTAGTTATGAAGTGCACTAGGTTGTCTCTTTTATAAGTGAGGCTTTGTCAAGATGCTTTAATGTTATTTCTTGAAATCAGTAGAGGCGGGAGTTGTTGTTCTTCTAAGCAGTCGGTATCTTCCGAACTTCGGTCACTGTGATCGGTGGTGATAGTTTCATGCGAATCGGTT
This sequence comes from Chalcis sispes, assembly GCA_949987625.1. Classification (NCBI taxonomy): domain Eukaryota; kingdom Metazoa; phylum Arthropoda; class Insecta; order Hymenoptera; family Chalcididae; genus Chalcis; species Chalcis sispes. The sequence continues at coordinate 44,928,387 of OX465098.1, forward strand.
GAAGATATGCATAATGAGATCAGGGGTAGTAATTCGTTGAAAGAATGTTTGGGCGCTTGGTCATAATTTATATTTATATTTGGTAGTTTTTCGAGTAAGGTCTTATGTAAGGGTTCTTTAGAGTCTCCGGGAATGCAAACTGCCTCGCTAAAACGCAAGTGTTCCTTTACTTTCCCTGTTAGGGGGGTACTTTTAGCTTGTGGTTGTTGGTTGCAACTGAATGGTGTGTCTGAAATGGGTTTAGGTGCTTTTCTTGGTATCCCATGTATATTATCTGAATCTTCTGCGTCGGCGTCACTGTTTGTTCCATAATCAATTTTGTTATCCAAGGTTAGGGGAGTCAGATTCCTTGTGCTAACCGGAGGCTGTCGTTCCAGTTGTGCCACTCGCCGTTCCATAACGTCGTCGTTAAGAGTTTGGTCGTTGTAGGGATCTATGGTGTCTAAGTACTCTTGATATTCGGGATCTACTATATCTCCTTCAGAGAAATTACTTTTACCTCCAAGGGTGTTGTCTCTATCTCTCAACAGTTCGTCAGAGTTATAGCCATATTGATTATATATCTTGTTATAGATCCTTCCCAGAGACGCGTTAAAATTTCTCCAGTCTTCTGTCGTTTCTACGTTTTTCGTAACTTCGTCACCTAACTTTTTGCTTGACATTAGGGGTTTTGAACTTCTACCTGCTCCTTGCGATTCGTCATTAGATTCTTCTTCTTGATTTTCTTCTATGGCGGTGACCTCCTCGGTCTCACTTCCTGAGTCTGCGGTAACATCCATACAAATTGGTAATTTATCCTTTTCTTGGCGGTGTTGAGTGTCGATGTCAGAATCCGATTCTTTGGTGGTTTCTTCCCGCAGCCCGCTCCTCCTAAGATCAGCTCGTGGTGGCACTTCATCTGTGTCCGTGTTGATATCAATTGACTTTGTACTTTTTGATGCTAGCTCCGAGCTGGTTCCGATCTCGGTATCCGTAGGGGGATTTGTTGGAAATGACCCTTGGTTTGGTGATATTGCATCTCTTCCGATTGCTTTTAGTTTATGTGTTGTATTGGGCGTATTGACAGATTTAGTAGGAGGCCTCTGTGTACGGGGATTAATAGATTGGGTCACGGATAAGGGTTTACGGATACTCCTTGATGCTCGAGAGGTTGTCGCTCCTGAAGTACGAAGATCATTTCCTGTATTTTGGTTAGTCTTAGCTCTGGTTCTATGAGCTACGGTGTTATGGTCTATGACAGGAGGTGCTTTGGTAGTTTTCGAGCTAGGTGGCCTCCCTCGCCCTCGGCTTGCTGTTGCCGAGCTAGACGCATTTCCTGCAGGCAGATTTCCTGTTCTGGGGGCTTTGGATTTTTTTTCTTTCCTTGGCTGAGACGCTACCTTATTCAACACCAATATCCTAAGTTGCGGTAATTTATCATTGATCTCTTGCTCAGTGGTGTTTATTACTGGATTGCGGGACAAAGCGTCCGCATTACTATTTAAACGTCCCGGTTTGTATTTGAAAGTATATTGGTACCCGGTGAATTTGAACATCCATCGCATCAGTCGTTGCCCAGGATCAGTTCTATTATGCATCCAATTTAAAGGTTCATGATCTGCTCGTAAAACAAATCTTTTTCCTAGTAGGTAGGGTCGGAATTGGTGCATGGCATATAATGGCTAAACATTCTTTTTCTGTAGTACTATAATTTCTCTCAGCCTTATTTAGGGTTCTTGATAAGTATGCTACAGGATGATCGAATCCGTTCAGTTCCTGGCTTAGTACTGCTCCAATTGCGTAGTCAGAGGCGTCGGTAGTCAACGTAAATTCTTTCTCAAAATCCGGATAAATTAAAATAGGGCTTTCACATAACCGCTTCTTCAGTAACTCAAAACTTTCATCCTGTTGCGGTCCCCAGTCACTACACTGCTGACCTTTCTTTAAAAGATCGGTTAGTGGCTTTGCAATTTTTGAGAAATTTTCTATGAATCTTCGATAATATCCTACCAGGCCTAAGAATTGTCGAATATTTTTTATAGTAGTTGGTTTTGGGAAGTCTTTTACTGCCGAAATCTTCTTAGGATCTGGTTCAACTCCTCTTTCACTGATCACATGCCCTAGGAAGGGGACTTCACGTTGTAAGAATTCAATCTTATCAGGTTGAAGCACCAGCCTAGCATCTCTCAGGCGATCTAAGAGTTGTCTCACTTTTCTATTATGGCCCTGCAAATCTCTTTTGTATACTATTATATCATCGAGATATACAAGCATTTCTGTGTTTTGGAGTCCCTTCAATACGTTATCCATTAGTCTCTGGAACGTAGCGGGTGCGTTCTTTAACCCTTCCGGCATGCGTACATATTGGTAGTGACCGTTCGGAGTAGTGAAGGTGGTCTTGCATTTGTCTTCTGATTTCATAGGTATCTGTTGAAACCCACTGGCCAAATCGGAACATGTAAAGTAACTTGCTCCTCCTAGTTTATCTAAAATATCTGCTATATTGGGTAGAGGATATGCATCCCCTATAGTTTTCTTATTTAGCTCCCTGAAGTCAATAACTATTCGCCAACGGGGGTTACCATAACTGTCTGGTCGTTTCGGGACTACCCAAATGGGCGAGGACCAAGGTGAATTTGAGGGTTCTATAATACCATCCTTTAGTTTCTTCTTTAGTTGATCACCTATGACTTCTCTATGTTTTGGGGGGTGTCGATATTGTTTGTTATGTATGGGTACATGATTTTCTAATGGTATCTCGTGTTCCACCTTATTAGTTAAAGGGAGGGGATCTCCTGGTAATAAGAATACATCACAGTACTCATCTATTATCTGGTTCACGCTGTCTTTTTCCTCCTGATTGAGGTGATCGACCCGAATTAAACTTCGTAGTAACTGAGCCCGTTCCCATTGCTGGCCTATTCTGTTCGGTGGCGTTTCCGGTTCAGTATCTGTGTCAGGGTCGAATTCGGGGGTAGCATATTCAAACGGCAGTATTTCTACGGGGTCTATATTTACGCAGATGTCTTCTTCTTGGGTATTTATTGCCATCACTCGGCAAGTATTATGGTCATTTCGTACTATTTCTTCCCCTATATATACCCGATCATTGTTGAGATCTAATTTGGGCAGATATCCTTCTTTCGACTCGCTGGGCTTGATAGCTATCTGCAGTATCTGTCTGGTTCTCCCTTTTAATACATATTTGTGTTCGAATTTTTGTTGGTCTAGGGACGATTAATCTAGATCTAGTTGATTGTCTGTGAACAATTTGCTGATGAAAGTTTCGGATAAATCACTATGTTCTTTACAAGGGTCACTTGCTTTATATATCTTCTTGGTTTTTAGCTTATATTGATCACTTGTTGATTGGAAAGGAATAGAATGCATAACATCTCCGCTTATCATAAGGGCTTTGTTATGATATGATATAACGGCTTCCTCCTTTATTAAGTAGCCTCGTCCAATTATCCCATCTTGGTCAATTTTGAATTTATCTGCTACAACATGAAACTTCGCTGGTGACCCTTGTATGGTTAAATAGGTGGTACCTAAAGTTTTTACGGTCTCATCTGTAATCCCACCTAGTGTACCTATATCGCCTACATCAATCTGGAGATCAGGATGCAGGGAACCGAGTTTAATTAGATTAACCGAGGCTCCATTATCTATCATAAAGGTCAACCATGGTACTCGACCCTCATGGATGCGCAGCCTTATTACTGTGGGTTCGTCATCCCCTGAATCTTCTTCTCGAGGTCTTGCACACGTACTAATTCGCCTAATGGTCTCTGTATTTTGTTTTGGACCAGCAGGATCTGTCCTCGGGACTCGTCTCTCGTTATCGGGGGCTCTTGTCTCCTTGCGTATAGGGTCGATTCGGTATTGTATGGGCTCGTCAGCGGGATATCGTGACGAGCCCCTGTCGAGTTTAAATTACTGTTTGTTGGTCTTATTTCTTGGGTGGGATTATTAGCTGATCTTCTCCACGATTCGTTAGGCCACGCTTGCCCTACCGGGTTTTGATTCCACGGCCCTCCATAATTATTTCTTACCCTGAAGTCATTCCTGACATAGTCGTTGTTATTGTAATTCGGCTGGTGATTAGCGTATCCTGTTCTGGAATCTTCCCTCATAGGATTATATAAGCGTGAATCATTATTATATTGTGCGTTATACCCATTCCTGTTAGTCCGCTGATACTGCTCCAGGGGTCCGTTCGCACGCTCATAATTTCCTCTGGATGGGAAGTGATACATCGGACGATAATGTCCTTGTCGCGAATAGTCCATTTGGTCATGGTACTGCGTTGGTCCATATTGTCTATTCGTATTATAGCCATTAGTCCTGTTAGTCCAAGCTCCTGGTGATGGAATTTCTTTCGCTATGACTCGAACGTTTTTACGACTATACTCACGATCGTTTGGTCTATAGTTTATACTGCCTCGGCCTTCCGGATAGGACCTATTATTTCTATGTTTAATTGCGTTCGAGAATTCGTCTTCCTCCTCATCACCTTCAATTTGTCTATGTCTAGGCTTTGCATCTGGTAAGATGTGCCTTTTAATCAGATTTTCTAATTCTACGGCGGCTTGATACGTCTCATATAAATTAGCAGGCCGTTGGCTGTGCACCGTAGTGGCGATTTCCGCTGGTAATCCTTTTTTGAACATTAGCAGTGCTACCTCTTCTAATGGCTTGATCCGCTCGGTTATTTGTTGTGATGTCACTCCTGGTTGCCCTAATGCTCCACGGGCTCCCATTAGTAATATATTTAATCTGTCATAAAACATCCCAACTGATTCTCCCTTTTTCATCGTTATGTTGTGTATTTTCTCTGAGTAGTAAGAATAATCCTTCCCAGGCGCGAATCGCTCTTTTAAATGTTTTACTAAGGACTCCACATCCTTAAACGCATAACCATAGATACAGTCTCGGGCTTCTCCTTCTAAGCATCCAAGTACGTTTTTTATATACGTGTCCTGTTGGCTCTCCGAAAGTTGGGCAGCCCCATTTCTGACATCTATTAGGAAATCCTTAAGTGGTCTGTTGTATCCATTAAAGGTTTATAAACCCTTAATGGCGTTCTTCAGATTGAGACTTGATGCCATTGTAGTCACTAGGGCTCGGATGGATTCATCGGTGTTTTCATCAGCACCTTGAGTACGGTATGCAGGTTCCTCTCCTTCCCTATGTGGGTTCGGGGTGATTGGGTTCGCTGCGTCGAACATATTGGTCTTGAAATTTGGTCTAATTGTTTTGGTCTCCGTCTTAGCCTCTGTGTGCTTTATTCCGATCTTTTTTTTTCTTTTGGATTGTATTATTGTTAATCCCAATATATATTAACGTTTGGTCTTCGTTGATTCTGTCCTTGGGGTTGTTTAGCTTTACAAAATGCAACCGATGCGGATGTCCAGTTTATACTTATATATTTTATCGTTGAAATAATGGGTGTATATTGATGTTATTTCGTAATTATGGGTGCTTTGGAGCAGAAATAATTAGATGTTTATGAAAATATATATATATATATATATGTATGTTTATGTATAATTTGTATTTATTATTGTATTTGATTATAACTATCAGATATAGAAGTATAATTAGTTAAGATAGGCAATATGATAAAGATAGGGGCAGAGGCGTCATATATTATTGGATGATACTGTTTATAAATGCAATTGCCCGATTTTCAATTGTGATGTTTATTTAATGAGTTGTTATCTGTCTCTCGTGTTCTGTGTCACTGAAGGGGGGAATGGGAGGGGAGTTGAAGAGGCATCAGTACGGTTGCCCAATGCCAATAAAATTTGGCTTAATGTTTGGCCTTACCAATCATCCTTTGCCTTGGGAGGTGGCTAGGATTTTATTTTTGGAAAAGTGATATTAGGGGTTATGGTGAAGGAGAGGGGGAGAGAAAAAAAAATTCTATAAAAATGGGAGGAAAGGACAAATTAGAGTTCCGTGACTTGATTTTCTTGTACATATTCCTGTCTGGGGTCGATGGTAAGTGGAAGTAATCCTCTGCAGTGATTACAAAGAATTGCTTCATCCAGCTCTCGTCGGTGCGTCTGATCTTTGCATCCCTCCACTACTTGTTCTACATGCAGGTTTCCATTTGCTATGGTACCCAAGCATTGAAAGCAACTCCTCCAGAGAGGCAAGGGCCACTTGCATCTCTGACACTGCCCTTTTGAGTAGAGTGGCAACTCATTTTTATCCCAGACGCGAGGGGAGTCATCCCACGCCGTGCGGCGCCACTCGGTGTAATCATCATCCCAGGGTTCGTCCCGGGAGATAATAATTGCCGGCTAGTCTCGGCATTTTCTACACGTCGTCCAGTTGTTTAAATCCCTTTGGTGCTGTGAATTCCTGCACTCCCAGGCGTCTGGGTACACCTCCTCGGTGTTGCCCCCCAGCCAATTGACCAAACACGCTTCGCAGTCCCTCCAGACAGGCAACGGTTGGTGACATACGTCGCAGTCTCCCTCGGAGGTGGCGGACCCAAAGCAACCATCTCCATATCTAAGAGACAGCGTTCGTATGTGGTCAATGGCGTAATGACCGTATTCAATGGAGTTGCGGAGCTGCATCTCTTCAATCCCATCATCGAAAGCCATTCCATCATCAATGGGGAATAACTCAGGGTATTGTAATGCTTTGTTCCCCTCGTGCAGCTCATACCTCTCCTTCTGATGCTGTGATATGCTGATGGTTATGAAAGAACTTAAGCAAATGCCTTCTCCTTCTAAAAGGTCTATAAGGAACTTCGTCCCTGGCCTTATGGTCGGGTTAGCTTATCCTTGTATTCTCTTGAGTACGTGTAAGTAAATCTCTTTACAGAGAATCCCGTCCATAGCTAAGTACTTGGTTCCTTTTCTTGCTTTCATCCTTTTAGTTCTTTTTGTGCGGTGGTACTGTACCACCTCGCCCATGATGAAAAGTCCCACCAGCGCCATTAATCTGGGTACTGCCATCTTTTGTCTTTTCTCTTTTCAAGCCTGCTGCGGATAGGAAAAGGAAAAGAAAAAAAATGATTATGAGACAGAACGAGAGATTGTCATGGGCAAAAAGATAAGAATCTACGATCAGCTGCAACGAGGCCCCTCCGATTGGGAAAAGATACTAATCCATTTTATATGGTAATTAATCTATTGTATTAAAAAAAAAAATATATACATATATATTGGGTATTATACAACATTATATAGTTTGTATATAACATTTCAATGTTTCCTATGGCTGAGATATATCATTTAAATTAACGCGAACGTATTTAAATCAATTATTTAACGATTATATTATCAGTATTAGTATTATTATTAGTCAATATATTGCTTATTTATAATTTATAATAGTAGATTGTATTCGATTTATGATTTATTATAATAAAATAATTATGAAGCATTGTTAATTCGCATGAGCTACCCAGCAGTTAGTTATTGAGACCAAGGTAATTACAACATGAATGATTATGGGTTGTCGTTAGTAATGTAATTTTTCCCTCCGCTATCTTGCCTGAATTTCATGATACATTGTCTCTGTTAGTGTTATTGCGACCCGATATTTCGGATCAAAGACCTGTTAGGTTTTATTTGTGGCGGGGTTTGATTAATGGTGACCCCTCTGCCGATACTTAGATTCTCAGCGGTGGTCGAAATCGTATGCCCGCCGACTAGGAGGGAATACCAGGAGGGACATTGCCTCTTAATGTGTGCTATATCAAAATAGCGTTACGGCAATGTCGGGTTTCAAGGATGGAAGAAATCTCCTTTTCATTGATAACCGTTATGACCTGATTCGTTCTTCCCTAATCGATATGGAAAGAATAAATCTTGCTTCATAACCCTACCAACTATTTCGTGAGATTTACTTAGGATAAGAAGGTTATCACCTGCCGCTCATTCACTCGATCGTGAGGGCCTTAACACCCGACAAACTCAGTTATGAGTCAGGTGTGGCAAACCCTCACGGCATCTTGGTAACGAGTATTAGGGTGACAAAAAAAAAATTTTCAACAAGTATAATACTTAATTCAAAATATTTTTTTTTTTTCTTTTTTTCCGCTTTCTGCTATCGGCCACTTGGTTGCAACGTGATAGCTGACTCGGCAGAGAAATACTCTCATCCGCGAAAGCACTCGCGGCTTGCAGGCCAACGGCAGTCAAGCAGCGCATAATTCTACTAGAACAATAAGGATCAGGTCTTGATCCTTTTCTCGTCGACGCAATAATTCCTGAAGGCAATGTATCATTGGTTAATTTATTTATTCAGTTGTATGTATGTCCCAATATTAATTCAATGCATGCAATTTTAACTTAGTCATCGTAAAATAATAAAGTCTCGCGAAACGATCTGCACTATAATGAAAGAGTAGTACCGCCGTGTTTGTGCATTAAAGGTAATTACCAAAAGATGATTGCGGGTATTGTAGAAAAAGCAATAGCATAACAAAGATTATTATTAAAAATTGTGTACGTTTGTTTGTTTGCTTGTGCGCGCTAATTCCGAAATTATTAAACGTATATTCAGAGTTTCAATGGATAACCTAAGCTTAGTTCAAAGCAACGTACAGGCAACGACAATTTTCCGTTATTATGCAGTATAATATATTTATAATATTATGCGCTGCTACATACAAAATAGTATGAATATGGCTGCTGCATGCAGAACATTGAAAAAGGATAAACATTTTTTTTTTTTTTTTTTTTTTCATAATAATAAAAAAGTTCTAAAATTAGAAAAATTTTAATTTTACTATACATAATGTTTTTAGGAAAAATAAAAAAGTTTCAAATATATTAATTTTTTAATTAATATGTAAGTTTAATCTAACAGGGAGATTATTAGTATAGGGTTAATCGTGACACAATAAATGTATATATTTTTATGTTTTTATTTATAATATGGTTAATAACATGGAACAATAATATGGTATACGACGCATACATTAATATTCAGTAATATTGTAATAATTATCGAAACAGAAGGTGTAATTTTCCTTTTTTGTTTCAAATAATCAACTTGCTTCACTCTGTGACCTTAATATTTTTACTCATAATAATTCATTCAATTTATAATCATTTATTCACTCTTTATCACTAATTTTGTCTAATTTAAAACACTTTATTTACTCACTATCGCGTTATTTTCATTTATTGTAATTATAAAAATTTTTTTATTATTCACTTTTTATTTATTCATGTTTATATATTTATATTTTTCTTCTCACTTCATTTTACTTTGTTTTAACGCAGTTTCTTTCTTTATGTTATTCTTTATATTAATTATTTATTATTTCATTTGTTTTATTTCACTCATTTTAATCCGCATATATTTATATATATACATATATATGTTTTATTTTCCCTTTCTTTTATTTTGTTGCAATTTATTTATCTGTTTTCCTTTTATTTATTTATTCTTTATCTTACTTATTATTTATTTATATATTATTTTCATTGTATTATTATTCTTCCTTTATTTAGTCTTTTTATTTATTGATTCGCTGCACATTATTATTATTTTTTTATTTTAATTCGCACATATATTTTTATGTTTAATTCACTTTCTTTTATTTTATTTTTCTTTATTTATCTTTCATTTATTTTATTTATCGTTTCTTTTATTTATTATTCTTTTGTTTTATTCATTCACGCACTTTTATTATTATTTCATTTATTTTTCTTCTTTATTTCATTGATATTATTCTTTTTATTTTATTTTATTTCGCATATATGTTTTTACATCACTTCCTTTTATTTTATTTTATTTTATTTTATTCATTATTCTTTTATTTTATTCTTTTATATTATTATTCTTTTATTTTATTAATTTTTATATTATTCCTTAACGTATTTTATTATTTTTCATTCATTTTCCTTTATTTCATTTATATTACTCTTTTCATTTTAATTCGCGCATATATTTTTACTTCACTTTCTTTTATATTATTTTATTTTATTTTATTATTCTTTTATTTTATTCACTTTTATTTATTCGCGCATTTCATTATTTATCTATCATTTCATTTATTTCACTTCTTTATTTTTCTTTTATAGACCACTTTCACACTAATGTTAACTTTTACTCCTTTTGTCACAGAGCGAATAGTTGAAGATCACAAGTTCACATTTTCACACTTTCTCTACTGCTTATTATTTTTATTTATAAAATTTTAAATCACTTTTAATTCACATGTGAGAGAATAAGAAAAAAGAACCTTGAAGATCAGCTGCGCGTTATCTCGCCGTGACGTAATATTTATCGCTGCATTCTTAGCATGATCACTCGCATGCCTCGGCGATCCGACGGCCGGGCAAATCACGGAAAGAACGGCATTAGATCTCAAAATAAAACACTTTAATATCTAGAATTTTTATTTAATATACCAAGTATTTTAACAAAAATGCTTTTCTTTTATCATTTCTGATTGAATTTTTAATCCTATATTTTTTCCAAAATTATTCACAACATCACTATTATATTGACATGACCACATTTTGAAATAAATTCAAAGTTTGATATTTAATGATTTTATTAAATATTTAAGATTATTATTAAATAAAATATTTTTCTCCCCTTTTTTTTTCTTTATAAAATATTATTATTAAATAAAAATTTTTTATTTAGTTTATCATTTTGCTTCATTATTCACTGTCACTTTTCCACTTACATTATTCACTTTCACTTTTCTTTATGTATATAATTTTTTTATGTATATTTTTGGTTTACTTATTCGTATGCCATATACATACATATACACATATCCCACTTCCACTGTATAATGATAAACAAAATTTTCCGCATGGTATTTTGTTGTATCAATGTAAAAATTGCCACCGCATTCGTAGCATAATCATTTTCACATCGCGGCGATCCGACGGCCGGGCTTCGCGCGGAGAGAACTACATTAATTCTCTTTAAGACATAGAATAAAATTATTTTAATATATTTATTATCAACATATAGATCATTGTAATAAAAATGAAAATGTTTTTATTCACAATAAAACAATAAACATATTTACATTTGTCAAAAAATAAGAACATTACATCTTATAAAACTTATTATCAATATTTTAATAATTTCATCGCTGTGGCGATCCGACGGGAGATCGCACGGTGAGGTTTATACTAGTTTTCTTTTGCAAAGCATAAAATAATTATATAACCTAATTACTCAGATGCAAAAAGGAATTATTAAATTTAATACAAATTTTTAGTTTGGGTTAATAGACATTAATTAATTTGAATTCAATATATCTAGTATATTAATTTTATTAATATGATTAATTTTTAATATACTTTTCAAACACGTAAGTAATAAAACCTTAAGAATAAAATTATAAAATTATAAATTATAAATTTTTATTTATGAAATAATTTTATTGATACTTTCTTATTAATTAGCAATAAAAATTTTGAAATTAATTAATTTGTTAAAAATAGACATTCTATAAGATACTTATTTTTAAACGAAAGTTTGTCATTTGCAGTACAAATAAAGCAAAATTAATTAACAGACAATTTTATTATAACTTCTCCATAAAAGTTTATAAAAAAAAATAGTCTTTTAATGTATTAGAAACATTTAAAGCAATTCTCTTAAAGGTATAAATTCTCTTAAAGGTATAAAATCATTCTTAATAAAATAAATTAATAATTGTAAAAAAAAATATGCACTAAAATTTTAATTTACGAAAATATCAAAATCAAAAATTTTTTTTTTTTTTTTTTTTTTTTTTTTTTCCAGATTAAAATTAGTGGGAATTACAAAAATGTAACAAGCTGTTACTAAATTAATTTAAACTGTTGATCCACTTTTTCAATAAGATCAGTAAATATATATATATATATATATATATATATGTAATAATACTTTGATATTTAACAAATGAACATTAATTTATACACCCATATATATTTTATATAATTTAAAAAAAAATAATTTTTTTTGTTATAAATTATTATTTTCAGTTTTCTCAACATTCAACCTGGGTATATTTCAAATAAAATTTTTATTTAATATGTTAGTAATTTAATAGTTATGTAAAATCAACTTAAATAATCAAGACTTTTCCCTTTTTGAATAAATATGTCAAACTGTAATCTATTTTGTCACTACTTTTAATTTCATAATATAGAAGATTTTATAAATCAGTTATAACTTTGAAAGACACTATTATTTAGGTGACTTTACTCCTTTCATTATTTTAATCTTGGAAATTTCGAAACTTTTGTAAAAAATATATTAATTACTTATTCTTTTAAATTTCATACATTTGATAAATCTATATTTTATGCAAGATAAAATAATTTTGTTAATTTCAAAACTTTTGAGTTATATAGAAGAAATTTTTTTTTTTCCAATTATCAAAAATGTAAATAATTAAGATAATTAAGATAATCATAATTCAAGATTATTGACAATTGTTTTCATTTATGTTGAAAATGTATTAAAAATTGTAAAAATATAATAATATAAACAAAAATATAAAAGGCGCTTTCAAGAAAAAAAAAAGGAAAACTAATCTTTGTCAACAATTAATTAAATAAATCAAATATAATTGACATAATTAATACAACAGAAGTCTCTCAGTGTTGGCGGTTACCCGGCGCCTCCACCAAAAATTTCGCTGTTACGTGCGGGGCTACGCGTACGTTACGAAATTTTAATATTTATTTTAATGCGGGACCCGCCAACCCGTCCCGTACGGGCCCGTCCGCGCATCGCGAACCGAAGGGACCCATGCTGTCGCGGATTATAAATATGACTGCCTCTACCCCATTCTTTAGTGAGGATCAGGCGCAGGGAAGAAAAGCGAAATTAATCAAGTTAACATTCATATTAATTATGAGTAAAATCTTACCTGAAACTTATCGTGTCCTGGAAGTCCGAAGGTGCCCGTGGGATGAGGAATTGAGGTTCAAAGTAATTACCACAAACAGTTCGCTTTGATTATTATTCTTTATTTAAGAATTTATACTAACACACTGACACAGTTAGTGAACGTCACTTTTCTGGCAGTACACGAATACACGCAACACGCGGCCGAAACCGAGATGGAACTTAGACAAAGTTATTAAAATGGAATATTGTTGAATGTATATATTAAGACTCAAAAAATTAAAACGACGATACGACTGAGCTTAGATTACTGCTCTTTTCAACCGTCTACCCTCGGTTCTCTCGTTGGTACTCATATTTAAAGACCTTGAGGTGGAGGCATCGTGGGGATTTTTGCTTATTTGGCATCAGAGCGAGCCTTGGTGGACTCCTGAGCCTCCCCCGCGCCTCCCGACTAAAATGCAACCTTAGACATTTTATTTGTTTAAATGTGTGCGCCGAGGCGAGTTGAGCAACACAACTCTCTAAAGGTGTGTGGGAAAAATATCTGACTGTAAGAATACGTTTTTTTTCCATGTCTCCTGGGTTTTTTCCACAGGAGTCAATTTGCAGCGTGAGTGCAAGTATCACCCACCTTTTTCTAACACTCTGTTGTACAGAGTTCGTCAACCTGCGCGCTCAGCATGTTCACACATTAAACGTACACATTTATGTGTTGCAGTGGTACATTGAACCGTTTAATTTTGATTTAATTTTTTATAAATTCTTAATTTAATTATTATTATTTAATTTAATTATTCAATTTAATTATTAAAATTTCGTCACGTAACATTCATGAAAAATTGAGCATGAAAAAGGTTTTTTCCAAGTGGGTGCCGCGATTGCTTTTAGTGGAACAAAAACAGCAACGAGTCGACGATTTAGAGAGCTGTTTATCGCTATTTACTTGCAATAAAAAGGATTTCCTGCGTCGATACGTGACCATGGATGAAACGTGGATACATCATTTTACTCTGGAGTCGAATCGGCAATCATCTGAGTGGCGCATGGCTGGCAAAAGCCGCCCAAAGCGTCCAAAAACGCAGCAGTCTGCTGGCAAAGTCATGGCGTCTGTTTTTTGGGATACACATGGCGTGATTTTCATTGACTACCTGGAAAAAGGTAAATCGATCAACAGTGATAGTTATATTGACTTGTTGGTACATTTGAAGGAGAAGATCGCAGCAAAACGACCGCACATGAAGAAGAAAAAAATCCTTTTTTACCAAGACAATGCACCATGCCATAAGTCTATGAAAACAATGGCAAAATTGAACGAATTGGGATTTGATTTGCTTCCCCACCCCCCGTATTCGCCAGATTTAGCCTACAGCGACTACTGGCTCTTTGCTGATCTCAAAAAAATGCTCCAGGGAAAAAAATTTGGCTCGAATGAGGAGGTCATTGCCGAAACTGAAGCCTATTTTTAAGCAAAGGATAAATCCTTTTATAAACATGGTATAGAAATGTTGGAAAGGCGTTAGAAAGATTGTATCACTCTAAAAGGAGATTATATTGATGAATAAAAATGGTTTTTGAAAAAAAATGTTGTTTTCGTTGTTAGTCTCGGGACTTATTGAACAATGTGTTAATAAGTCCACTAACTACTTTAAGGTCACATTTGGCTATTATAATCTAAAATAAAAGTATTTCGTCAATCTAAGGAGTTCTCTCACGTGGTAAAAAGTCGTGTGTTCAGTTCAAACTTGTTTTTAGTGATTTTTTGTTTTATATTGGAGTAAATTTTATTTAAAAGTTATAAAAATGCCCCGTAAATGTTCAAGATTACGTAGAAGTACCGAAAAAATACAAATTTCTAAAGTTGAAAAGAGAACACAGGCTTTTAATCTAAAAACTGCTGAGACAGATAAGAGTAGTTTTAGTGCATCCGCTACAAAATTCAAAATGCAGGAAGAGATTTTAGTTTCACGTGATCCTTCGATTGAATGTAGAATTTTAAATAACATTACTGCATTTGCTACGATAAGTGATTATGTAAAGTGTAACTCTTGTTACGGAAAAATAAAATTTAAAACTGCTTTTTCCCGTGGACTTGGTTTTAAAATCGTTGTAGTGTGTGATAAGTGTAAAAATCGTGTTATAAACTCCAGTCCTTTTGTGAAGCATTCTTACAAAATAAACAGACATTTTATACACTCTGACAAAAAAGTATCCAGAAATTCTCATTTAAATTGCCCGCGTTGAGGGAAATCCTACCCTACCCGCCGTATTCACCTGACATAGCCCATTCCGATTTTTACCTATTCCGTTCGATAGCACATAGTCTGGCTGAGCAGTGCTTCCATTCTTACGAAGATGCTAAAGAATAGATCGATTCTTCGATAGTCTCAAAAAATATATCGTTTTTCTGACGCGGATTTTATATACTGCCAGAAAGATGGGCGAAAATGGTCTCTAGTGATGGGCAATACTTCGAATCAAATGTTTTTGTGCCTTATATTTTAAATGAAGCTTTTATTTTGTAAAAAACAGCGAGAACTTATTCAAGATCCTAATAAAAGATATTTGTTCACCGGTAGACCACCTAACGACGGTCTGCCAAGTATTTCCTTATTTATTATTAAGATTAATCACGTCAAAATAAATCGATTAAATTATTTTAAATATTATTTGCAATTCGTAGCTATTATGCACTCTGACAAGAAAGTATCCGGAAATTCTCATTTAAATTGCCCGCGTTGAGTATTTTTAAGTATTTGAAGTTTCTGTATGTTGGTAGGACTGTCCGTAATTACTATGCCAAACATGAGTGCGGTCTGTCAACTAGTTTGTTTACGACAGCTGTTGAAACCAGTCGACTTCAGTAGTAGCCTGCGAATGTTACAATGGAAAAAAATATTGAACAAAGAGTTTGTCTCAAATTTTGTGTTTTGAACGAAATTTCGTGTGCTGACTCGTTGCCAATGCTGGAAAAGGCTTATGGAGACTCTGTTTTCTTGAAAACCCAAGTGTACGAATGGTACAAAGCCTTTAAAAACGGTCGGGAGATCGTCAAAGATTCGCCTCGTTCAGGACGACCGTCAACCTCTTCAACCAACGATAACGTCGAAAAAATCAAGGAAATTGTGTTCGGAAATCGTCATGCCAGTGTTAGAGAGATAGCTCGTGATCTCAACATCTCTCGTGAAACCGCTCGTTTGATTTTGGTGAACCAATTGGGCATGCAGCACGTCGCCGCTCGGCTCGTTCCGTTAAAGCTGAATTTTCTTCAAAAACAGTACCGGATGCAGGTAGCTGCAGACATGCTGGATCGTGCGAATTCTGATCCCACGTTCATGGGACGGATCATAACTGGTGACGAGACATGGGTCTATGAATACGACACACAAACGAGCCAACAATCATCGGAATGTGTGGGAAAAAATGAGCCGAAACCGAAAAAACCTCGCAAAAGTCATTCGAAAATCAAGACGATGCTTATTGTTTTCTTCGATATTCGTGGTGTGGTTCATCATGAATTCGTTCCGCAAGGTCAAACGGTCAATCAGGACCTCTATTTAACTGTTTTGAGACGTTTGCGTTTAAATATTCGCCGTAAACGGCCGGATTTGTGACAAAACAATTCGTGGATTTTGCATGACGATAACGCACCATCTCATCGAGCCACGATTATTAACGATTTTAAGACCAAACACTCGATAAATACCATCGACCAGCCACCTTATTCGCCTGATCTAGCTCCGTGTGACTTAACAATCGTCGTGGCTCGACGATAACACCAGCTGGACTTATTGGGTGTACAACTTTGCTTCCGCCGTTTTGCAATAGATGGCTGTAGCGGTAAGTGGTAGTTGAAATAAATAGATCATAGATGTCATACAATAAGCTTAGGTATTTGTAAACATAACGCCATCGAAATATTAGTCGATTTGTGTCTGCATCATAAAGTTATTCTCGATTAAACATGTCAGCTTATGAGCCAAATTCTCGTCATTTGCGGGAGGTTTTAATTTTCTGCTTTAATATGAAGAAATCTGCGACTGAGGCTTATCGAATGCTCTCAAATACCTATGGTGAGGCCGCTACTAGTCTAAGAACGTGCCGAGAGTGGTTTCAACGCTTTAAGAACGGCGATTTTAACGTCGAAGACCAGCATGTCGGTGAAAGAAAGAAGGTTTTCGAAGATGCAGAATTGGAGGCATTGCTTGATTAAGACTCGTGTCAAACGCAACAAGAATTGGCAGGATCATTGGGAGTGACGCAACAAGCCATTTCAAAACGCCTGAGAGTCATGGGAATGATTCAGAAACAAGGAAATTGGGTGCCGTACAAGTTGAAGCCGAGAGATGTTGAACGGCGTTTGTGTGTTTGTGAACAGCTGCTTGCAAGGCAAAGACGGAAGGGATTTCTGCATCGCATTGTGACTGGGGACGAAAAATGGGTTCACTACGATAATCCCAAGCGCAGAAAATCATGGGGATATTCCGGCCATGCTTCCACGTCGACGGTCAAGCCGAATACACGGTTCCAAAGTCATGTTTAGTATTTGGTGGGACCAGCTCGGCGTAGTGTATTATGAGTTGTTAAAACCGACTAAAACAATCACAGGCGATCGTTATCGAACGTAATTAATGCGTTTGAGCTGAGCATTAAAAGACAAACGGCCGCAATACAACGAGAGACATGATAAAGTGATTTTACAGCATGACAATGCTCGACCCCATGTTGCGAAAGTGGTCAAGACATACTTAGAAACTTTGAAATGGGAAGCCCTATCCCACCCGCCGTATTATCTAGACGTTGCTTCCTCGGACTATCACTTGTTTCGATCAATGGCACACGGCCTGGCTAACCAGCACTTCCGGTCTTATGAAGAAGTAAAAAATTGGATCGATTCGTGGATCGATTCAAAAGATGACCAGTTTTTTCAAGGCGGGATTCGTATGCTGCCCGAAAGATGGGAGAAAGTAGTGGCTAGCGATGGACAATACTTCGAATCATAAATGTATAACCAGTTTTTTACAATAAAGCCTCGAATTTCGGAAAAAAACGGCGGAAGCAAAGTTGTACACCCAATATTAGAAGCTAACGATACTGCAGAAGGTCCCTCTTATGGCCCTGAAACAGATGATACCATGTGAATTGAAGAAAAAAAATTCAAACTATGTGTAAACTACTTGTGAAACCTTAAACGCGTTTTTCTCAAAACGGTATTTTCAAAGTCGGTGATCTCGATTTCTCAGAAATGGCTCGACCGATCAGTCTCAAATTTTTACATAATTTTCTTAGATATATTCTTCAGGTATTGAACGAAGGAATAAGATTTAAAAAAATTACTTTTTTTTTTTAATAATTTGGAGCAAAAATTTCAGTAAAAAACAAAAAATTTTTTTTAAATAGACGCCATTTTGTCAAAAATCAAAATTTTTATTATTCCTTTGTTCAATACCTGTATTAATCTATCCTCTAAAAGAATCTACTATGTTTTTTGATTTCAGATAATCCAAACAACCGAAATGCAGATCACCGCCAAACGCCTTTTTTTGGAGGTCGTTCGGGACATCATCTACAGGAGCGGTGTACATCAATATTTGTACATGATCGACGCGCTATTGTATTCTTAAAAGTTGGCTCTATTTGAATTACCATCACTTGTAATTGATAAATAAAAACTGATTCTATAAAAAATTCATAAAGAAACGTCTTTTTTGAGCCTCGCAACTGCGTATAACTCCATAAGAGTACTCTTCTCCTACCAATAATGTCTTTGTCTTTTGCGAATATTGAAAGAAGACAAAATCAATATTGTAATAAATTCATCAAGATTTTCGTCTAATAATTCGTAATCGTTTTTCTTAGTGGCTTCAATGATATGTGATTTCATGGTTTGTGAAAAAAATAAATGGGAAAGGTCGTATAAATTTATGTGTTTGAGACTCCGGGCAATACTTTTATGCAAAAAATGATCGTCAGACGTTCCAGGTTCATTGTATTCATGCGACCCTTATTTTCACAAATATTCATGATTAGGTTCTAAAGTTTTTTAGGTATTATTATAACTATTTATAATCTGCTCGAATGATCCATATGGTAAAAATGTACTTGAGCATACTTCACTACCATCTGCGTAGTCTGACGCATCAGAATCCGACGAATCACCTGCCTCCGGCACGAAAGCTATGTTCACATGATTCTGATGGTGTACTTTATCCTCCATAAATATAACATCTTGCAAGTCACGAACTTGCAAATATCTTCTTCGAGACATGTTCAGTATTTGAAGTAAAATTGTTTGATCCAATAGATATATCAATATTACAGTAGTTTTAGTTAGACAAAATAAAATCGTTTTCGGAAATTCGTCATATGACATTTAATTGGGATATCGAGATAAAACAAATGAATTATCTTTTCGCGAGATAAACTCATAAAGAGCCATCGCGGAAAAACTCATTGAAACAGAGTTCGAAAATGTAGTATGAAATATTTTGCTACGAATCAACAATCATTATATTGATTACGAAAATATGAGAAATAATAATTATGGCATACAACACGTTAGTATAAAAATATGATTCAAAGTATTTTCAGCTCGATGATCAAGGAAAGAATGTTATTTAATTTATATAAACAATTTGGAAAAATTTGAAATTTCATGGCATGTTAGCATTGGTTAGGAATTTTGTTCAGTTTTGGTGCCCATATAAATACACATGGTTCACTAACATTACTAATTGTTTACAACGCTGTTATTATTTAACAAATTGTATAACCATAAAACTAACAGTCATTCCTATAGTAATTTTCGACGTGGAATCCATTTTCGTTGTCAGATTTTTGAAAAAGTGAATTTTGCATAATTTGTTTAAACAATAATTATTAAAGAAAATTGCAAAATTCGGGATTTTGCCGTATTCTTACATAATTAGGGCTAATGTCCTGTTTTAAATTAATCCCGGGATGCTCAGGCTCATGGGTTGGCCATGGGCATTAATGGGTAAAGGGGGCAGTCTAAGTCTTTTACATGAAATTTCAACAATTTTTTTTAAACAGAAGTATTTATTTTTATGTATTGAAACTTTTGCATATCAAAGAATAATCATTAAATTATAAAAAAAAATTTTTTTTTTTCATTTTGATTCACAAAATGGCGGCTGCAACGAAGACGTAAAAAATGGCTGACACGATATCTTATGACTGGAATGCCTGAAACAAAAAATTTAAACGGCATTTTAAAAAATAGTCAATTGGCTATAGCCTCTACCAAAATTAAACATTTTGGACGAAAAAAAACAAAATGGCGAACTTTTTAATTTTTTGACCTGTTTTTTGCAACAAAATTGTTTAATAAAATTGTTAAAAATGTATAAAAAATTCTGAATCTGGTAGGGGCTGAAGCTATACATGTCCTGAATACTCAGTTAAAATTTTAGCCCGATCGGTAATATAGATTTTTCAAAATCATGTCAGTCAGGTCAAAAAACGTTGTTTCGAGAAAAACGCGTTATAATGTAAAAATGGACATAAAATTGCTCGCACACACTCCATTGTATTGCATTATATATATATTTCTTGGCTTTCCTGACCAAAATAAAAGTTTGTACACTAATTCTATATGTATACAGTACCTAAAAATCATGTTTTTAGAAAATCGATTTTTTTGAAAAAAATGACCCAGACTGCCCCCTTAAGTAATCAATTTCTCTATCACTCGGAAAGTATCTTTTAACCGTGAAAACTTTTTTAAAGTTATTTCTCACAACATTGCATTATTTATTACTTCACTTTTTCTTTTGTTATTAGTTATATATTTATTAGACGGAACTGCAAATAAAGTTAAAAATTATATGAAGTATTATATACAAGGTATTACAGAAATATTGATCCAAAATACATAATAAGAGCTTTAAAAATAATAATAGAAAAGAAAATTAGAACTCGAATAAAAGATAGCGAGTGGACTGCGAAATAACCATACGCTGTCTCATTCTATTGCTTTCTCTTGCTCTGTTGCTTAAGGGGGGGGGAGAGGTAAGGTTTTAAGGGCGAAAAAAGGCATATTTTCAGTATTTTTTTCTGGAGATATAAAAAATGTTGGTTTATTTATTCCATATACACGTTATAGTATAACATCTGAAGTATTTTTCGAAAAAATTTCAATCAAAAATATCAATAAATAAGTCCGTGACAGCGAATCTCCGGAGACGCTTCGACAAAAAGTTGTTATGCGATGAACTTCATAACTCGTTACCAGATCATCTGAAAAACAAAATCGAAATGCGTTTAAAAGGTGATAAGTTTCCCTAGGTAGTCAGAGAGAGTTTTTTTTTTTTGATTTTTTTATTTTTGGCAGCATTTGAAAGTGAAAAACGCGATTTTTGCTGAAAAAATTTCGGTGAATTTGTTATTATAAAATGGAAGAAAATGGTAAAACAAAAAAAAACTCTCTCTGATTACCTGTTGATTTATGTGTAGAAATAGTGTTCAAAATTTGAAAAGAATCGGACAAGTAGATTTTGAGTTATAATGTTCACGAACTTCGGAAAAATCAATTTAAAGTTTCTTATACTCACAGATCGAGCATGAGGGCCGGTCGCTTGAAACGCTGTATCTTCGTTAGTTTTGCTCCGATTTACTTGGAATTTTGACACAATACTCTCGATATGTTGTGCATTCAGAAAAAAAATGCAAAATAATAAATTTTAAAGCCTTACCCCCCCCCCCCCCCCCTTAACGCTCTCTCTCGCTTTCTCTCTCTCTCTCTCTCTCTCTCTCTCTCTCTCTCTCTCTCTCTCTCGATCTCTCTCTCTCTCTCGCTCTTTCGCTTTTCCGCTCTCTCTCTCTCGCGCTCTCTCCGGCTCCCCCTTGCTCCGTCATCCTGTCTTCTCCACTCTCTCCCTCTTTCTCCCTTTCTCATAGACAAGAGATAGTGCTCATCAATGAATGATTTCAAAAAGTTTGCATCATCGGTGTTGGATAACTGATCAGCATTGAAGTCACCAAGTAAGATCTTGGTACTACCGTCATGTATAAAAGTAAAGACTGTAGGTATACTGTCTGTGTAGCAGGTGGTGAGAGTGATGTAGTAAGAATCTTTCTATTCAGAAGGAGGTAACGAAGAAGAGAGGGAGAGAGAACATATCTGACTAGCAGAATTCGATTGTTGTTGATCGAGGTGTTGTTTATTGGCTTGGTAATGGGTAAAAAAGCGTCGAGATTGTCTTCAGTGGAGATAATATGCGAAGAGTTGTCTTTTTCTTCTAGCGTACACATTCCCATTGCATACAAAGGTCAGAAAGTTGTAATTTCTGTCCCTGGATTTTTCTAACACACGCAGCTTCAACTGATGGAGAGCAGACGGAAAAAATTCGTTGACATTGATAAGAGACGGTGTTATTTGCCCAATTAGTTGAGCCTTACTAAGTAATGTAGGGCTGATTTGAGAAGTGTGAAACTTCCTCGTACGTATTTTTGCAGTGATGGCAGCACAAGCAACAGAGGTTTTTTAAATGTAACAAGGAGTGGAATTGTGCGCAAAGATGGAACTCCAATGTCAGAAGATGCAGTGGCAGGTGGTCTATTTTGCAACGTACTAGCAGATAGTCTGCGCAAGAAGCGCACTGATAGTATGTCTTCTTTGGTAATAATAGCACCCACTGATTGAAATATAGTTGAAGCTGACAGCTGCAAATTACCGAATTCATGCGGGAGAATGCCACTAAAGACATCCTCAGACGCATGCGCCATACGCTCTTGTTGTAGTGCTACCTGTGATACTTTTGCAGACAACGTACGGTGTGCATCATCCAGTAGCTTGAGGCTATCCGGAGCCAATAATGACGCTGTGATGTTTGTAGTTTCTACTATTAGACTATGGACTTAAGCTTGAAAATACACATGATCTTGCTGCAATTTGTCAATACGTTGCTCACCAGCATCAATATGCTGATCCAAACTCGTAGACAAGTCATGCATTTTATTAGGACCTTGAATAAGTTCTCGCTGTTTTTTTTTTACAAAATAAAAGCTTTATTTAAAATATAAGACACAAAAACATTTCACTCAAAGTATTGCCTATCATTAGAGACCACTTTCTCTCATCTTTCTGACAGTATATGAAATCTGCGTCGGAGAAACCATATGTTTTTTAAGACTATCCAAGAATCGATCTATTTATTAGTATCTTCGTAAGAATGGAAGCGCTGCTCAGCCAGACTATGTGCTGTCAAACGGAATAGGTGAAAATTGGAAGGGGCTATGTCAGGTGAATACGGCGGGTAGGGTAGAACTTCCCTTTAAAGCGTTTTCGGGTAGGTTTTTACTGGTTCTGCAACATGAAGCCGAGCGTTGTCATGTAACAAAATAACTTTGTTGTATCTCTACTCGTATAGTGACTGTTTTTCTTTTAGGGCTCGACTTAATCGCATTAATTGAAATCGATAGCAATCTCCCGTGATAGTCTTATTCCGATCGAGCAGCTCATTATAAATGACACTCTACTGATCCCACCAAATGCAGAGAAGGAACTTCGAACCATGGATATTCGGTTTTGCGGACGATGTTGATGCATGGTCGGGCTTATCCCACGATTTTCTACGATTTGGATTATCGTTGTGTATCCACTTTTCATCTCCAGTCACAATACGGTGTAAAAAACTTTTTCTTCTCTGCCGTTGAAGCACGTAGTTCACGCGTGAAAAAACGCCGTTCGACATTTCTCGGCTTCAATTCATACGGCACCCAATGTCCTTGCTTCTGGATCATTTCTAATACTTTTAAACGTTTTGAAACTGTTGACTTATCTACTTGTAATATTTTTCCAAGTTCTGCTAGCGTCTGACATCGGTCTTGATCAAGTAATTTCTCCAATTCTTTGTCTTCAATTTTTTTCGGTGCTCCAGAACGTTCTTTATTATCAAGTTCAAAATCATTATTTTTGAAGCGTCGAAACCAGTCTCTGCATGTCTTATCAGATAGAGTATTGTCACCGTAAGTCTCAACAAGAATTCTGTGTGATTCAGTTGCAGATTTCTTTTGAATAAAATAGTGCAATAAAATCCAGGGATTCGGCACTTTGCACCTCTTTACTGACAACCTAAATGCCGAGAAAATGATAGAAATCTACAAAAAGGCTTTACTGCCATCTGCCAAACGATGGTTCATCACAAAAAATGAAGATTGGATTCTGCAGGAGGACAACGATCCTAAACACCGCAGCAAGCTCTGTACTCAGTGGAAGACTCAATCTGGCATCGTTAGATTGGATTGGCCGTCGCAGTCGCCCGATGCAAACCCTATTGAAAATGTGTGGGCATATATTAAACGGAAGCTTCGTGGAAGACGCACATACACTTTAAAGCAGTTGTCTTACGAAATTCGTCGGATCTGGAGATCCTTGCCACTAGAATACGCCGTCAAATTAGTAGAAAGCATGCCTCGGAGATGCCAGGCAATTATCGACGCCGGTGGCGACTGGACACATTATTGACCAAATTGCATCATTGTTTGTAATGTGTACAATGTATATTTAAATATGAAAGTTTCATCAAATAAATTTTTTTATAAATTAACACGACCACGCTCTTACTTGACAGACTGTATTATAGTACATAAAAAAATAGAAGACACGTATTCTTTTTTATCGGCAGATATGCACTTTAAGAGGGGTGAAAATCACCCTTGAATATCACCCCCAAAATCAAATTTCTTTCAATATATTTGGTTCTATTCAATATTTTTCGATAAAATAGAATGGAAGAAAATTTTCATTAAAAAAAAAAAAAAATAATAAAAGCATGTAGATTTCGATTATAAGAGATGCAACCCTTAGATTTAATAAGGGTGAAACTAAATTTTCCAAAATATTTTTCGTAAAAATTTTTAGAGAAGTATTATAAAAATATTAAAAAATGTTTTAATACAGAATTTCAAAAATAAGTTGACGTGATGCGATGTTCCGAATCTTATAATAATATACTTTTAGAACCATCTTTTGGAAAACATATTTTTTGTAACTAAATTTTAAACTAATAATATTTATTAGTTAATATAGCAATAACAATACAACATTTTTCATTAATATTATAAGCATTAATTGAGTTCATAAAACCTAAATCTATAAACCCCAAACATAATTTTATCAAAGTCGGAGTTTGTGTGCATAGGGTTTTGTAGGTTTGGGATGTGTAATTTTGGAACTTATGGGCTTGGAATTTGTGGATTTGTGATTTGTGGACTAGGCGTTGTGGGTAAAAATATATTTGGAAAGTTTAGTTTCATCCCGATAAAATATAAGGTGCACAACTCTTAAAATTCAAAACTTATAAAGTTTTGTTCCTTGCTTTACGAAAATTTTTTTTCCATTTTGTTTTGTTAAAAAATATAAAATAGAAACCGAGAATATTGAAAGAAACGTGATTTTAGAGGTGATTTTCAGAAGTAATTTTCGTCCCCTTAAAGTAAATATTAGCCTATAGAAAAATACGTATCCTACTTTTCAATGCTCTACAACGTGTCACAATTTTAACAAAATCGACTTTTGGGTTATTGTATTATTTACCTATATTGTCTTAATAAAATTTAAGGATAGTTCACTCTAAAAATAAAAGATTATGCGAAAACATCGTAACACGTCAACTTCTTTTGATATTCTGTATTAGGAAAACTTTTTTTGATTTTTTTATAAGTTCTCTAAAATTTTTCATGAAAAATATTCGGAAAATTTAGTTTTATCTGTATTAAATCTAAGGATTGCAACCCTTAAAATCAAAACTTATATGTTTTTATTAGTTTTTAAGACAATTTTTTTACATTTTGTTTTATTAAAAAATATTAAATAGAACCGAAGATATTGAAAGAAATGTGATTTTCACTCCCTTAAAGCGCATACTGTCGATAAAAAAAAATACGTGTTATCTGTTTTTTGATGTACTATAATACATTTTAATATTATTTAAATCGGGGAGGGACGCTTGGGATAGTTTCTTTGTAAGACATATTTAAGAATTACACTTCTACTCCAGCACCTTTTGTTTAGTTTACGGCACTTTAACAATTAAAACAAGCTTAATATTAATTTCAATAAACACTATGTAAAATCAATGATAAATTAAAAAAAATAATTAGGATCCCTGTTTGAAAAATACAGTTAATCTTCATTTTAATTCAATATGAATTTAATATCGGATATTTTTTTGCTTGCTACAATTTTTGTCAACACTTTTTTTTGGAAAAAATGTAGTCTAGTGAATTCATGGGGTTGTACCTATATTTAAGGTCTTAGGCTACTCTAGAGGCTAGAAAAATAGACTTTTGTGATTTTTTTTTTTTTTTTTTTTGGGAAAAATATAAAGCAAATAGAGATTACAAAGGCAGGAGTTTATTGTACATATGATTAGCTAATAAAACTAATAACTTTTTATATTAGAATAATTTGAAAATGGCGGCTGTACAGCGTTTTTCAGATATCCTCTCTATTTTTGAAGGGTCCACGACCGTGCTCATGGCTCTTGTGAATTTCGAATTATGATGAATCATTAAATTTTTTTTTTTTTTGTATATAAAAACAGCTAGAGAAGTACGTAGGATTATTTTGATATATTGATTTTTGGCCGAAAGGTGCACTTTCAAAGTCAAATTTGCAAATTTCGCACAAAAAATCGCTAGAAAATTGTTAATAACAAAAGAAGTACGCCATATAAAAAAAATTCCTGTGTACTTATTGGGTGTACAACTTTGCTTCCACCGTTTTTTTCCGAAATTCGAGGCTTTATTGTAAAAAACTGGTTATATATACATTTATGATTCAAAGTATTGTCCATCGCTAACCACTACTTTCTCCCATCTTTCGGGCAGCATACGAATCCCGCGTTGAAAAAACTGGTCATCTTTTGAATCGATCCACGAATCGATCCAATTTTTTACTTCTTCATAAGACCGGAAGTGCTGGTCAGCCAGGCCGTGTGCCATTAATCGAAACAAGTGATAGTCCGAGGGAGCAATGTCTGGAGAATACGGCGGGTGAGGTAGGACTTCCCATTTCAAAGTTTCCAAGCATATCTTGACCACTTTCGCAGCTTGGGGTCGAGCATTGTCATGCTGTAAAATCTCTTTATTATGTCTCTCGTTGTATTGCGGCCGTTTGTCTTTCGATGCTCGGCTCAAACGCATTAATTGCGTTCGATAACGATCGCCTGTGATTGTTTCAGTCGGTTTTAACAACTCATAATACACTACGCCGAGCTGGTCCCACCAAATACTGAGCATGACCTTGGAATCGTGAATATTCGGTTTGGCCGTCGACGTGGAAGCATGGCCGGGATATCCCCATGATTTTCTGCGCTTGGGATTATCGTAGTGAACCCATTTTTCGTCCCCAGTCACAATGCGATGCAGAAATCCTTTCCGTCTCTATCTTGCAAGCAGCTGTTCACAAACACACAAACGCCATTCAACATCTCTCGGCTTCAACTCGTACGGCACCCAATTTCCTTGTTTCTGAATCATTCCCATGACTCTCAGGCGTTTTGAAATGGCTTGTTGCGTCACTCCCAATGATCCTGCCAATTCTTGTTGCATTTGACACGAGTCTTGATCAAGTAATGCTTCCAATTCTGCATCTTCGAAAACCTTCTTTCTTCCACCGCCATGCTGGTCTTCGACGTTAAAATCGCCGTTCTTAAAGCGTTGAAACCACTCTCGGCACGTTATTTCACTAATAGCGACCTCACCATAGGTATTTGAGAGCATTAGATGAGCCTCAGTCGCAGATTTCTTCATATTAAAGCAGAAAATTGAAACCTTCCGCAAATGACGAGAATTTGGCTCGTAAGCTGACATGTTTAATCGAGAATAACTTTATGATGCAGACACAAATCGACTAATATTTCGATGGCGTTATGTTAACAAATACCTAAGCTTATTGTATGACATCTATGATCTATTTATTTCAACTACCACTTACCGCTACAGCCATCTATTGCAAAACGGCGGAAGCAAAGTTGTACACCCAATATACTAATGACACGCGGATTTACTAACACTGTCGCCCATCGGAGCTTTACGTTTTTATGTGCAAGCTTAATGACGATGCTTTCGAGGTCTTCGATTGGACTCGAAGAAACTTACTTAGATTAAGTGCAGATAAAACTAAATTTATTATTTTTGGCAGCCAACCTTACATGTTAGCTATTTATCACGATACTCTTCCACCAATCATTATCGGTAATACTCCTGTAAAATATTCAAGCCAAGAATTTTTGATCTAAGCGTTAGTCTTACTTATACCCTAAATTGGAATACGCAAGTTGTCAAATTGCTTGTCGTGTTCGGCATGTTCTTCACTCTGTGAGGTATTACAGACATGCGTTCTCTCTCGTAATCTGAGGCAACGACTGTTTAAGGCACTAATCTTTTCTCATTTTGACTATGCGTGTGTGGTATTCAGCGGCCTCACTTAGAAGAAAAATGCAAAGCTTCAACGTCTACTGAACGCCTCTGTTTGTTTTGTCTTTAGTTGTATCCCGTGGATGGCACCGACGACACCATATCGTACCAGGCTGTTCAATAATTTTTGCGGTTCGATAAAAAAAACACAATTTTATGGTTTGAAATACACTTTATTATTCAGTATAGTCTCCCTGAACATCAATACACTTGTTCCAACGAGATTCCAATTTATGAATTCCATTCCTAAAGTGAGAATCTGGAAGGGCTGCAAAATACGTTTCCACATCTGTTATGACCTCATCATTTGATAAAAACGCTTTCCACGCATGAATTTTTTTAGGTCTGGAAACAGATGGAAGTAGCTAGGGGCCAAATCTGGTGAATACGGTGGATGCTCCAACAATTTGAACTTCAATTCATGGATTTTAGCCATTGTCAAAATGCTCTTCTGACACGGTGCATTGTCCTGGTGAAAAAGTATTTTTTTCTTCTTCAAACCGGGTCTTTTTTCACGAATTATTTCCTTCAGCTGGTCTAAAAGGTTACAATAATATTCAGAATTTATTGTTTTACCAGTTTGCAAGTAATCCACAAACAAAATTCCTTTTGCATCTCAAAAAACTGATGCTAACACCTTCTTGGCCGATTTCTGGACACGAACTCGTTTCGGAGCCGAAGAACCAGGTTCACACCACTCTTTGGCCTCTTGTTTTGATTCAGGATCATAGTGATAGATTTAAGTCTCATCCGTAGTGATGAATCGACGCACAAAATCCACTTTATCCTTTTGAAAACGCTCTAAATGTTGCTGAGAAAGTCGCATTCGAATGTGTTTTTGTTTCATTGTTAGCTAATGCGGCACCCATTGTGCACATAGCTTTCTGAAACCCAATACTACAGTCAAAATATTGCTTACAATGCACAATGAGATGCCTAGGGCTTCTACTAAGTCTCTTTCAGTCACTCGACGATTTTCCAATACGATATCCTGTATTTTTTTTACGATTTTTGATGTTGTTACTGGTTTTGGACGTCCTTGACGTGGATCGTCTTCAATTGAAGGCGAAGAGTTCTTATACACTTTCAACATTCGGTCATAAATTTCCTTTGCCTTTAAACCTTCCAAAAATAAAAATTCAATCACTGCACGATACTTGATTTTTGTCATTGTAAAAAAATACTGTGACACGTCGATACTTAATGGCTTGTAAACAAAGAATGAATTGACAGATTGAAATGAAACTTCATATACGTTCATATGAAGAGTATACCAACATAAAAATAAATTTAGGCTAGTAGCAACACCCTCTCTTATCGAACCGCAAAACTTATTGAACAGCCTGGTATTTCGCTCGGTTGGTTATCAGCTGAAAACAGACATATACTTTTCGTCACCACACGTTTCGTCACTATGAGTTTAACATCATCTTTTAACCAACACTTTTACCTAGCTAGGATCCTAACATTGCGCTCAAGTATCTCACTTCGGCAATTTTTAGTTCGTAGAGCAGAAACCGCCTTTGTTATTTGTTACGCCGCGTATGGAAGCTTTGGCAAGCTCTTTCCAAATCGCAGCGTCAAAATTCATTACCCTGTTTGCAGCGAAAGTACATATGTTTGATCCCCGTTTTTCTTATGCCTTCAAATCCATAGTATATGAGCACTTAACGTCAGAAAAGGCCGTGTGGCGTTTTTAAGTTTTAAGTAATACCTAGAGCCTCTGACGTTACACTCAGTCGATTGCTGAATCTGGCATTATGACTGGTTGGTGGTTGTAAGTTTGGTTACTAGTTTCATCTCTGTGGTATCTCTAGTCTAGTTTTATTTTAGCGAGCAACGGCATAAATTATAAGTTACTTATTATTATTACTATGACTACTGCTATTACTTTTGATACTTCTTCACGTACTCATCTATAAATGTATTTTGCGAATGCTCTAGCATAACCTACTATATTATGTTTCAACGTATTATTAAGTCTACATAAGCGATTAGTAGTATAATGTACTGTTTTCTATAATTTTGTAATAAGCTCAACTCTTGAATTATTCTTTATCAGGACTGCATAGGATTATATCCTGTAGCCTCAATAAATGCTATTCTATTTGTCCCTCTCTCGCCATTTCGCACTCTTTCTCGCTCTCATCATCTCCCTCGCACTCTGTCTTCCTCCCTCTCTGCCTCCTACGATCTCCCTTGGCCTTGCCCTCTGTTTCTCTCTCTTACTCTCTCTCTCTCTTTTTTACCCTCTTCTACTCTCTAGCTCTTTTACTTGCTGTTTTCTTATGCTCTTTCTCCCACTTTAACCCTTCCTCTTCTTTCCTTACCTTTTTTCACTCTTTCTTACCCTTTCTTGCCCTCTTTTACCCTACCTTACCCCCTCTTACCCTTTCTTACCCTTTCTTACCCTCTCTTGTCTTTTCTCACACTCTTTCACTCTCTTTCGCTCTTTCTTACCGTTTCTTACCCTCTTTCAGTCTCTCTCATTTTCTTTTGCTCTCTCTCACTATCTTCTGCTTTTTCTTACTCTTTAGTTCTCTGTTTCGCTGTCTTATACTCTTACTTGCTCTCTTCCTCTTTCACTCTCTTATACTCTCTCTCACTGTCTGTCTTACCTGTACGACACCTACTGGTGAATAAATCACATACTTACTTACTTGCTCTACTCTTTGAACTTTTTTCTGCTTCTTTCTACCTCCGGGCGTTTTCTGTTGCAGAACATTGCATGCCTCTCTTTGCAAACTACTGATTTTAATTTTTTGTACTACTGTCTGCTGCTCTACTAGCTGGATTTTCCTTATTTTTCACTACTGTAGCTGTTTTGAGGTTAACTTGCTGTCTAAAATTTAGCTGCGATCACAGGTGATCAGTAATATATCCGTGCTACCATCTATCATTTATAATTGGATATATTAAGTATTCTCTACACCGGTAAGGTAGCTGCCTGTCTATTGCTGCCATCTGTGAGCGTCTATAGTTACTATTTTTGTGCCCTCGTCGATAAGTCAGCATTCTTTCAGTTGGTGCTGCTATCTCTTGCCTGTAGATTACACTGTTACTGCATTTATCTTTCCTAACAGGATAATTACCGGCACTCCGTATCATTTGTCGTCTATTTAACTTATACTTACTTTATCTTACTGGACTATATTTTTTAGTGTACTTATACAACATTAAGCTACTCAAATATGTTTAGCTCTTGTTTTTCGTGTTTCAAAATATTTATCGCTGCATCCACGCCACAACAATGTACGAGGTGTGGCTGAAAAGTAATGAGACTGATTTATCTACCAAAGTTTTTATTTTTTTCAAACATTAATGTTATCCCCTTCAAAGTAGTTCCTTTGGGCAGATACACACCAATGGAGACGTTGTTCCCACTTTTGGTAGCAACGCTGGAAGTTTTCAACCGGTATGGTCTTCAGCATGTCCGTTACACTCTTCTGGATGTTTTCTAAAGTCCCGTAATGACGTCCTTTGAAGACATTTTTAGTTAAGGAAAAAGGACAAAGTCACAGGGACACAGTTCAAGTGAATAGGGGAGACACACTGGGGAACCACAGGAATGCCTTTTGAGGTCAAAAGTTCTGTGACGGAGAGGGCAGTGTGGCATGCGGCGTTGTCATGATGAAGCATCTATTTATCTGCAATGTCTGGTCTCACGCGAATGACTCTTTTTCTGAGCCTTTCAAGGACGTCTTTATGAAAATATTGGTTGACAGTTTGTCTTAGAGGAACAAATTCTTTGTGGATGATTCTCCTTGTGTCAAGAAAACAAAGCAGCATTGATTCGATCTTCGATTTGCTTATTCAAGCTTTCTTTGATCGAGGAGAGCTCGCAGTGTGCCGCTCCTTACTTTGCCTCTTGGTCTCAGGATCCTATTAAAAAATCCATGATTCATCACCTGTAATCACATGACTTAAGAAATCTTGCTTATTGGCGATTCTGTCAAGAAGATGAAGACATTCGTTTTTTAGATTGTCCTTCTGCTCAATTGTGAGATTTTTTGGCATCATTTTGGCATAAATCTTTCGCATGTGCAAATGTTCAGTCGAAATTTTGTAAACGATAAATCTGTTCAAATTCAATTGTTCACTCAACATTCTTAATGTTAAACAACGGTCTGATCTCACAAGAGTGGTCACATGTTCGATGTTCTCGTCAGTTTTCGAAGTTGAAGGCCTCCCTGAACGGTGTTCATCTTCAACGTGTTCTCTGCCTTTCAAAAATGATTTCTGCCAACGAAAAACTTGAGCTCGGGATAAAGAATGTTCTCTATAGGCCTGTTTTAAATTTTAAATCGTCACACTCGCCGATTCTCCAAGCTTAACACAAAATTTAATGGCACAATGTTGCTTGAAATTCCGCTGTTCCATTTTGCGTGACACACAACCAAAACACAACTTCACTAATAGCAGTCACAAAAATCTCGTAATTAACGGAAGGAGTTGAAATTCGCACTAAGCTATGGGAGGGTACTGATACACGTGCAAGTAATCTAGCAACAGCGCAGCGTTGCCAGATCGCTTGCAGTGTTACTAGTCTCGTTACTTTTCTGCCACACCTCGTATGCCTTAACATCTATCATGCCACGTGCACTAACCTTACATCTGTAAGAGATAACAATGACAAGATGATAAAGATATGTGGTCCGTGCCTTGCTGAGTCAAACATGGCAGGTGTACGCTCTCATATCAGTTCTGCTGGCTCTCCCAGCAACATGAGTAGTACTAAAATCTACTACGTAGTACTAAAATCTTACTCGGTGACGTCAATGCTGATCAGCTATTCAACAGCGATGATGCAAACTTTTTGAAATCATTTATCGATGAGCGCTCTTTCTTTTCTATTCCGTATGGCAGTACACATCACACTCCCACGACTGATACTTGGTTAGACCTATATCGGGTAGATGCAACTAATACTGTACTTGACTACTGAAAAACTACCACCCCTTTTATCGACGGACATGATTCAATTACTGCGACCGTTAAATGCTTACTTTCACGACCGTCACTTTTCCGTAGTTTTATTTTTCACGACTACAGCTCCATAAACACTGCAGCTCTTCTCAATTATTTTAACTCCTTGGATTGTCCAATGTGTGCGAGTGACTCTCCTTTGGATGCTCGCCTACATTGTTTATATGAACACTTAGATCATGCTATCACTACATTTGTGCCACTTAAGGTTGTCACTCAGAGGGAAGCTCATCACCCATGGTTTACTCCTTCTCTTGTTAATTTTTTATATGACACAGATAGACTATACAGATGTTACATGCGTACTAGACTTCCTTCAGACCTTCGACAATACAGAATAGTACGCGACGTCTTTCACAAACAAATTGAATCTGCTCGCTTACTTTAATTCCAGAACAGACTTACAAAACTTCCGGACCTTAATCACCTATGGAAGGAACTCTGCCACCTTGGCATCTGCTCTTCCCCTACTGACTTTCATCATACCTTCTCTGCAGATGACTTAAATAACTTTTTCGGTAGTGTAGCATTTGACCCTGTTGTACCTACTGTTGACTCCTTTCTAGACTCACTTAATAACGACATAAACTATAATCCCCAGTTTAATCTTTATTCTGTTAGTATCAATGAAGTGAAAAGTGCTATGCATTACTCCTCCTCTCAGGCGCGACGACGGGGTCACGACGGTGTCCCACAGTCCATAATCGTCGCTGTTTATCCAGTGTTAGGTCCGCTACTCTGTCGTCTATTTAATTACTCTTTACAAGAGTCCCACATGCCCTCTGTCTGGTAGACAGCACTTGTAACAACCATCAACAAAGTTGTCTTCCCTCGAGACATGGGTGACATTCGATCAATCTTTCTCCTGTCGTATCTATCCTGTCAAGTCTTAGAGCGTCTGGTACATCAACAACTATACAATTATCTCCATACTCGTCAACTTATTAACCACTTCAAGACAGATTTCCGTTCATGCCACAGAACTCACACTGCTCTCATAAAACTCACAGATGACATTAAGACAGATATGGATAGACGCTAGGTTACCTTACTTTTGCTATTTGATTTCAGCAAAGCATTTGATAAGGTCTGTCATGTAACTCTACTGCAAAAACTATTACACTCTAACAAAAAAGTATCCGGAAATTTAAAATAAAACGCAAAAATATTAAACTTCTTTAATATTTATTGAATCTCCTTCAAAATATGCTCCATTTGAAGCGATACACATGTGCCAACGTTTTTTTCAATCATGGAAACATTTTTTATAGGCGCTTTCAGGGATGGCCTTCAGCTCCTTCTGCGAATTTTCTTTTATGGCGTCTATGGAGTCAAATCTGGTTCCCCGGAGCGGTAATTTCAGTCTGGAGAAAAGAAAAAAGTCACACGGAGCTAGATCAGGCAAATAAGGTGGCTGGTCGATGGTATTTATCGAGTGTTTGGTCTTAAAATCGTTAATAATCGTGGCTCGATGAGATGGTGCGTTATCGTCATGCAAAATCCACGAATTGTTTTGCCACAAATCTGGCCGTTTACAGCGAATATTTTCACGCAAACGTCTCAAAACAGTTAAATAGAAGTCCTGATTGACCGTTTGACCTTGCGGAACGAATTCATGATGAACCACACCACGAATATCGAAGAAAACAATAAGCATCGTCTTGATTTTCGAATGACTTTTGCGAGGTTTTTTCGGTTTCGGCTCATTTTTTCCCACACATTCCGATGATTGTTGGCTCGTTTGTGTGTCGTATTC
Source organism: Chalcis sispes (assembly GCA_949987625.1). Lineage (NCBI taxonomy): Eukaryota > Metazoa > Arthropoda > Insecta > Hymenoptera > Chalcididae > Chalcis > Chalcis sispes. Next base: position 44,963,401 of record OX465098.1, read on the forward strand.
ATAGACCCATGTCTCGTCACCAGTTATGATCCGTCCCATGAACGTGGGATCAGAATTCGCACGATCCAGCATGTCTGCAGCTACCTGCATCCGGTACTGTTTTTGAAGAAAATTCAGCTTTAACGGAACGAGCCGAGCGGCGACGTGCTGCATGCCCAATTGGTTCACCAAAATCAAACGAGCGGTTTCACGAGAGATGTTGAGATCACGAGCTATCTCTCTAACACTGGCATGACGATTTCCGAGCACAATTTCCTTGATTTTTTCGACGTTATCGTTGGTTGAAGAGGTCGATGGTCGTCCTGAACGAGGCAAATCTTCGACGATCTCCCGACCGTTTTTAAAGGCTTTGTACCATTCGTACACTTGGGTTTTCGATAAAACAGAGTCTCCACAAGCCTTTTCTAGCATTAGCAACGAGTCAGCACACGAAATTTCGTTCAAAACACAAAATTTGAGACAAACTCTTTGTTCAATATTTTTTTCCATTGTAACATTCGCAGACTACCACTGAGGTCGACTGGTTTCAACAGCTGTCGTAAACAAACTAGTTGACAGACCGCACTCATGTTTGGCATAGTAATTACGGACAGTCCTACCAACATACAGAAACTTCAAATACTTAAAAATACTCAACGCGGGCAATTTAAATGAAAATTTCCAGATACTTTTTTGTCAGAGTGTAAATTACGATTATTCAACTGCTACTATTCGGTGGTTCGCCTCTTACCTTACTGGTAGAAAGCAGGCAGTGCTGGATCAAAATGGCAACCTATCGTCGTTTGTCAGTCTCAACACCGGTATTCCTCAGGGGTCAGTGCTCGGGCTATTATTGTTCCTCATTTACATCAATGACGTATCAAGCATGTTTGACACTACTATCTGTCATTTAACTTACTCTTGTGCCATTTGAAAAATCTGTACGCAACCTTGGTGTCTATCTTGATGCGAAACTTAACTGGAAGGAACATGTTGCTTACATCTGTCGTAAAGTAAACTCTTAGCTTAATAGATTCAACTTTTTCCGTCAGAGCACTAACTTTGCCCTGCGCAAGCACTTAATTAAGACTCTCTTATTCTCTCTTGTAGACTACTGCTGCGTCGTTTACTATTATATTTTCCGTGAGCTTGATCTTAAACTGCAGAGTTATCAACTCTGTTCGTTATGTGTAACTAGGCGCGAGCATATTGCTCCGTATAGGGTCTCTCTGGACTGGCTTGCCTCCTAAGATAGGCGTAAATACTTCATTATTACAGTACTTTATAAAATATTTACGTATCGTAAACCACTGTACCTATTTGAAAATTTCTTATGGAACCAGTCAGATAAACCCAGTCGGGGTGATGTGAGGCTGTTGGCTACCCCGTCATGTACAACAGAGTTTCACGATAGATCTTTTCTTGGTTTTTCATCCCGCCTTTCAAATGGTCTTTCTTCTTTTTTCTATGCTATAAACTCTATTTCCCGCTCTGAATCCACAATCTTCATCTTGCTTCTTTCCTTTGAGAGAGAGCATGCGGTATCTCTACTAGCGAGATTATAATGTTAATAATTTTATGTTCTGTAATACTATAGTACTATTATTCTGATTTATATTTAATATTATTGTTAATTCTTAATTTATTTTACTGGAGGTCATAATACTTTATTAATTAGTTGAAAATTTATTGTATATTTTACTGTTAATTTAGTTTTATAGTATTTTTACAATAGAAATTATATCTATCTATCTATCTATTTATCTATCTCTGTCTCTCTCTCTCTTTCTCTTCACGTAAGTAGTACTTATCACCTCTGGTCATCTCTGCATATAAAAACTACTTTTCTGCTGCTTTCTGCCTTTGGGCATTTCTTACAGGTACTGCATCTCTTTTTATGTAGATCCACGCTAAAATAATAATTTCTTTTTTTACTTAATGCTGGATTCTGGGAATGCGCTCGATATTTTCACACTGAATTGCACAATAGAGGTTAGGATTGGAGGAAAAATTACTGTTGTAGAAAATTTTAATTTAAGGATGTGGCTGCCCTGATGATTGAATCTCCATATCTCGCACTATCTAGCTCTTCGGCATAGTTCTATCAGCGCGTGAAATTTAAATTGGAGCGGAGAAGAGAAGTTTTATTTTATAATATTTCATGCGTGTCTTCAGTAAGATTATTTATTATTTTATTATTTACAATTTAATTTTTAAATATTAACAATGTTTTATTTGATTTTATTAACTTCTTATTTTAATATTTGTAGTCTGTTTTCCTGTCATCGGGTTACACCACTGATTTTTCGTAGGGTTATACTACTTTCTGACTCTGCGTCGACTTGCATGGCCTAATATTGACTATGGCTTCTTCAACCTGTATAAAATGCAAAAGAATAAGCAGGAAAAATGGTAATTTAATTATTTGTGCTAAGTGCAATATAAAATATCATGATATATGCCACATTTTACTGCTCGTAGCACTGGCACTAATAAAAGTAAACTTTTATTAGGATTGTTTTATTCTTAAAAGTCATAAGAGCGGCGACTCAGCGATGGACAGAAGTAATTCCAACATTTTAGCAATTGTAAGTGTACCAGTGACAGTTTCATCGCCTATTACTAGAGAAAACGCAAAATTGTTAATACTCCACGAATGACAAACTCTACCTCATTTATGCAAAGAAAGAGCATCACCACGGTTGCTGCATCATCGAATTTAACAAATGATTCTTATATGCAATTAAACATAGCTCTGGCTGATATAGCTGCAACACTTAATAAAATGGAAAATTTAACTGAGCCTATAAATAAGCTCAGTCGTTTTGAAAATCTATTTAAGATAATGACAACTGGTCTCAATGATATTGCAGCTCGCATTCAAAGCCAAACCACTCTCCTAACTGAGGTTTGTGAGTGTCAGTTAGAGCTACTGAAAATGAATTGAGATCTACATAAAAGAATCAATAAACTTGAAAATATTATTGATATTAAACTTTCTAAATTTGAAAAGAATATGACAAATAATATTAACTTGCAACAAAATAATTTAATGCAACAAATAAATTCTGAATTCGATTCAATTCAAAGAAATTTTGGCGAATTAACCGTTGATGTGGCGACCGTGGTGCATATCGACTCCGATTAAATGCAATCAGACGCTGATGTAGCCACCGAACACGATACGAATGTTAAAGATAATGTAAAATACATAATAGTATTTCTATAAAAGCGACTACCATTAAAAAACTTGATGCAAATAATGGGAGTGGTCGTAGTACCCTCTTTTCTTGACAAAGGCTCTACCTCGATGAACTCAAAAATTTTTATCAATGAATACCTGAATAAAATAAAATACAATGATTTTAAACAAACAAAGATTTTAGCTAAGAAGCTCGGTTCTAAATTTGTTTGGTATCGTCGGGACAGATTTCTTGTTGAGAGGAGAGATGGAAACAGGGCTTATTGTGTCTCATCTATATATTAGGTTGCTGCAGATGAAATGGCCGATTTAGCTATGACATAAAGTTGGCTGCAATTTTAGTGTATTATGTTGGCATAAGGCGGCGCAAATTATATGACATATTGAAGTATAAATACTGCTACCTTGGTTTATGAAGTCATTTCTGTTTTGCACTTCATAGTGATCGTAAAAACAAAAAGAGAAAGTGATCATGGAAGTGAATCAAAAACGGCTACTTTTACCATACGAATTTAAATTAGAGCACAACGCAACAGTAGCAACGAGGAATATCAACAGCGCATTTGGGCCTGATACAGTTAGTGAACGAACCACTCGGCGGTGGTTCGAAAAATTTCGATCCGGATATATAGACCTTGGAAATTAGCCACGTGGACACCCAGGACCATCGATCGATAACGACGAGCTACGTGCATTAGTAGAGTCTGACCCCCCCCCCCAAACCATAAGGGATTTTGCCGAGAAATTAGGCATTCACAATTCGACAGTTTGCCGCCACTTGCAACAACTTGGAAAAGTGAAAAAGCTTGGCAAATGAGTTCCGCATGATCTTACCAAGCAAAACATGACGTGTCGAATGGAGATTTCAAGTTCTCTTCTCTCCCGCAACAAAAAGGAACCGTTCTTGCACCGAATTGTGACCTGCGATGAAAAGTGGATTTTATACGATAATCGTCGCCGTCGCCGGAAACCAAGCCTTCATCCAAAGAAAATAACGGTAACTATTTAGTGGTCTGTAGCTGGAGTTATCCACTATTCGTTCCTACAACCTGGCGAAACCATCAATGCTGAGAAATACTGTGCTCAACTGGATGAAATGCATACGAAATTGATAGTCCAACGACCTAGGCTTGTCAACAGGGATAAAGTGATACTGTTTCATGATAACGCACGACCTAATGTATCGAGAACAACGGTCCAAAAATTAAACGAGTTGTGCTATGAAACTCTTCCTCACCCTCCATATTCACCAGACCTCTCACCAACAGATTACCATTTCTTTAAACATTTGGATCACTTTTTGACAGGAAAAAGATTTAATAATGAAGCTGCTGTCAAAAATGCCTTCAAGGAATTTCTTCGAACCAGAAACTCGGACTTCTACAAAACTAGAATAAATGTACTTGTATCTCGTTGGGAAAAGTGTGTTGCATCTATTGGTACCTATTTTGATTAAATAAATTGTCTTTATAAAAAGTTACAGTTGTTTAAAAATTTATTACTAAATCGGCCATTTCATCTGCAGCAACCGAATATAAATTACAAAACTTGCATTAACACTATCTACTTCAATTTAAACAAATGAAAATAAAAATACAATTATAATTACGAGGGCAGTCCCAAAAGTGCCCGACCCGACAAAGAAAACAGTAAAAAAATTGCGAAAATGTTTTTTATTTTTCAACATATTCTCCTTTCAGTTCGATACACTTTTCCCAACGATGTTCAATAGCTTTGATACCCGCTTTATAGTAGGAACCGTAAAGCTCCTCAAAATACCTACTAACCGCGGACTCTACCTCTTCATTGTTGGCAAATCTTTTGCCGCCGAGCCATTTTTCTAAATTTGGAAAAAGAAAATAATCCGAGGGAGACAGATCTGGCGAATAGGGTGCGTGAAGAAGCAATTCAAACTTCAACTCATTGATTTTAGCCATCGCAATGACGCACGTGTGGATTGGTGCGTTGTCGTGATGAAACAACACTTTTTTTTCGTCAGATGGGGCCGTTTTTTTTCTTGATTTCATCACTCAAACGCTGTAATAAGGCTGCATAATATGTGCCGTTGATTGTTTTTCCTTTTTCGAGATAATCAATAAATATTATTCCACGCGCATCCCAGAAAACGGATGCCATGACCTTGCCAGCTGACTGAACTGTCTTTGCTTTCTTTGGAGCCGGTTCTCCCTTTTTAGTCCACTGCTTTGACTGCTCCTTGGTCTCAGGTGCAAAATGATGGTCCCATGTTTCGTCCATGGTTATGAATCTCGGCTTAACGCAAAAACTCGGCTTTATTGCTGCGAAACATTGTCAAACACTCGATGGAAACATCCTTACGTTGCTGTTTGTGCTCCATTGTGAGCAAACGCGGCACCCATCTTGCGCACAGCTTTCTAATGTCCAAATTTTCGGTCAAAATGCGATGCACAGCACTTTTTGAAACGCCTGCTATGTCTGCTATCTCGCCCACTTTTAGTCGACGGTCATCCAATACCATTTTGTGGATTTTCTTCACTTTTCCTGACGTAGTGACCTCACTTGGTCGACCACTGCGGTGTTCATCCTGGCAGCTCGTACGACCTCGCTTAAACTCAGCTACCCAATATTTGACCGTTGTAAACGAAGGAGCAGACTTCCATAGAGTAGAATTCAACTCGGCTTTGATATCGGTTGGACTTAGACCTTTCAAATGAAAGTATTGTATCACATAACGATGCCCGATTTTTTCCATATTTACAAATTCACTGAGAGCGTTCACTTTGGATGTCTGTAAAAAAAATAATAATATGAATTTTTCACATTAAGTAAAAAAATAATAATATGAATTTTTCACATTAAGTTGTTGAAAGGTGGTATTGTCAATCGCAGTAATTGTTTTTTTAAAACTATCTGTATTCATAAGTCAGGTCGGGTACTTTTGGGACTACCCTCGTACATCGGAATGTAATGCAACTGAAAGCGTTCAAGAAAATACAGATGATTTTCATGAAATTAAAAATAACAATATTCAAAGTAACATTAGCGAAAATCAGCGTGTTAAAACAAGAGCTCCAAAAAAAAAAACTAATAAAGCTGCAAATCAAGAAAAAAAAATATAGATTGACTAGGCAATGATGCTGCTGGAGAGCGACAGAGAGTCAAAGCAAAATTGCGAGCGGGTTTTCTCAATGTAAACTCTTTACAGTGCACATTGAGCAGATTCATCAATTTCTTAACGATGATAACTCTTATGACCTTTTTGGTGAGGCTGAGACCTGGCTGGATTTAAATGTACCAGATGACGTCTTTTATATCAGGGGCTTTAATCTATTCAAACAAGATCATGATATTAATAGTGGAGAGGTTGCTATTACGTTCGAAATAATCTCAAATGTGAGATTATTTCTCATTCTCGAAGTAAACAAAAGCAGAAATCTGGCACTCCAGAATGTAATTTTTGCAATATTGAGTATAATGACTCACCGTTAATATTTGTAGCAGTTATTTATAGACTATAAAAAGCTGCTGTTCAAAAGCATGAAAATTTTTTTAATGACTGGTGCACATCTGTTTTTAATTAAAGTCAAATTATTAGATCTCTCTACAGCTGGTTCAGCACGGCCCTACGAATTCACATCCTCTTCGCGCACATAGATTGATTTAATTTACGTATACTTTGTTCGTTAGGCCGAAAGTCGCGGCGTTCTCTTGTCCGCCATCGCATCGCGAACGATCAGCGACAGAAGTTAAGGGAAAGGAAGAAGAGCTTATACGGCGCGTTCCAAGAGTCTTCCGCATTTGATGATTCGTCATTAAGCGTGATCACGCGAAACATTAGGCATGGGTGGGACGCGCAGGGAGAAATCGTCTTGAAAAGAGGGGGTCACGAGATTTCGTAAGCACGCGAATTCTTTCAGTTCGCTCCCGGTTACCGGCACGAAATCAATAATTTGCTCTCCCACAGTTTTTTATCTAATTCAATAACACATACATACACATACAATCAAACACACACGGAGCTCCGTACATTTTTACAGATGCGCACCGGCACGATCATTCGGTGAGCATCAAGGCGTAGCCACGCAACAATCCATTATAACACATCGTTCAATAAGTCCCGAGACTAACAACGAAAACAACATTTTTTTTCAAAAATCATTATTCATCAATATTATCTCCTTTTAGAGCGATAAAATCTTTCCAACGCCTTTCCAACATTTCTATACCATGCTTATAGAAGGATTTATCCTTTGCTTCAAAATAGGCTTCAGTTTCGGCAATGACCTCCTGATTCGAGCCAAATTTTTTTCCCTGGAGCATTTTTTTGAGATCAGCAAAGAGCCAGTAGTCGCTGGGGGCTAAATCTGGCGAATACGAGGGGTGAGGAAGCAAATCAAAGCCCAATTCGTTCAATTTTGCCATTGTTTTCATGGACTTGTGGCATGGTGCATTGTCTTGGTGAAAAAAAATTTTTTTCTTCTTCATGTGCGGTCGTTTTGCTGCGATCTTCTCCTTCAAACGTACCAACAAGTCAATATAATAATCACTGTTGATCGATTTACCTTTTTCCAGGTAGTCAATGAAAATCACGCCATGTGTATCCCAAAAAACAGACGCCATGACTTTGCCAGCAGACTGCTGCGTTTTTGGACGCTTTGGGCGGCTTTCGCCAGCCATGCGCCACTCAGGTGATTGCCGATTCGACTTCGGAGTGAAATGATGTATCCATGTTTCATCCATGGTCACGTATCGATGCAGGAAATCCTTTTTATTGCGAGTAAATAGCGATAAACAGCTCTCTGAATCGTCGACTCGTTGCTGTTTTTGTTCCACTGAAAGCAATCGCGGCACCCACTTGGAAAAAACTTTCTTCATGCTCAATTTTTCATAAAGGATTGTAAATACGCTTCCAGATGATATCTGTGTCATTTCTGCTATCTCACGGACCTTTACTTTGCGATTTTTCATTACAATTTTTAACACTTTACTCATATTTTCCTGTGTAACGGCTTCCAATGGCCTACCCGAACGTTCCGCATCGTTTGTGTCCGTACGACCACGTTTAAACTCAGCATACCAGCGAAAAATTGTTGGTTTGGATGGAGAGGAGTCCGGCTAATGTTTTTCAAGCCATTGCTGGGCTTCTACGGTGTTTTTACCCATTAAAAAACAATGTTTTATCAACACGCGAAACTCGCTTTTTTCCATTTTTCAAACAAATTACAAAGTGACTTTACTCTAACCTCGATAACTCTGCTGTCTGTGATCCGATCGACGTGAAATTTTTACACGTTTCATGTAAAGGTTCGCACTCAATGGAAACGTGGCCAGTTTGATACTACTAGCACCATCTCTGGGTTAGTTTCGGGGCTAATTGAACGATGTGTTATATATTTATTAATTCGATTTCATTTTATCATAATGAACTAAAATCTAATTTTTTTCGCGTATCGTATATTTAATCTATTAATTTTTTTTTAATTAGATAAGTAAATTTTGTTTTTTTTTTTTGCATGATTTTACGAATAATTTAAGGTATCGTTTTCTTTGTTTTTTACGCAAATTAAATTTATTTTGTTTCTTAGATTTAAGTAAATTACATTTATAAATTTAGTTAATCGTTTAGAATTCATCATTAATTTATATTATTCAAATTCAAATTTTCCCGTTTACAATTATGTAATCTATCTCAAATTTTATACTTAATTCATTTTTACAAAATCAAATAAGTCACTTATAGTCTGTTCGTTTGCGTTCTTTTTACTTCGATTATGGTATAAAAAGAACAAATTAAACATAAATCATAAATCAAAAAATTAACAATTTCAATTTAACCAATAATAAATTTAATTCGAATGGATCATTACATGGAAACTTAATTCCGATCGTTTTCTTTGTGCGTTAGTTTAGAAGCTAAATCAGGAATCATTAAAAAGTTATAATATACAGGGTGACAAATGGGAAGTTGCCTAAAGTATATGCATCTCTTTCCCTCTCTACTGTATCGTATAAGGCTGGGCCCGTAGGTATATTCTAGTATGTTGTCAGTTTCTATTGAGACGCCGTAAAGAGCAATACGTGTACTTTAAAATAAGTGACCTTACGAACGAAGAAAAGGTGTATCTCATCGAGTGCTTTTATTAAAGAGGTAAAAACTATACTGAAGCATATAGAGGTTTTCGTACTAAGTTTGGAAGTAAAAGAGTAGCCAGTCAAAATACTCTTAGAAGGTAAGAATGAAAAAAATTATATTTGACTTTACCGTATGACCACATTTTTTAATAAAGTTTTCACATTTTTTTTTACTGTTTTCTTAGAGTGATTGATAACTTCATCAATTATTATACTCTTGACGATCATCGTCATAATCTTCCTAGTCCTTCATACACAGTTACAACAGAAGGGAAGGTTGCCGAGGTCAAAGAACATTTCAAGAATAATCCAACGGATTCAATAAGAAAGCTGCAGCAGCATTAAAACTGAATCGAGAGACACTAAGATTAATAATAAAAAATTTCATTAAGTTACATCCTTACAAAATTTTTTCCTTTAGCTAAGAAACGTGGATTAGTCAGGAACTATTATTTTATGCAAGATCGTGCTACGCACCATAGAACTCAAGAGTTATTTAAAGCTATTTACGAAGTTTATGATAAACGCGTAATCGGTTTAGGATATCCCAAAGTTGCACACGCAGGTATAGCCTCCTTATTCACCGGACATAAACCCGTATGATTTCTTCTTATGGGGCTACCTGAAAGATTACTGTTATGCGGAAAAACCCAACATCAAAGATGATTTGAGAGAAACTATTAGAAAAGGAATTTCTAATATTTCTTTATCCAAAATTGAACAAGTTTTTTATAGTTTCCAAAAACGGCTTGATTATTGTGCAAGTTCAGATGGGGATCACTTCGAAAATATTTACCATTAATAGTTATTCCCTAGCCAGGTTTTTTCATTTTTTTAAAAACGTAATATGTGTCTGTTGAAAATGTTCGATTAAACTGAAACCTATTTCAAATAAAAAGGACCACTTTACTGATTTAATATGTATTTTTTAAATTTTTCCCTGCACTCATCTCAAAATTATAAGTGATTACTTTAGGCAACTTCCCATTTGTCACCCTGTACATTATACTACTATGATCAAAAATAAGACCAACTTTTTTTTTTTTTAAATTCCGGAATTGCCTTCAGTCGACGCAGCGATTCACGTTTAATCTCCTCAATCGAGTCAAAACGATGTCCCCGGAGTGGCCTTATAAGTTTAATGAACAGCCAAAAGTCACACGGCGCTAAATCAGGCGAATACGGTGGTTGTGGAACGATATGAGTTGAATTTTTGGCCAAAAAGTCGCGAATAATTGATGCGGTGTGAGACAGTGCATTATCGTGATGCAAAAACTATGAGTTGTCTTGCCACAATTCCGGCCTCTTTTTGCGAATAGCTTAACGCAAACGACGCATAACACTCAAATAATATTCCTTCTTAACAGTTACGCCCGGCGAAAGAAATTCTGAATGCACATAATCACGATAATCGAAGAAAACTGTCAACATGACCTTGATTTTTGAACGACTTTGACGCGATCTTCTTGGTCTTGTTTCACCTTTGGCACGATATTTGCTTGATTGTTCGGTTGTTTCTGGATCGTAGGCATAGATCCATGTCTTATCTCCCGTAATAATGCGTTCCATGACGTTCTGGTAGTCAGAAAGCATCTCTTTGCACACATTAACACGACGCTCTTTTTAAAAAAAATTGAGTGTTTTTGGAACCAATCGAGATTTGACGCGTTTGAGACCCAAATAATCTTTCAAAATCCCTTGAATCGATTCAAATGAAATGCCAACAGTATCAACAAGGTCTCTAATTGTTAACCGACGACCTTTGAGCACAAGGTTTTTGATTTCTTTGATGTGTTTCTCATCAGTTAATGTCGATGGTCATCCTGAACGCACTTTGTCTTCGAAGTTGTCTCTGCCTTCTTTAAACTATTTGTAACACTTGTAAACATTTCTTTTCAACAAAATCTGCTCACCGAAGGCCTTCTGCAACATTCTGAATGTTTCTGTACAAGAAATTTCATTCCGAAGACAAAATTTAATTCAACTTCTTTGCTTACTAAAATCTGACATAATAAGAATCGCCAAAATCACTTTCTAATGTTCACAAAAACGAGTGTCACTTGCAAGCTAATAAATATATTGACATGAAATTTGATACAGATGTCACAGTGCTACCAACTTAAAAAATAAAAAAAAGTTTCGTCAAATCGATAAGCCCGCGAAATTTAAATTGAAAATTGGTCTTACTTTTTGATCATAGTAGTAAATATGTTAACATATATTATCATATATTATTAATACACATATAATCTTATATTATTAATACACACATACACACACACGCACGCACGCACGCACACACATACACACACACACACTCACGTATATATATTATATGAATACATGTAATAATTTTCACCGCGTACCGGGTAGATAGTAACGGATACTCGGAAATTCAGTGAAAGTGTATTAGTGAAGTGTGTGCGCGAAATCAAAACATAGCGAGTGCGCGTTCGGACAAGCCGATCTTCGGCAACCGTTAAACATCGCATAGCGCAAATGGGTCAAAGACGACGTTTTCTCACAAAGCGAAGCGCATCAAATAACACATCGTTCAATAAGTCCCGAGACTAACAACGAAAACAACATTTTTTTTCAAAAATCATTTTTATTCATCAATATAATCTCCTTTTAGAGCGATACAATCTTTCCAACGCCTTTCCAACATTTCTATACCATGTTTATAGAAGAATTTATCCTTTGCTTCAAAATAGGCTTCAGTTTCGGCAATGACCTCCTCATTCGAGCCAAATTTTTTTTCCTGGAGCATTTTTTTGAGATCAGCAAAGAGCCAGTAGTCGCTGGGGGCTAAATCTGGCGAATACGGGGGGTGAGGAAGCAAATCAAAGCCCAATTCGTTCAATTTTGCCATTGTTTTCATGGACTTGTGGCATGGTGCATTGTCTTGGTGAAAAAAAATTTTTTTCTTCTTCATGTGCGGTCGTTTTGCTGCGATCTTCTCCTTCAAACGTACCAACAAGTCAATATAACTATCACTGTTGATCGATTTACCTTTTTCCAGGTAGTCAATGAAAATCACGCCATGTGTATCCCAAAAAACAGACGCCATGACTTTGCCAGCAAACTGCTGCGTTTTTGGACGCTTTGGGCGGCTTTTGCCAGCCATGCGCCACTCAGATGATTGCCGATTCGACTCCGGAGTGAAATGATGTATCCATGTTTCATCCATGGTCACGTATCGATGCAGGAAATCCTTTTTATTGCGAGTAAATAGCGATAAACAGCTCTCTGAATCGTCGACTCGTTGCTGTTTTTGTTCCACTGAAAGCAATCGCGGCACCCACTTGAAAAAAACTTTCTTCATGCTCAATTTTTCATAAAGGATTGTAAATACGCTTCCAGATGATATCTGTGTCATTTCTGCTATCTCACGGACCTTCACTTTGCGATTTTTCATTACAATGTTTAACACTTCACTCACATTTTCCTGTGTAACGGCTTCCAATGGCCTACCCGAACGTTCCGCATCGTTTGTGTCCGTACGACCACGTTTAAACTCAGCATACCAACGACAAATCGTTGGTTTGGATGGAGAGGAGTCCGGCTAATGTTTTTCAAGCCATTGCTAGGCTTCTACGGTGTTTTTACTCATTAAAAAACAATGTTTTATCAACACGCAAAACTCGCTTTTTTCCATTTTTCAAAAAAATTACAAAGTGACTTTACTCTAACCTTAATAACTCCGCTGTCTGTGATCCGATCGACGTGAAATTTTTACACGTTTCATGTAAAGGTTCGCACTCTATGGAAACGTGGCCAGTTTGGTACTACTATCACCATCTCTGGGTAAGTCTCGGAACTTATTGAACGATGTGTTATCATATTCAAGCGTTTCGAGCTCAGCCGAACGCGAAATCGAAACATTACGAGTGCGCGTTTAGGCAAGCTGTTCTTCGGCAAGCATCAAACATCGTAGCGCGCCAACAAGTCGTATACTTAAACACGCATATAACTAAAGATTTGAGCGTGGCGTTTTCTCACAAAGTGGCGCACATTAAACATTATATTCGGGCGTTCCGCGCTTAGCCGAACGCGAAAATAAATAATCGCCAGACACTCAGCGGTAAACGGAAATTTCTGATAACAACAAATCTTAACCGAAAATCGTCGTTGACGTAAAACGTAAACTTAAAAACAATATCATGAAGTGCACGTGTTTTTTCATTTCACGTAAATTCAAAATAAATTAAAAATATCAATCGCTTCGAAAAATAAGATCGAATTTCATTACTGAGTCAAACGTTTACTTCGACTTAGCTTCAACATTGAAATATTCAATGCATATTTTGCATTTGAAATTACCGTTTAAATTTAATTCAATTTAATTTAAATTTTTTTTTTTTTTTTCTTTGATTAAATTCAATTACGTTTTATTCATTTGATTTACAACTCTTCGATCATATATTTATTTATTCATTAAAGATTTAATTATGTCATTTCTTCAATAAACCATTTTTATTTTTTATTTTATTATTTGTTTTTTCTTATTATTTCTTGTTTTTTTCTTTTATTTTTTATTTTTTATTATTTTTATTTCGTTATCATTTTAAATCGGAAATAGATCGCGTTAAATTAATCGCGCAAAAGCGCACTATGCTTAAAGCGGAACTTACAAATTTGCAAAATTTAATTACCGATGATCAGGTCGATGCGGCAAACGCGAAGTTAAGATTAAAGCGCGTTCTAGACTTGTTTCACGCATACGAGGAGTTTCACAACGAATAAAGAATTTTAGATGCGAACAACGATTATGAGCAAGAATTCGAAAATATACGCGATAGATATTACGCGATCACGTCTGCGATAGGTAGGCTAGAGGGCGCGTCGACTTTAAACGATGAAATGATGAACGTGACTTCAATTCCGGTAGATAAATATCGCAAATTAAAGCTTCCATTACGCAATGTGACGGGACGCTCGAGACTTAAAAGTCATATAAAAACACATTTAAGCCAATCATCGATTCGTGCACCAACATATCCGATTGACAGAAGTTCATATATTTAAAAAATTCATTGAGGAGAGAGGCTTTAAATAAAATTTCGGTGTATGATGTTAGTGATGAAAATTATAAAAACGTGTAGCAATCGCTTGTCGACTCATATGAGAAAAAGCGTAGTCTTGACGCGCGGCATTTAGATACGATTATCCATATAACCATGTTCAATAAAACATCACCAAAAGAATTACGCAATTTAGTCAGTATACGTCAACACATGAGTATCTTAAAATCATTCAATGTTATTCTCGCCGAACCATTATTATTTAGAATGATAGAGACAATGCTATCAACAGGTATCCGTTCGAAATGGAAGGAAGCGCTTGATCTAAATGAAATCCCGACGCTCGATCAATTATTTAAATTTATCCATGAAACGACTTCTCGACTCGCGACTTTAGAGCAGAACACGTGGCACTCAAACCAAGCTTTTCGTAAAAGAAAATTCTCGAAGCATAACACGGAATCGTCGCTCAAAGAGCGCAAAACAGAAAATGCGAGCCACATATGTATTGCAAACGCTCACGTACAACAGTGCATAAATTGCAAAGTATTATAGAAAAACATCGTCTATTTCATTGTCCTGCATTTCGAAAGGCATCGTTCCAAGGCAAGTAGGAAATCGTAAAGAAAACAGACGCATGTACAAATTGTTGACGTATTCACACCAAACCGTGCGCTGCCTTGCGCTGTAAAATGTGTAACCAATTTCATAGCTCGTAATTACATTTTAACAATTCAAAAAGCACAAGCAGCATCAAAATTTATTCTTTAGACTATCCACGCCACAAGTCGATCGAAAACCATTTTCACTTAATAATAACACGTTTAATAAGATTTTTGCTATCTCATACTTGCAATTAATGATAACTGCGGTAGTTCGCGTTAAATTATCCGACGGTAATTTTATAAAAAGCCGCGCAATTTTAGATACATACGTGACTGCACATTTTATCACAAAAAGTTTAACGTGACAACTCAAATTATCGATACAACCATGCGCAATATCAATCGGCGCCATTAACGAAATGAACGCCGTTTCTCAAGGTATCATAAATACATACATTCGTTCGACATATAATGACTCCGAGAAGGCATTATCATTATAGATAATACTGACGATCGCGGATTCTATACCGAATGATGTTTTCCGCGTGAAGCAATAAAACTTTCCAACAATTTAAAACTGGCTGATCCGCTATTTCACATACCGCGCTCGGACGGCATACTCATCGGGTCAGGTGCGACGCTATCTTTATTATCGATCGGACAGATTGATCTCTCGTATGGCGATTGCGATCTCGTCGCACAGAAAACACAGTTAGGCTGGGCCATAGCAAGTGGATTGGTCAATACAAATGGAGAAACAAAAACCTCGTGCAAGTTGAGTAAAATGAATAAGACAGTGATTTAACTAAAAAATTCCGAAAAAGTTAATAGCGAAGAGTATTATAGATGAATCGGAGCGTTATATCGTGCGATTACCGTTTCACGCCGTTCCATGTAATTTCGGAAATTCAAAATCGAACGCGTATAATCGTCTACATGGGTTACTTAGAAAATTCAACCAAAATCTAGTATTGAAACGCAAATACGAAAGGGTTCTGCAGGATTACATAGACTTAGGATATATGTCAGTAGTCCAAGAAAGCATAGATGAAGGATATTTTTTGCCGCACCATTCAGTCGTCAAATCATCAATTTCGATAACAATACGCGTCGTTTTTGATGCGTCAGTACGAGCCAGTTGCAGGAAATCATTAAACGATCACTTACTAGTCGGACCAACAATTCAAGATAAGCTTTTCGAACACCTGCTTAAATTTTGTATGCATAGATTCGTGCTGCTGGCCAACATCAGAAAAATGTATAGACAGATTCTTATTCTTATGGGCATCGAATAACCGGCAAATATTGCACGATTTACCGGAGGATATAGTAGATTTATCGTTTTTACAAAATCAAAGTCCAATTTTGAAAACGTTTGGCGTATCGAGGAATGCACGCCGTGATCGTTTATTATATACGACGGAACCGATCGACTTAAGAAAAATCACAAAACACGGCATTTCATTGGCAATTCAAAAAATCTTTGATCCACTTGAATTACTCGGTCTGGTGATTCTTACCGCCAAATTAATTATGCAGGAATGCTGGAAAGCAAAGATTTCATGGGACGAGTCAATTTCAGCGACGTTGCATTCATCGTGGACAACATTCGCAAGTCAAATTCATTGGATAAATAATCTTCGTAAATAATCTCATAATTAAGTGAATATTAATCGGGAGCTTCATCCACGTGCAGGTACACGGGTTTTGCGATGCGAGTAAAATAGGCTACGGTGCGTACATACATTCGCTCAATTAACGAACACGGAAAGGTAGCAGTACGACTTCTCTTTAAAAGATTTAACGATACCACGTTTAGAGTTATGCCGTACTTTAACACTCGCGCAATTATATCGGGAAGTAAATACGGTCTTCAATTTCGCACAAAGAAAAATCATATTTTGGTGCGACTCAACCATCGTTCTACATTGGTTAAAGAAAGATCCAGGAGTTTCAAAAATCTTCGAAGCGAATCGAGTAAAGAAGATACAGGAAATAATCATAGAAGCAGAATGGCGACACGTTCGCTCCGAACATAACCCCGTCGACGCGTTATCATGCGGACAGTATCCAAAGGAGTTCTTAAGAAATTCAATATGGTTCAACGGGCCGGCATGGTTAAAATCTTAAGAGAACATTTGGCCTCAATTGTTCGAACTTCAGATTCAAGATTTACCAGGTTTGAAAACTGCAGCACGTTTCATCAATCAGTTAAATGCAAACGAGATATTAGATAGGTTTTCTTCATACGATACGCTTGTTCGCGTTATCGCGTATTGCTCGCGTTTTTTGAACAGGAAAAAATACCGTGGCGAACTATCTACAGAACAGGTTAATTTAGCGGAAATCAGAATATTTAAATTAATATAGCAACAGTGTTTCGAGGAGGAAATAAATCGTATTGTCAAAACAACAAAAACCAAAAGCCAAAAATTAACAGCGTTAAATCCATACATCGACGAAGAAGGTTTACTACGGGTTGGCGGTTGGCTACGGCATTCACGATTTTCATCGCAGAGAAAACACCCGATATTATTACCTTCTCATCACCACGTCATCAATCTTCTCATCCGTAAAACGTACAAAGATGGATATCACTTGGGTGTACCATCAACACTGTACAAATTACGTTATCGATTCTGGATTTGTGATGGAAAAGATCAAGTGCGCAAAATTGTACATTATTGCAAGCGATGCATTCGATTTAAAGCGACACCCATTTAATATCGCATGGGCGATTTGCCGAAATATAGGTTAGAGCAGGTGACTCCGTTTTATCACATAGGCGTCGATTTTTTCGGTCCGTTATTCATCAAGTAAAGGAAACATCGCAATAGGAATCGCATAGAAGTATGCAGATGCACGTTTATATGCATGTCAATTAAAGCGGTGCATATCGAGATCGTAAGCGACCTCACGACAGAAGGTTTTTTGGTGGCATTTCGTAGATTCATAGCACGCCGAGGCGTTCCGTCGCACGTATACTCCAACAACGGCACAAATATTGTAGGCGCGAGTAACATGTTGCGTGAATTGTACATTTTATTAGAGTCAAGCGCATTTCATAAGGATGTAAATCATTTCGCGCTACAAAATAAAATCACGTTGCATTTTAATCCTCCTCTTTCCCCGCATTTTGAAGGTTTATGGGAAGTCGCGGTAAAATTAATTAAACATCATTTAAGGCGCGTAGTAGGAAATGAATTATTTACATTCGAAGAATTAAAAACATTAGTAATCGAAATCGAATCAATACGAAATTCACGGCCACTCTGTCCTATTTCCTTAGATTCTAACGATCCTCTTGCGCTCTTACCCGCTCACTTTTTAATAGGAAGACCTACAACCATGCTGCCGGAAGAGAATCACCTTTCTGTTTTAGATAGCCATCTAAAATCATGGCATCTGATCACTAAAGTCAGGTAACGTTTCTGGAAACGATGGCAGCTCGAGTATCTGAGCGAGTTACAAAAACGACAAAAATGGACAAATTCCAAAAAGTAAATCATAAAGGACGACATCGTTTTATTAAGGGGAGTTTCTATCTCATCGACAGGAATAGGGTGGTAAATTAAAAACTTTTGGAAAGGAAAAAATAAAGATAGAAAGATCAATCTTGGTGTCGATTTAAATCATATATTTATTAATTATTTAAAAAATTTTCAACTTCTTGTATGCCATGGAAGGAGTGGGATGAAGCCTACGTGGAACGCCTTATCTTGGGTGTTATTTCTTATATCAGAAGTTATCACTGTTGCAAAAACGGTCTGAAACAAATTTATGCAGTTTTATAATTCGCAGATGTGTCCGCGTAAAACAAACTAGAATAAAAAACATTTATAAATATTTAAGCCCGTTATGATGACCCAAAGTGAAAAATGTGTTTTCGCAGAAAAAAATTTTGCGTTTTTTTTTATAAACAAAAGAATTTTTAATTTTTTTGTATGAGTCTAGTTCCGTCTATAGAGCTGACATTTCTAAACAATTTAAGCCATACATCATGTCACTTGCTTAATTTGGGAGTGATACAGCACTTCCGTCAACATGATAAATGTAGTTTTGAGATAAACGCGTTTAAAGATTTTTGAGTACTTACATCTACTCTGCTATACCAGAACCATATAATTCTCCTTCTTTCTCGCCGAATAACTCCTCCTTTGCCATTCTCTCTTGCAGGCGAGCGGATCGAGCCTTCTTTGATGCTGCTGTAGAGCTTTTCTCAGTATTTATAAGACGCTTATTATCTATATTTGTGGCCATGAGCGATGTATGCATGCCGATTTTTACACCCATAGTTTCCATTACGCGAAGTATGGCATTTAAACCCTTGCTGTAGACACATGCTGCCAAAAAAGAAGCAATTTCAATATCTTTTGCTGAGCAAAACATGTGTTTCGGTGCGAAATGCCATATCAACTCGTTGAATCTTTCATTGTTGTTTTGGGTATGGCCACCTAAACATCTTGTCAACAAATCCACCAAAGATAAGTCTTCATAAATTGGTCTAATGACTTCCTGGACTTCTGATGCGAGGGCAGCTGGATATTTATATTCAGTCAATGTATTATTTGACACTGCCTGTCTCTATTTACACCACGAGTCACTACCAGGTGGATACTTTTCATGTTGAGGTTTTTCATCGGTCAAACATTTGTGGTAAAATGTACCCCATATAGCATCTTCCATGGCCTCGACTGAATGAAAATTCCGTAGTATTGCCAAGCCATAATATTTTATTAAATCATTAACAAGACCATCTACGTTTTCTGACGTGGCCGACGCACTCTTTTTTTTTTACTTCGAGTTCGTCACCGTACGGCTTACACTCTAGCAAGGCTTTGAACGTTTTAGTGTCTCCATCGCCGATATAGTTCACATATTTTGCGTCATGGAGTTTGTCCGATCTCGCAAACAGTTAAATTGCACCATCCACTTCGATTTTGCCAGCACTCCTGGAGTGATTACATGCACAATTTTCAGCGTGGTTCTCATAACAGTCTTGAAATTCATCAACGTCTTTGTTTTTCCAATAATTACAAGCCTTAAAAAACTCGGCTTGACAATTAAATCGAGAACCTTATTTGCGTATTTCGCGATGAGGATGACTACACCAAACAATGATGAATGGCCTCTTTTGCTCCATGTGCCATCACCTGAAACAGTGCGAGGTGAATTTTCATTTCCAGCTTTGGTATTCATTTCTTTTTTTTCTAATACCGCTCTTCGTATCACGATATTGAACACGGCTTGAGCTGCAGTCCAGATATTTTCCAAGCACGCATAATATAAATTGTTTGATGGCCCTGGACCCAAATCCATCAGTCCGCAGAAGATATTGATTCCTTGTAATCCGACTCCTTAGATACGCATTGCAAATACAATTCGCCGATTGATTTCAAAAGACTTATTGTTAACTCTTGGAGACGAATCTATTTCAGTAGAGTCACAATCACATACAACAACAAGTTTAAGTCTAAGGCCTTGCTCTCCTTTAATGTGAGAATTTACTTCACTTTCACATTTTTTGCACTTTAGTAATGTCTTCAGCATGTTAAAAACAAACATGAAATTTATTACTCAATAGCCATGCATCAGGTCGACAAGAACTTCGAGATCTTCTTTACAGTCTGTCAAGTAAGAGCGTGGTCGTGTTAATTTATAAAAAAATTTATTTGATGAAACTTTCATATTTATATATACATTATACACATTACAAACAATGATGCAATTCGGTCAATAATGTGTCCAGTCATCACCGGCGTCGATAATTGCCTGGCATCTCCGAGGCATGCTTTCTACTAATTTGACGGCGTATTCTAGTGGCAAGGATCTCCAGATCCGACGAATTTCGTAAGACAACTGCTTCAAAGTGTATGTGCGTCTTCCACGAAGCTTCCGTTTAATATATGCCCACACATTTTCAATAGGGTTTGCATCGGGCGACTGCGACGGCCAATCCAATGTAACGATGCCAGATTGAGTCTTGCACTGAGTACAGAGCTTGCTGCGGTGTTTAGGATCGTTGTCTTCCTGCAGAATCCAATCTTCATTTTTTGTGATGAACCATCGTTTGGCAGATGGCAGTAAAGACTTTTTATAGATTTTTATCATTTTTTTGGCATTTAGGTTGTCAGTAAAGAGGTGCAAAGTGCCGAATCCCTGCTTTGAGAAGCAGCCCCAAAGATGCACCTTTATTCCATGTTTTACGGTCCGCTGAACAAGCCTATTGGTAGAAGTTGACCAGGCTCGCGTGAGGACAGAACGTGCCCATATAGAACATTCATCAGTAAAAATGACATTTTCAAAATCTCTATCAATATTCTCATGCGCCCAAGCGAGTCGCTTTGTCACATGTTTTTCAGTCAACAGAGGCTTCTTCATTGTGTTGCGCCATTTCAGATGATGAGTACGAAGATGGGTTCGGATAGTTTCGTAGGATATATCTAAACCTTTTGCCATTAATTTTTCTTGTCCTTGCCGCAGTGTTAAAGCAGGATTCCGCGAAAACAGATTCACTATCCTTTTTTCATCTTTTTTGTTCACTTTTCCTATCGAGCCACGTTCTGGTGAATCATCGACATTTTTAGCCACTTTATATCGCTGTATCCACTTCTGTACAAATGCCTTCGACTTTCTCATATATTTAGCAGCCGCTGATTGCGACATTTTGGGACCTTTCGGGTGGATGCAAAGGAACACAGCCTCGTAGCGCGACGCGTACTTAGCACTCATGGCGTTTAACGTGATTCTCTTTCAAAAGATCAACGACAACTGAATTTTTGTTGACAATACATCAAGGACAAAGCTTTTCTCTATCGGCTCGCGAAGGAATTAGAGCGAAATCTTACATTACCTGTCGGTGAAGTCGACCACGCTCTTACTTGACAGACTGTATTCTTGAGTTTCTTTTGCTGAAGTACTTGCAAACGATACCTTAGTCTCATTGGTATGTCGATTCCCGTGAAATTTTCTTTATTTCTTTTATGTCCCGGACGTTTATTACCTTCAGAACGTTTCTTGTTGACGAACATTTTATGGGAACTTCTTTGGAGTGATTCTTTCACAGTTGTTTCAAAGCGTACTGAAATTATAGTGTACAGAAAGCTCCTACCAAAATTGAATAAAACGACTCTGACGACTATTGAAATTGTACCTGATGCGCTACTGCTCTCCACATCATAACTCGGTCAGTTTTGCGAGTTTCGATTTAAAATTTTCACGATGTATTTTTTACATATCAACCTTTCAGAATATTAAAAAAAAGAAAAGACCGATTTTTCCAGCCCAACAAGGTAGAAACTCCGCTTAATCGACAAAAATCTGCCATGCTTATGCTGGCATTTGGGTCGTATAATCGACATTTATCCCGGACAAGACGGCATCGCGAGGGTCATTACAGTCAAGACCGCTCAGGGCTTTTTTAAATGCAATGCAGCGTCATTATGTCCATTGCCGACTCAATCTTAAATCAAAACACAATTATATTGTACTATGTAATATTTAAAAATCAATTACTGTAAACACACTAAACTCACATTCATGCAATCATACATTCATTAAGTAGTATGTTAATTGCTCTCGCAAGGGGGGGGGAAGATGTCCGGTAGCCCGAAAGTTGCGTCGTTCTCTTGTCAGCCGTCGCATCACGAACGATCCGCGAGATGAGGTCAGGGGAAGAAAGGGGAGCCTATTCAGCGCGTTTTGGAAGTCTTCCGCGTTCGATGATTCATCATTAAACGTGATCACACTAGACGTTAGGCATAGGTGGGATGCGCAGGGATAGATCATCTTGAGAAGTGGGGGTCACAAGATTTCGTAAGCGCGCGAATTCTGTCAGTTCGCTCCGGGTTACCAGGGCGGAATCGATAAATCGCGCCTTCACAGTTTTTTATCTAATTCAATAACACATACATACATGCACATACACTCAAACACACTCGGAGCTCCATGCATTTATACAGACGCACACTGGCACGATCATTCGGTGAGCGTCAAGACGTAGCCATGCAACAATCCGTCATATTAAAAGTGCACTTCGATGCGCATGCAAAATCACAATTAATTCAAACACGTATACACACAAACACACACATAATCTAATCATAAAATTATTGTATTTCGTTTCACATTCTTCGGGATTTTTTTATGCCACAAGGCTTTTTTACCCCCAGGAGCCAATAAATATCATCATTTTAAGTGGCTCAATTGAGCAGTTTTATTTCAACACCAGAAGAAATCATCCGTTCCTTCAATCCTTTCAACCACAATAAAGAAGAAGAAAAACTGAATAGGTGTGATCAATCAAATGATTGATTTTCGACGCTACAGACTTAATAACGACATTGTCTCTGACAGACTTAATATTCCAGCTCCATTTCACAGCAATCGCAACATTATTATTGTAACTATCTTTTACAATAGGTTTATACCGATTCATAGTTCACTTACCGAGATTTTAAGAATATTCCATCTGATGCTTTAACTTCACTTTTAGCTAGCTGTGATTGGTCGCTTTTTGCAGACGATAATAGTGACTTATTGTTAGACAGAAACTGAACCTTCTCTGCAGTAACTTAATGGCAGCCGTAGAAGAGCTTGCTCCTACAAAATCAGTTAAACCACAATAGGGTCGACCCCCGTGGGTTAATGCAGAGTTGGCTCTCTTGTATAAGAAACGTGACGCAATATACCGTCGATTTAAATGCACTAATAATCTGACGCTACTAGAGAAATCTCAAGACATCCCAAGGCTTACAGACGAACGAACAGTGAATGTAAGAACAGTTTACTATTACATTAGGCTGTTTGATAATCTTGCTAACAATAATGCTTAGAAGGAGCTACATAGCCTGGGGCTCTTACCTAAGCATGAAGAGGGGTTGAATGATTTTCTTCCAAATGAACTTAATGAGCACTTTGTGGGTGTGTCAATTTCTTCCCGGGATGATGGAGTAGAGCGTCAATAAGTTATTGAAAGCTTAGCTATTAGGGTTATTCATTTAAAAATGTTTACATCAATGATGTTATTTTTACGGTCTCTCACTTTTCATCGCAGGTACGGGAATCTGACGATATTCCGCTAAATGTCATCATTAATGCACTTCGGGTCATCGAATAGTACCTGGTAGAGCTATTCAATCCCTCTTTTTCAAGTATGGTTTTTCCTAGCGAGTGAAAGAGAGCGTACATTATCCCTTTGAAGAAGTGCATAGCACCTTCTTTAACATCAGATTTTCGACCTACCGTGATTTTGTGTACTCTCTCAAAGGTGCCGGAAAAGCTACCATATGAACAATTTCAGGAGTATCTGGTCGTCTCTCACATTCTTAACCCCTTTTAAACTGGCTTTAGACCTTACCACTCAACGCAAACCGCCTTACCAAAACTAACAGAGGATATTAGATGTACTATTGATAAAAAATAGTGACAATATTACTGTTATTTAACTTTAGTAAGGCTTTCAACACTATACTGCCTATACGATTACTGGAAAAATTAAGATATATGGGATTTTCCAGGACGGCTCTTAAGTGGTTCAACTCTTACCTTTCCGGTAGAGTACAGTCAGTTGTTACATCATCAGCCTGCAACTCTAGCTAGCTAAGCACTTATCTTGGTGTACTACAAGAGTCTGTCCTTGGACCTCTTTTTATTCTGTCTGTACATAAACGATACACACGACGTACTTGACGCGAGAAGCATTCAGCATATTTTATATGCTGATGACCTCCAAATTTATACTCAGTTTTTTTGACTGTTTTTACGAGGGAAGAGAGGTGATTCAGCAAGTGGCTAAGGTTCTGTCGAGCTGGGCTGCGGATGCTTCCCTAAAACTCAACACTAGTGAAACTAAAGCTATTTATTTTGGAAGCCGAAAATTCGTTAACAAATTTTATGAATAAAATGGTTTTATAGATCTCGAAGGTGGCGTTCGCATCCATTTCTCTTTTTTTGTTGTACAGAATCGTGCGCATGCGTATACCAGAATATTTAGAGGGTCTCTTCTCTAAATATGTGCCCAGGGGCTCTCTTAAAAGAGGAATAAAAGAAGTCGACATTCCTCTAATGCGCACTGAGACTGGTAAATGCTTGTTCCAGCTTCAATGAGTGCTTTCATGGGACTCCCTGCCTGCTGAGCTGCGGAATTACTCGTCACTCAGTGGATTCAAGAAAGCGGTCAAGACATATCACTTCGAACTCACATATAATATTATTGATTATATGTTAATTTATTTATTTATTTATCTGTTATGTCCCGTTTACACCAATTTTAATCGTATGAATATATTTAAATGATGAAGGTAGAGTGCCTGTGTTTACTTGTATAGATAAGTGTTTTCTGATTATAATAACATTTGTAAATTTTTTTTTAAAGTATTTTATTTGTATTATTGTATTCAATTGTATTATGCTATATTGTTTTAATTGTGATTTGACTGATAGATGTAACCGTATTATTTTTAGTATTATTTGTAAGAGGCTGATCTTTCATATTACTTTTACCGAAGATGACTTACGATTTGTTATATCAGTAATATTTAGTTTTAAGTCCGACTGTGATGTTAATAGTGCAATATTCTCTTTATTATTAACGCATTACTTTTGTTGTATTTAAATACAAATTAACATCTCTCTCTCCCTCCCCCCCCCCCTATCCCCCTCCCCCTCTCTCTTCCTCTCTCCCTCCCTCAAAAACCCAGGAATCATAAAAATAAATTCGATAAAAATAAATTTCTTCATGTGAGAATTAAGAAAAATATTTTTTTTTTTTAAACAAATTATAAATAAAATCAAGATTAATATAGAAGAAAAGAGAAATGAAAACAACAAGAAAAGAAAAAAAGGATAAAGCAGCAAATATTGAAATACATCATATGACAAACAAATCATATAACCGAAGAGAATGCGAGACATAATTAAAACAACGTAAATCAAAAAGGTGATCGAAAAATAATCGAATTTATAAATTCGAAGTCACGATTCAAATATCAAAAAGGATAAAGGAATAAATAATAAAACGTTAGGAAAGATAATAAATGTATTGAAAAGTGTAAATAAATTATGAAAAACAAAAAAGAAACGATATATTTGAAACGAACTTGCAAGCAAATTTAAAATAAATTTAAAGAAAAAATTTAATAAATGATTGAAAAATATGTATAAATAACATGAATGAATTAAAAGGTTGGATAAACGAAAAAGGAAGTAAATATAGAAACAAGCAAATATTTTTTTTTTTCTTCTCTCTCTTAGAAGAAAATAAAATTTTAAATACAAAAATTAAAATACGGAAATAATATTTAATAGATCAGAATAATAACACGTGATCAACATTAAGTAATAATGGTAAATCTAGCAAAGACTAATTATAAATAATAGGGACATAATAAATAAATTATGCAAATCGAGAGGACGAACCTCCAAGTAGGATAGGAGTAAGTGGCCACTTGTTTAGTATTATCTTCGTGATTTATTCTTCGCGCGCGGTCGCGAATATATATTGTATTATTCGTTGCGAGCAGTGAGTGAGAGGTCAACTCTCACTCACACACATATAACGTATAGAAAAAGTGTGTGTGTGCTTAAGCATGTGTGAGACTACGCGCGTGTAGTCTCCCGGTTGGCCGCGAGAGACCGCGTCCAACCGACAGTCAGCCTGCGAAAAGTTAGGGCCGGCTCACACGCCTGAAACCAGCTCGCGAGCATTAAGGCTGGTACACCCGCCTTGCTGCGTGAATACAGCAAGCCGAATGGTCGATACGCATGCGCAGTGCGTGTCTCGCGTAAAATAATTGCGCGTGTCGCAAATCTAATTGCGACCCTCGGCAAAGGGTCTCTATCGAGTAAATAACCACTTCTGTAATTAGTTTTATTACTTTGTCGTAATAATAAAGTTGTTGGCACAAAACGGGTGCGCATTATTTACTCTCTTTCCTTTCCTAGCGTTCCTGTCCTGAATACCGCCGCCTCCGCGGGCGTTCCAACCTACTGTTGGCACGCAAACTGAGTAGCCGTGCCCGGTAGAAGCAGCACCGGCATCGGGGCTTTAGGGTAAGAGCCCTCACACATAATAGAAAGTAGGATCCGAGGAGGATCTTACGTTATAAGAGGATCGGCACTGCACGCAAATGCCATTGCACGACGGCTAACGTCCGTCGGCAACCAAAGCCGTACCGAGGGATAGCTGCGGCTGCAGCAGTGCGCACATGCGAGGAAGAGTCTTGCACGTGCCTCCGATAAGAACCCCGTTACAGTAACTTAAGCTTCTTATGAAAAATTTTATTTTTTCTATAAGGAGTGAAATGTCTGGGAAAATTTGTACTAAAAAATTTAAAAAATTCTAATACTTTCTAAGTTAAACAGAAAAAAGTTTCAAATAAGGAAATGATTAATTAAAAGTATAGAAAAGTTTTCCTGACATATAGAAATTTTTCCCATGCTTGGTGGTACATATTGTTAAACTGACTGCTAAATATTTCAGACATTTTTACATTTTTCACAATTTCTACACATTTTAATTATTTTTCCAGGCTTTTCGCTTAGTCTGTGTACATAAAATATTATAATCAAGGGGCGCGCCAGCGCCCCGTGGTAAGTATTGGTACCACGGGCGCTGACGTACCCATTTACGAGGGTTGTCTTAAAAGTTTCCGACCTAACACAGATACAAGACATTTTTTCTTAAAGTGTGAGACAGCGCGTTGTCTAGGTGAAACAGGATTTTCTTTTTCTGCAAATGTGGACATTTTTTCGCAAGTTCTGCCTTCAGCTTGTCAAGTAATGATGCGTAGTATGCTCCTGTAATGGTTTTTCCTTTTTGAAGATAATCGATTAAAATAACTCCATGACTATCCTAAAAAACAGTCGCCATTAATTTCCCAGCCGAAAAAACAGTTTTTGCTTTTTTTGGAGCCAGTTCCCCCTTTGCAGTCCACTGTTTTGACTGTATTTTTGTTTCGAGCGTATAATGGTGTATCCAAGTTTCATCTACAGTAATTAATTGGCACGAAAACTCGGATTGATTGCGCCTAAATTGCGCCAATAGAGCGTTGGAAATGTTCATTCGAACACGTTTTTGGTCTAACGTAAGCAAACGCAGCATCCAACGTGCGGGCAGCTGTCTCATGCCTAAATCTTGATTTAATATGTAGCAAACACGTTCTTTGGACATGTTCATAACGTCTGCTATCTCTCTCACTTTAATTCGGCGGTCGTCTAGCAGCATTTGGTGAACTTTGGCGATGTTATCGTCAGTGGTTGCAGTTGTTGGACGTCCTGAACGTTCTTCGTCTCTCAAGCTCTCACGGCCACGTTTAAATTCAGCTGCCCAAAATTTCACTGTGGTAAATGATGGTGCAGAGTCTCCATACACAGAGTTCAACTCATTTTTGATTTGCGTAGGCGTATTGCCTTCCAAAAACAATTTAATGACAGGTCGATACTCAATTTTGTCCATTTTTACAACAAAACTCACATCGACTCACTCAAACGACTGTCAACTAACAACTGCGCATCTAAAATGACTAAAACTTTGGTGAGCAACTGTCAATAGATGAACAACGAAATTCGCTAGCTTTTATTGACGAGTGCTGCTATCTTCACGTTGAGGTCGGAAACTTTTCAGACCACTCTCGTATACGTTAAATTAGACGTATAGAAAATTAAAACAATTTTTTTTAATATATTTTTAATATTTAAATAAATAAAAAATATCGCATAAACCTTTTTTTTACGTTCTTTTGAACCGAAAAAAAAAACCATTAATATTCGCGTATTCGTTACAAAGATACGATATGCGCCCCCCGATTTTCATCGAATCGCTCTTTCAACATTTCGTCTAGACATCTTAAGATATCGTCATCTTACGATAATCTAAAGGTAACTTATAATGTATCTCATCAATTCATTAGTGTTAATTGTTTACCGTGTTTAATATGACAATACATTTCAATGTCTATATAAATTAAATATGAAACTTTTTTAAAAAAGTATATTATGATGAGCCAGTAGAAAAAACTCGTTTGCATTTACAGTTAAAAGACGCACTCAAATGTATGTGTATTAAATCATAACCAATTATTATAACCTCTAAATTTTTATCAAAAAATACTTTCTTAACCTACTTCTTTTAAATAATGAATTATGATTGAGTGTTAGTAATATTTTATAATCAGTGTGATTGTATTATAGTTAGAAAAAAGAAAATGTAATTGTTGAATATATTTCATGTAAGTAATTGTTAATGTTTTTAAGTAAAATATTGGGTGTACAACTTTGCTTCCGCCGTTTTTTTCCGAAATTCGAGGCTTTATTGTAAAAAACTGGTTATACATTTATAATTCAAAGTATTGTCCATCGCTGGCTACTACTTTCTCCCATCTTTCAGGCAGCATACGAATCCCGCCTTGAAAAAACTGGTCATCTTTTGAATCGATCCACGAATCGATCCAATTTTTTACTTCTTCATAAGACCGGAAGTGCTGGTCAGCCAGACCGTGTGCCATTGATCGAAACAAGTGATAGTCTGAAGGAGCAACGTCTGGATAATACGGCGGGTGAGATAGGGCTTCCCATTTCAAAGTTTCTAAGTATGTCTTGACCACTTTCGCAACATGGGGTCGAGGATTGTTATGCTGTAAAATCACTTTATCATGTCTCTCGTTGTATTGCGGCCGTTTGTCTTTCAATGCTCGGCTCAAACGCATTAATTGCGTTCGATAACGATCGCCTGTGATTGTTTCAGTTGGTTTTAACAACTCATAATACACTACGCCGAGCTGGTCCTAGCCAATACTGAGCATGACCTTGGAACCGTGAATATTCGGTTTGGCCGTCGACGTGGAAGCATGGCCGGGATATCCTCATGATTTTCTGCGCTTGGGATTATCGTAGTGAACCCCTTTTTCGTCTCCAGTCACAATGCGATGCAGAAATCCCTTCCGTCTTTGCCTTGCAAGCAGCTGTTCACAAACACACAAACGCCGTTCTACATCTCTTGGTTTCAACTAATACGGCACCCAATTTCCTTGTTTCTGAATCATTCCCATGACTCTCAGGCGTTTTGAAATGGCTTGTTGCGTTACTCCCAATGATCCTGCCAATTCTTGTTGCGTTTGACACGAGTCTTGATCAAGTAATGCCTCCAATTCTGCATCTTCGAAAATCTTTTTTCTTCCACCGCCATGCTGGTCTTCGACGTTAAAATCGCCGTTCTTGAAGCGTTAAAACCACTCTTGGCACGTTCTTTCACTAATAGCGGCCTCGCCATAGGTATTTGAGAGTATTCGATGAGCCTCAGTCGCAGATTTCTTCATATTAAAGCAGAAAATTAACACATCGTTCAATAAGTCCCGAGACTAACCCAGAGATGGTGCTAATAGTACCAAACTGGCCACGTTTCCATAGAGTGCGAACCTTTACATTAAACGTGTAAAAATTTCACGTCGATCAGATCACAGACAGCAGAGTTATCGAGTTTAGAGTAAAGTCACTTTGTAATTTCTTTGAAAAATGGAAAAAAGCGAGTTTCGCGTGTTGATAAAACATTGTTTTTTAATGGGTAAAAACACCGTAGAAGCCCAGAAATGGCTTGAAAAACATTACCCGGACTTCTCTTTATCCAAACCAACGATTTGTCGTTGGTATGCTGAGTTTAAACGTGGTCGTACGGACACAAACGATGCGTAACGTTCGGGTAGGCCATTGGAAGCCGTTACACAGGAAAATGTGAGTAAAGTGTTAAAAATTGTAATGAAAAATCGCAAAGTAAAGGTCCGTGAGATTGCAGAAATGACACAGATATCATCTGGAAGCGTATTCACAATCCTTCATGAAAAATTGAGTATGAAAAAGGTTTTTTCCAAGTGGGTGCCGCGATTGCTTTTAGTGGAACAAAAACAGCAACGAGTCGACGATTCAGAGAGCTGTTTATCGCTATTTACTTGCAATAAAAAGGATTTCCTGCGTCGATACGTGACCATGGATGAAACATGGATACATCATTTCACTCCGGAGTCGAATCGGCAATCATCTGAGTGGCGCATGGCTGGCGAAAGCCGCCCAAAGCGTCCAAAAACGCAGCAGTCTGCTGGCAAAGTCATGGCGTCTGTTTTTTCGGATACACATGGCGTGATTTTCATTGACTACCTGGAAAAAGGTAAATCGATCAACAGTGATTATTATATTGACTTGTTGGTACGTTTGAAGGAGGAGATCGCAGTAAAACGACCGCACATGGAGAAGAAAAAAATCCTTTTTCACCAAGACAATGCACCATGCCACAAGTCCATGAAAACAATGGCAAAATTGAACGAATTCGGCTTTGATTTGCTTCCCCACCCCCCGTATTCGCCAGATTTAGCCCCCAGCGACTACTGGCTCTTTGCTAATCTCAAAAAAATGCTCCAGGGAAAAAAATTTGGCTCGAATGAGGAGGTCATTGCCGAAACTGAAGCCTATTTTGAAGCAAAGGATAAATCCTTCTATAAACATGGTATTGAAATGTTGGAAAAGCGTTGGAAAAATTGTATCACTCTAAAAGGAGATTATATTGATGAATAAAAATGATTTTTGAAAAAAAATGATGTTTTCGTTGTTAGTCTCGGGACTTATTGAACGATGTGTTAAGACCTCCCGCAAATGACGAGAATTTGGCTCGTAAACTGACATGTTTAATCGAGAATAACTTTATAATGCAGACACTAATCGAGTAATATTTCGATGGCGTTATGTTTACAAATACTTAAGCTTATTGTATGACATCTATGATCTATTTATTTCAACTACTACTTACCGCTACAGCCATCTATTGCAAAACGGTGGAAGCAAAGTTGTACACCCAATATTTTAAAACAATGCTTATACATAAGAAGTACTTATCACATTCTAATGTATTATAACATTTTAAATTGATATGATAAAAATAGTATTTTTCTGCATGAAAACTTCTAATATTTTTAAAAGTATTCATAATCTCTTGAAAAAAAACCTTTTACAAATGGTAGAATGTTGGCAAGTAGAAATTATTTTGTATCTCTTTTTAAAAACATTATTTTTCAATTTTTCAAACATACAATTTATAGATAAAAAGTTTGTATAATTTTAATATGACCATATTTTTAAAACTACTTTTTATTTTTTACATATTTGTACTATTTCATCTCTCATTAATTAATTGTATGTTTACAAACTTAATGTTGTAACATTTTTTGTAAAAGATTGATTTCATGAAAAACGTTTAAATAATACAGTTGTTCTTTTGACTAATACAGTTTCACAGATCACTTGGATTTATAAAAACTTATATTTTACATTTTTCCTTGATTGATGATAAAATTATGGCTGATTAGTGAATTTATTTTTAGAGCTTTATGTATAATTTTATAATTTCACCTACAGAAAGTTGTGAAGTCAAAAAAATTGTCAAGTATTTGTTTTCTTTGTTTCACATTTTGCACATTGTACCGTGTATTACGTAACTTTATTTATATGATCCGGCTTCCGAATTTTAATTATAATTAATTAAATAATCTATTTACTATTTATTTGCAATAATTTCTAATGTAAGTGAAGCAAAGTAATGAAATTTTACCATTACCAAAATTCAAATTTCAGCTAAAGAAGGTTGTGAAATCTGTAAAAAAAATTGTCAAGTATTTCGATTTGCTTTTTCTTTAGATCGAAAAATTGATGCATGTAATTCATTTACTGTAGATAAGCTATTTCATTTACTAAAAACATATTCAGACAAAAAGTCTATGCAACTTATCAATAATTATATCGATAGCTGATAAATAATTAGTAGATATATGTAGATGTTGAGTTTGCATTAAAAAAACATACAATAAAGAGTTTACATACATTACTATTTAAATACATACTTGGCAGACCCGTCGTTAGGTAGTCCAAAGTGAAAGCTTTTAAGGCACATTTTGCCTCTCATACCGTAATCGTAATAAAACAACTTGGTGATTATACCTAATAATTCACAAACAAAAACATCATAAAAATTTTCGTTTCTAATATTATAAATAATATTTAAATAAAATCATTAAAAATAATTCATTCTAAAAATTAGAAAAACATTTTACCATTCGTATATGAAAACATTGAAAACGAATTCTTTTTTACTGTATTAAATAGTTTTGACAGTGACATATTCCGATTTCAAAATTTTTTTTTGTATTTTATAAAACTCAGAAACAAAATTAATTTAATTGACAAAAATTTTTATTGAAAGTTTTATTTAAAATACCTAAGTTATATTATTTAAATACAGTTTTATAAAAAAAATAGTTATTAATTATGTACCAATGCGTGTAAATTATTTAAAACAATTATAGTCAAAGACTTTCCATATTTTTATATTTATCATTATGCGTCTTAACCCTTTGATTACGGCACACTTTGTTACGCACCGATCGTCCCATACGGCAGGAATTGTGTTACGATGTGCGCCGAGAACTGCAAATTTTTGTGTAGGGATGCATTTTTGTGAAAACATATTTCAATAATCAAAAAACTAAGTTTTATTACATTAAAACAATATTATTTATTTCCTTGAACCTGACCTAGCCTGAATATCTAATAATCAATGTCTAAATAAGAAACTGCGCCGCGCGCCTAAAGGCGCTCTCAGTATCACAAACGCAAAATTTCTAAGCGCCTATAGGCGCCCACAATAGCCAAGGGGTTAATAATTAAGCTGCAATTAAATTTTAATACCAATCCAATTGCATATTTATTTACAAACATTGATTGCAGAAGATATTTATTCACCGATGTACTTCTTAACGACGGGTCCGCCAAGGATGTATTTAAATAGTAATGTATGTAAACTCTTTATTCTATGTTTCTTTAATGCAAACTCAACATCTACATATATCTATTAATTATTTATCAGCTATCGATATAATTATATTGATAAGTTGCATAGACTTTTTGTCCAAATATGTTTTTAGTAAATGAAATAGCTTATCTATAGTAAATGTATTACATACATCAATTTTTTGATCTGAAGAAAAAGCAAATCGAAATACTTGACAATTTTTTTTACAGATTTCACAACCTTCTTTAGCTGAAACTTGAATTTTGGTAATGGTAAAATTTCATTACTTTGCTTTACTTACATTAAAAATTATTGTAAATAAATAGTAAATAGATTATTTAATTAATTATAATTAAAATTCGGAAGCCGGATCATTTAAATAAAGTTACGTAATACACGGTATAATGTGCAAAATGTGAAACAAAGAAAACAAATACTTGACAATTTTTTTGACTTCACAACTTTCTGTAGGTGAAATTATAAAATTATACATGAAGCTCTAAAAATAAATTCACTAAGCAGCCATAATTTTATCATCAATTAAGGAAAAATGTAAAATATTAGTTTTTATAAATCCAAGTGATCTGTGAAACTGTATTAGTCAAAAGAACAACTGTATTATTTAAACGTTTTTCATGAAATCAATCTTTTACAAAAAATGTTACGACATTAAGTTTGTAAATATACAAATAATTAATGAAAGATGAAATAGTACAAATATGTAAAAAATAAAAAGCAGTTTCAAAAATATGGTCGTATTGAAATTATACAAATTTTTTATCTATAAATTGTATGTTTGAAATATTGAAAAAATAATGTTTATAAAATGAGATGCAAAATAACTTCTACTTGCCAACATACTACCTTTTGTAAAAGGTTTTTTTTAAGAGATTTCATTACTTTCAAAGAGCCTGCAAAACGTAACTAAAATATTATGTTGTTCCAAAAGTGAAAGAAGGTATTTCATTACATCTATATATTTTGAATAATATATATTTTGATAAATTGAATAATCTTTTATTTTTGAAGAAATGAACAAATGAACAAAGGTAAGGTGAATTTGTTTATAAAATGTAAGTTCTATATTTATTCTTCCAAATCAATTTCATCCCCTTCAAAGTAATTCCTGTCCGATAAAACGCACTTTTCCCAACGCTTTTTCCAGTTCTTGAAAAAGTCGGAATAGTCTTTTTCCTGTAAAGCCTTCAAGGCCTTCTTCGATTCGGTTTTTATCTCCTCAATCGTGTCAAAACGGCGGCCCCGCATTGGCCTTTTGAGTTTGCTGAATAGCCAGAAGTCGCACGGAGCCAAATCAGGCGAATACGGTGGTTGCGGAACGATATGAGTCGAGTTTTTGGCAAAAAAGTCGCGAAGAACCAATGCAGTATGACATGGTGCATTATCGTGATAAAGGAACCAAGAATTGTTCGCCCATAATTCCGGCCGTTTCAGACGAATAGCTTCACGCAGACGACGCATAACGCTCAAATAATATTTTTTGTTGACAGTTTGGCCCGGCGGAAGGAATTCATAGTGCACCACACCACGATAATCAAAGAAAACTGTCAACATGACCTTGATTTTCGATCGACTTTGCCGTGGTCTTTTCGGTCTTGCTTCACCTTTTGCACGATAATCGCTGGATTGGTCGGTGGTTTTAGGGTCGTATGCGTAAATTCAAGTCTCGTCTCCAGTAATGATGCATTTCAAGTGGTCCTGATAGTCAAATAGCAAAGTTTCACACACATCAACGCGATGCTTTTTTTCCAAAAAATTGAGCTATTTTGGCACCAATCGAGACTTGACGCATTTGAGACACAAAACATCCTTCAAAATGGTTTGGGCTGAGCCAAATGATATTCCAACACTATCAGCGAGGTCTCTAATTGTCAATCGACGATTTTCAAGCACCAAATCTTTGATTTTTTGGACGTGGCCCTCGTCGGTAGACGTTGATGGTCGTCCAGAGCGCGGTTCGTCTTCAACACCTTCTCGGCCCGCTTTGAACTCGTTGTACCACTTATAAACGTTTTCTTGTGCCATAGTTTGATCACCAAAGGCCTTCCGCAACATCTTCAACGTGTCAGCACAAGAATATTCGTTCCGCAAACAAAATTTGATGCCAGTTCTTAGCTCAACAAAATCGCCCATTATAAAATCGAAAAATTCACTTTTGGTTGTTAACAAAAACACGTGTAACTCGGAGATAATTTAACCTTTTGACAAATAGACGCTTGGCAAATGTTATACACAGTCCCACCAACCTAGGAAAAAAAATTTACCTGCCTTCTTAATGCCCGGGAGTTTTAAATGACAATTTCACCTTACTTTTTGATCACAGTAGTATATATATATATATATATATATATATATATATATATATATATATATATATATATAAAGGAAGTGACGTCAAGGAAGAGAAGAAATAGGAAGGAGAAGAAAAATTATTATGTAGTAAAAATATATTATATAGTAAAAATTAGCAAACCACCTATATAGATATACTGTCTGTCAAAAAAGTACCGGGAATTTTAAATCAAAACAACATTTTTACTTTTAATAATCAAAATTTATTTGGTCGCCTTCAAAATAGGCTCGATCTGCTCCGATACATCTATGCCAACGGCACTTTTAATCATCGAAATATTTTTTATAGGCGCTTTCTGGGATGGCCTTCAGCTCGCGCGCTGAATTTTTTTTTATAGCTTTAATCGACTGAAAACGGGTGCCACGGAGTGGCAATTTAAGTTTTTGGAAGAGGAAGAAGTTACAGGAAGCCAAATCCGGCGAATACGGTGGTTGTTTAAGCGTGTTCGTTGAGTTTTTGGCGAGAAAGTCGGTCACAATTGTAGCTCGGTGAGACGGCGCGTTATCGTCGTGCAAAATTCACGAGTTGTTCGCCCACAAATTTGGCCGCTTCTTTCGGATACGCTCACGCAAACGTTTTATAACGCCTAGGTAATACTCTTTGTTTACCGTCTGACCCTCGGAAACAAATTCGTAGTGCACCACGCCACGGATATCGAAGAAAACAATGAGTATCACCTTCACTGATTTGAGCGGCTTTGGCGTGGTTTTTTCGGTTTCGGCTCGTTTTTTCCCACCCATTCCGATGCTTGCTGGCTTGTTTGCATATAGTACTCGTACATTCTCGTTTTGTCACCAGTTATGATGCATTCCACGAATGCGGGATCGGAATTGGCGCGATCCAGCATGTCCGAAGCGACCTGTTCGCGATAGCGTTTTTGAAGAAAATTAAGCTCTTTTGGAACATGTCTTGCAGCCACCTTTCTCATGCCCAAAATATCAATCAAAATCGTATGTGTGGACTCGTGGGATATCTTAAGTTCATGTGCTATCTCTCTCAAGCTAGTATGACGGTTTTCAAGCACCATTTCCTTAATTTTATTGACATTATCTGCGGTCGAAGCGGTCGATGGGCGTCCGGAACAAGGCAAGTCTTCGATGACTTCACGACCCTCCTTAAAGGCTTTGCACCACTCATACGCACGGGTTTTCGATAGTGCTTTATCACCAAAAGCCTTTTGCAACATTTTCAATGCATCGGCACACGAAATTTCATTCGCAACACAAAATTTTAGACAAATTCTTTGTTCGACGTAATCACCCATGGTAAAAAATCGGCACGCACTATTGACATCGACTTTCTTAACCAGCTACTGTAAACACACTTGTTGACAGATTCCGTTCAAACTTGGCATAGTCATTAAGGACAGTTGTACAAACCTAGAAAAAAAAATTTCACCTGTCTAAATTGCCCCGCCAGATTTAAATCGACAATTCCCGGTACTTTTTTGACAGAATGTACATAGTAAGAAAAAAGTAATGATTTATCGTAAAAAGACACGTTTTTCATGAAACTTTTTGTAGTCATTAAATATAAAGTTATATAAAGCTTCTAATATGAATGGTATTAAAATATTTTGTCTTCAATATTAAAAAAAAATAAAAAAACCGAGGTTATAAAAAAAGTAAACGAGCTGTATATAAGGCGCTTACGCCCGTGCCGGTATCGTAGACTTCTACTTGCCAGCGAGGCGCTACTGCGCCCCTTGATTTAGATTACATCAAATTAGTAAAATGTATATTTATATTATTTTTGAATATTTGAAGTTGGGGTTGTCATTCTTGGTAGAATAAATAACTTGCACGAACATACTATTAAAGTTTATTTATATCTTTATTTATTTATAAAGGTTCACAGAGTGCGAACCGCGATACAAAAGGATTTTGTATTAAATAAAACGTTCGCTCTATAAGAAGTATAAAAGCCGACTGACGCTGAAGCGCTTCGCGCGCCAAAAATTAATAACTAAAGAGGAGGGAGAGAGAACGCAGCGCGCCATCTCTTTAACACTCCCTCCCGCGCTAGCTCTCGCTCTGCAGCTTCTATTTATTGCCTGAAACACACCAATATATATATTAGTTTATTTATATTACATGTAGTAAAAAGTAATCCATTATTTTGCCAATAGATGGCTTTAGTAGTCTGTATCTCCCGTTGTAAAAGTGCGATCGGGTTACACTAGATGGCGTTAGAAAGATAAGATTTCGTACTAAAAAAGCTTCTGATACAGTTTTGTGATTGCTTGACTAAGTATTTTTTAGCATGCGTCAAAGATGGACACCAACAAAGAGAAAATACGCCATATTTTACAGTTTTTCTTCGATAAAGGCAAAAACGCAAGCCAGGCAGCTGAAAATGTGAATGGTGTTTATGATCCTGATACTGTAACAGCCAATCATGCGCAATTTTGGTTTCGTCGATTCCGTTCCGGTAATTTTGACGTCAAAGATGCACCACGCTCTGGAAGGCCAATTGTCGAAAATGTCGATAAAATAATGGAAATCGTCGAGTCCGACCGTCACGTAAGCACTTTTACGATTGCCCAGGAGCTTAACATTGCACAAAAAACCGTTTGGAACTACTCAAATAAGGCTGGATACAAAAAGAAGTTCAATGTATAGGTGCCACACGAGTTATCGCAAAGAAACCTCATGGACCGAATTTCCATCTGCGAATCGCTGCTGAATCGCAACAATATCGATCCATTTCTAAAGCGGATGGTTACTGGTGATGAAAAGTGGGTCACTTACGACAACGTCAAGCGACAACGGTCGTGGTCAAATCGCGATAAGCCATCGCAAACGGCGGCCAAGCCAGGATTGACAGTCAGGAAGGTTTTGCTGTGTGTTTGGTGGGACTGGCGAGAAATCATCTACTATGTGCTGCTCCCCTACGGCCGAACTCTTAATTCAGACCTGTACTGTCAACAATTGGACCGTCTGAAAGAAGCAATCGCCCAGAAGTGGCCAGCTTTGGCCAATAGGAGAGGAATTGTGTTTCATCAGGACAACGCCAGGCCGCATACATCGATAGTGACTCACCAGAAGCTCCGGGAGCTTGGTTGGAAAGTTTTTATGCATCCACCTTATAGTCCGGACCTGGCACCAAGTGATTACCACCTGTTCCTGTCTATGACGAATAATTTTGCTGGTGAAAAATTCGCCTTAAGAGAAGATTGTGAAAATCGACTGTCCCAGTTTTTTGACAATAGGGACAAGGGTTTCTACGAGAGAGGCATTATGAAATTACCTCCAAAATGGCAACAAGTTATCGAACAAAACGGTGCATACTTGACCTGAATCGTATCATTCTATCTATGCTAAATAAAACCTTCAATTTAATGCAAAAAAAATGGATTTCTTCTTACCACACCTAATAACATACTTTCGCATCCCTTCCTAACAAATTTCGTGCGCTCTTTACAAAATTTTCCATACAATGGCCTGTTTCAACTTTCGCTTTCATTGGGTACGCCATTGCTAACCATGAGAAATCATCTACAAATACAGATATGTATTTGTATCTCTTCGGATAAGTCGCTGAACTTATTATCCCCATTACATCAGAATGAATTATCTGCAGAGGTTTCGTCGCTCTCCTTCGCACGTAGTTGAAAGGTAGTCAGTTTAATTTTGATATCATACATACTTCGCAGTCCAAAATAGAATCATTAAATACTGTCTCTTTTAATTCTTTATTTTCTGGAAACTTCTTTAGCAATTCTTTTAAATATCCCATGGATGCATGTCCCATTCTTACATGCCACAGCATGGCTTTATTTATGGATAATTGTTTACTTGACTTTTCTTCAAGTTTGACATCACAGTCCGCTTGTTCATCCTGCTGCATATCATTCGCTTCATTTATTTGTCTGTCGCATAATGTGTTTTTAAAGTCAGAACTTAACTCTGTCCTGGTTTCTGTATTTTCAATTTCATTCGCTATTAAACTTCCTTCATTTTATTTCACTTTTCCGCTTTCTGTCATGCTTCGTGTAGTTATTAGGTCATAAAGTATGAAATGTCAGATTACCTAAAGCCTTAAGTTGGATACCAGATGTCTCTGATATTTTACTTCGATCATCCTTTATTTTTCTTGCATTGAGAAGCTACGCCATCTGGCTTTCAGATGCACTCTTTTGTTTTTAATAGTCTATCGTATTGTCGTCTGGAGGTTAAATATTGTAAGCCATGGATAAGACAAAAATGCGAGTAATTTTCGAATATGAGTTCCGTCGTGGAACTAATGCAGTGCAGACAAGCCGAAGTGTTAACGAAGTGTTTGACAAGCATGTAGCTAACGAACGTACAGTACGTCG
Source organism: Chalcis sispes (assembly GCA_949987625.1). Lineage (NCBI taxonomy): Eukaryota > Metazoa > Arthropoda > Insecta > Hymenoptera > Chalcididae > Chalcis > Chalcis sispes. Next base: position 45,003,837 of record OX465098.1, read on the forward strand.
ATGGTTCGGAAAATTCCGATCTGTAGATTTTAATCTTCAAAATGAACCACGCGGGCGACCTGAGAGCAAGATGGATAACAACTAACTGAAAGCTGTAGTGGAAGCAAATCCATCTGAAACGATACGTGAACTAGCATCAAGCTCTAAAGTTACCATCCCAACAATATTCAGTCATCTGAAAGCAATCGGAAAAGTAAAGAAGCTGGATAGGTGGGTTCTGCATGAGTTGAGCGAGCGTCAGCAACGGAACCACTTCGAGGCTTGCCGTTCTTTGGTATTAAGACTAAAAGGCGATCCATTTTTGCACTGGATAGTCACGTGCGATCAAAAGTGGATACTTTTTAATAATCGCAAGCGTTCGGCAGAATGATTGGACAAAGATGAAGCGCCAAAACAAACCATAAAGCAGAGTATACACCAAAAAAAACTAATGGTGTCTGTTTGGTGGTCCAGCACGGGTGATATACACTATAGTTTTATGAAACCTGGGCAATCAATAACGGCGGACCTCCACTGTGAACAGTTGGAAGAAATGATGAGGCAGCTGCAAATTAAGCAGCCGAGATTGGTCAATAGGGACAGACCAATCCTCCTGCAGGACAACGCTCGACCACACGTTGCAAGATCGACGTTACTTAAACTACAGGAACTGGACCTGGAAACCCTTTGGCCCCCAACCATACTCGCCAGATCTCGCGCCAACCGATTACAATTTTTTCCCAGCTTTGGACAATTTTTACAAAAAAAAATATTGAATTTCCAATATGCGGTGGAAAATGCCTTTCAGAATTTCATCACCAGCTGCTCTCCAGATTTTTTCGCTAGCGGTATTAATAAGCTATCGTTAAAATGGCAACGTTGTATTGATAGTTTAGGTGCATATTTTGATTAATTATATTATTTCTTGCCCGAGATATAATAAACCAAACTTTCGGTCTCAAATCGGACGTTTCATACTTAATGACCTAATAGATTCATTTGAACCGACCTCGCCTCCCAACTCTAGGAAGTTTAGAGTATTTTTATGACGCACACGGTTCATTAGCGAAGAAGCTCTTTCCGCCTCTGAGCTTACTGTTTTCTTTAAATCGTTAATTTGATGCTGCATCTGTCGCTCATTTTCTTTCTGCCGTTCCTGCAGCTTGTCAACTTTTCGGTTTAGCTTTTCCAGCTGTTTCTTTATCTCTCTTAACATCGCAACTGTCGCTTGACTCTCACTACTTTCTGTCTCTTTACTTCTGTCGCTCTTTCTCTTTTCCATTGACCGGCAATAGGGCATCAGGAGCTCTCCCTTTTATATTGCCTTCCTTACTAGACTTAACTCATCTTCAGTGACAAATTCCTTTTCTATAAGATATAATAATCATAAGTTATTGTAACTATTTTAATTTAGCTCAGATCTGATATGCCGAACACAAGCTAATCAGATCGAGATATAACTTAATTCAAACAACGACAATTTTATTTTGAATATCCATCATTTAATTACATAAACAAAATATATCAGTCACACCTGATTTACCGAACACAAGCAAACCAGATGCGTATATGATAATTTTATTGGATTATTTAAAATCAAAAGGGTTCATTTAAACTGTCGTTATATTTCGCTGTTAAATCATACATGTGCATAGGTTTCTATTTTATTTCATTCCTGATGTGAAGATCGAACACAGATACGAGGGTGGTTCAAATATGATGGAGACAAACGCTGTAGATGGCGCGCATGTATGTTTTAAAGGTCGTGGCCTGAGTATGTGATAGCTGGGTCCCTTACGAACAGTGTGGCATAGTTTCGGTCGGGAGTACATGTTTCACGCGCGTGCTACGACCATGAGTGAACGTCAAGTGCCGACCGCCATTGCGCAACGTATTGTCATTCGTTTTTTAGTGTGGGAAGTTAGAAACACGGAAATTTTTCTGCATTTGCAAAATCAGTTCGGTAGTGAGTGCCTGAGTAGGGCTGATGTGTTTAAATGGGCCAAAGCATTCAAGGATAATAGCGAAACCGTCGAGAATGAGCCGCATGATCGTCGACCGCGAACCAGCATCACACCAGACAACATTTGCCGCGTAGAACAACTCATTTTGGAGGACCGTAGGATAAATGTTCGAGACATTTCGGCTGAACTCGGCATCAGTATTGGTAGTGTAAAGTCCATCATCCACGAACACCTTCAATATCACAATATAACGGCGCGATGGGTTCCTAAGCTGTTGAACTTCCAGTAAAAATTCACGCGGTTGAAAGTTTGTCGCTGCTTGCTGACGCGATATGAGGTGGAGGGGGGTGGTTTAACGCAAATCTTTACTACAGACGAGACATGGGTACACTATTACACTCCCGATAGCGAAGTGTCGTCTAAAGAGTGGAGGAAGAAGGAGGAAGGGGCGCCAGTCAAAGCGAAGACAACCAGTTCCGCGGGTAAGGTTATGTGTACTGTGTTCTGGGACCGGCGGGGCGTGCTGTACGTCGATTTCCTGCGCACCCAACGTTCCATCAATGCTGCATACTACTCTAACCTTCTGAAAACACAAGTGAAACCCGCTTATCGCTCGAAACGGAGGAGCATTTCAGCACGAAGTGCGATTCTTCTCCAGAATAACGCGCGCCCTCATACCGCGCGTCTCACGATCAATACAATATCAAAATTGGGGTCGGAGGTACTGAAACACCCCCCCCCCCCCCTACAGCCTGGATTTATCACCCTGCGACTACCACATGTTTGGACCACTGAAAGAAGCCCTCGGAGGTCAAAGATTCATCACCGACGACGAGGTAGAGGAGTTCGTGCGCACATGGCTGTCCGAGTTGCCCAAGGAATTCTTCGATACCGGCATCAAAAAGCTTGCGGAAAGGTGGACAAAATGCGTAACTTGTAAGGGGGAGTACCTAGGAAAACTGTAAATTTTTGTAAATTTTGTCGATAGTAAATAAACATGTCAGAGCATTTGTCTCAATCATATTTGAAACGCCTTCGTACATTCACACCCGGAGTTAGGTTCTTTATTTTAATTTAATTCATTGAATTTACTATGCAAAAATATATCAATCACACCTAATTAACCGAACACAAGTAAACCAGATGTATATTCGACAATTTTATTAATTTATTTTCCTTTACCTAGTTGGTAAACAGTTCCATCGACCACAAATATAACACAATTATTCCGAATTCAACGGTAATAATTTGTTTAGGATGGTTTTCCTGGAACCTAAATGCCAGCTCCTGTGTCTTTAGAAAGAGCAATAAAGACTTCTCGTCTGCGCAGACAGCATCAATGAAAATTAAGAAATTGTTAATTCATTTTGATTTACATTAATGCTATATTATTTTATTTATATTTTATTAACACATTCACATTCGCACTTATTTTGAACATTCACTACCGTCCGCAAATCATATCATTCGCTACTGTTCGCAAATTATATCATTCGCTATTGTTCGCAAATTATATCATTCACTACTGTTCGCAAATTGTATCATTCGCTACTGTTCGCAAATAAAATCATTCGCTACTGTTCGCAAAATTTTAATAATTCAATTTTAAATAATGTATAAATAATTTTTAAATAATATCAAATCTGATTTGTCGAACACAAGCAAATTAAACTGACAGTATTAAAATTTTAAGTTTTATTATCTTTCTATTTATTTTCATGTATAAAAGTTTAATTTGTTTTAATTCCGGAAATATATAATTTTTATTTTATTTTCAATCAAATTGACTGGAGCCATTTTGTTTGTGATCAAATTTGATTTACTGAACACAAGCAAATCAAACTGACCAGAGCAATTAAGAATTAAATTAACTTTAATTCTATTTTAATTCAATTTAATATTGTAAGCATTTATTGATTATAATTTTATAATACCTGTCGCTATCTCACTCGTAATCCATATAGCTATGCGCTTTATTATTTTCGTATTTTGTTAGGCTAGATTTACCGTGTTGTAGCAGAAATTCCGCGTACACACATCTAGCATTATCGCGCGTGTTTATTGACTTTCTTTTTCTTTCGCACTTGCAACGCACAGGCTTTATACACCATGCGCGTGTCATATACACAGTAGAGACTTTCACATAGAGATAATATACATAGAGTGAGCGAACGGGCTTCAATTCTGTCTTAGCCAAAGAAAAAGAAAGAAGATCGGAGGCCCCTTTTTCTTTCTCTGTCTACTCGTTCATGATTAGTGCTACAATTATGGGCGGAGCAATAACAAAGCATAGAGAGGGAAATTAAAACAATAAACTTTCGAAGGGTACAACTTATATACAACAATTTGTATTTATATTTAGACTTTTTACAATAGCTCAACCGGTGGAGGCATGAGGTTAAAATATCCTAAATAAGTACTCGTAGTTAGGTTCAAATCCCAATAGTAATTTTTTTTTTCGTTTGAAATATTTTTTTATACGTTTTGTTAGTTGCATACATACAATAGTATGTTAGAAAGAAATAAAAGAAATTTTATTTAATTTTTTTTTTAGTTTCCACCTTTATTATTTTATATTGTAATAGCGAAAATTTGAAAGAAATAAAATTTTTTTCGAACAACCATGTAGAATTATGTAGAAGCCTCCAAAATTCAAAATTAAAATATATTTGGTATTTTTATAATTTCAGACAAAAATAATATTAAATTTTTTTTGCTAAAATCCGTAAAAATTTACAACACGATAAGCAAAATTAATTTAAAAAATGAGTAACTAAATTTTTTATAGTCTTAGTTTATCATAATTTAAAATTTCCTTTTTAATTTAAAATTTAATATTAAAGATTTAATATAAATTAAATATCAGAGAAAATAATTTTCAGAACAAAATATTGAAAATTTGATAGGGATACTAAAAGAATAGATTTTAATGTAAGAAAATTAATTTATTTAACTTAATACTATTTTTAACAATTTTCAGAATTACATCTTTGTAAATTTTTAATGTAATAATTTTAACATTATTGCAATATCTATAGATAATAACATCTAGATAATAAAAAAATAAATTTTCTTTTAATCAGTCGCTTATAGCTTCCATTTATGCCTTTTTAACATCGTGATTGGCTGGAAATCTATAAAATGAATATAATTAAAATATAAAAGCTTGAGAAACTTCTTTTAATTAAATAATAAAGTTATTTCATTAGAAATAAAGGCTCACTTGATCGAAAAACTAACCTCAAAATTCAATGTTTTACAAATTTATCTGTAGTTGTAATATTTAACTTACAGTCTGTCAAGTAAGAGCGTGGTCGTGTTAATTTATAAAAAAATTTATTTGATGAAACTTTCATATTTATATATACATTGTACGGATTACAAACAATGATGCAATTTGGTCAATAATGTGTCCAGTCACCACCGGCGTCGATAATTGCCTGGCATCTCCGAGGCATGCTTTCTACTAATTTGACGGCGTATTCTAGTGGCAAGGATCTCCAGATCCGACGAATTTCGTAAGACAACTGCTTCAAAGTGTATGTGTGTCTTCCACGAAGCTTCCGTTTAATATATGCCCACACATTTTCAATAGGGTTTGCATCGGGCGACTGCGACGGCCAATCCAATGTAACGATGCCAGATTAAGTCTTCCACTGAGTACAGAGCTTGCTGCGGTGCTTAGGATCGTTGTCCTCCTGCAGAATCCAATCTTCATTGTTTGTGATGAACCATCGTTTGGCAGATGGCAGTAAAGCCTTTTTGTAGATTTTTATCATTTTTTTGGCATTTAGGTTGTCAGTAAAGAGGTGCAAAGTGCCGAATCCCTGCTTTGAGAAGCAGCCCCAAAGATGCACCTTTATTCCATGTTTTACGGTCCGCTGAACAAGCCTATTGGTGGAAGTTGACCAGGCTCGCGTGAGGACAGAACGTGCCCATATAGAACATTCATCAGTAAAAATGACATTTTCAAAATCTCTATCAATATTCTCATGCGCCCAAGCGAGTCGCTTTGTCACATGTTTTTCAGTCAACAGAGGCTTCTTCATTGTGTTGCGCCATTTCAGATGATGAGTACGAAGATGGGTTCGGATAGTTTCGTAGGATATATCTAAACCTTTTGCCATTAATTTTGCTTGTCCTTGCCGCAGTGTTAAAGCAGGATTCCGCGAAAACAGATTCACTATTCTTTTTTCATCTTTTTTGTTCACTTTTCCTATCGTGCCACGTTCTGGTAAATCATCGACATTTTTAGCCACTTTATATCGCTGTATCCACTTCTGTACAAATGCCTTCGACTTTCTCATATATTTAGCAGCCGCTGATTGCGACATTTTTGGACCTTTCGGGTGGATGCAAAGGAACACAGCCTCGTAGCACGACGCGTACTTAGCACTCATGGCGTTTAACGTGATTCTCTTTCAAAAGATCAACAACAACTGAATCTTTGTTGACAATGCATCAAGGACAAAGCTTTTCTCTATCGGCTTGCGAAGGAATTAGAGCGAAATCTTTTATTACCTGTCAGTGAAGTCGACCACGCTCTTACTTGACAGACTGTAAATAATGAAGAACACGATTATATAATTAATCTCTGCAAAGATTACAATCATATATTTTTTCTCGAGGGCGACACGTTGACTTATACAGATACAATTGCACATAAAATCGAAGCGACGACGACAGGACATTACGAATTTAACAGATTACCATTCGGATTAAAAAATGCACCTGCAGCCTTCTCTCGACTTATGAATACAGCCTTAGCAGGTATACAGGGTATACGATGTATGCTTTACCTAGACGATATAATATGCTACGCGGACTCTCGAAACACACGACAGGAAACTAAGAAAAATTTTTCAAAGACAAGACAAACATAATTTAAAATTACAACCAGACAAATGCAAATTACTCAGAAGCGAAGTGATGTACCTAGGCCATAAAATTTCAGAAAAAGGTGTAGAGCCAGATTCAGAAAAGGTAAAAGCAGTGCATAACTATCCAAGCCCTAAATCTCAAAAAGAAATTCGAACGTTTCTAGGCCTCGCAGGATATTATAGAAGATTTATAGAGAATTATAGCAAAATCACGAAACCATTAACTAGTTTGCTAAAAAAAGGATGTTAAGTTCGATTGGAGAAGCTTGCAACAAGAAGTATTCGAAACATTAAAAACTCGACTAACATTCACACCGATTCTTCAATACGAGGTCTGGCTATTAAATAACGAGACTGGTTACGAAAAAGGGTTTTATTATAAAAATTATTCTACATTCGAATGCTCCCCTTCAATATACTCCCCTTCCCTCGCCACACACCTTTCCATACGTTTTTTCCATTGATCGAAGCAGTGCTGGAAGTCTTCTTTGGTGAGGGCCTTTAGGAACTATGCCGTTTTTTGCTTTACCGCTTCCATCGACTCAAATCGGGTACCTTTCAAAGCAGATTTTATCTTCGGAAACAAAAAAAAGTCGCACAGTGCCAAATCTGGCGAGTACGGCGCGTGTTCGAGCACTGGAGTGCGCTTACCGGCCAAATACTGCTTCACAGATAGCGCGTTATGGGCAGGTGCGTTGTCCTGGTGCAAAATCCACGAATTGTTCTTCCACAACTCGGGCCGTTTCTTACGAACTCTTTCTCGCAGTGTTGCCAAAACTGACAAATAGTAAGTCTGGTTGACAGTATGACCCTCTGGAACCCATTCAGTCATCGCGATACCGTTAATGTCGAAAAAAACGATCAACATTGCCTTGAATTTTGATTTGGACATCCTTGCTTTTTTGATTCTGGGCGATTCAAGCGTCTTCCAATGCATCGATTGCCGCTTTGTTTCAACATCGTATTGAAAAATCCACGTTTCGTCGCAAGTAATAATGTCTTTCATCAGTCCGGAATCTTTTTTCAACCTTTCAAAGAAATCTGAGCAGACCTGTTGACGCAAGAGCTTTTGGTCAGGAGTCAGGTTTTTTGGCACCAACTTCGCACAGACTTTTGTCATGTGTAATTCCTCGTGTAAAATTTGTCTAACCGTTTCTTTATCGGCGTTTACAGCCTCGGCTATCATCCGGATACTCATTCGACGATCTGCACGCACAATTTGGTTGATTTTGGTCACTGTTTCCGGAGTTAAAACAGTGACAGGGCGACCTGGGCGTTGGTCATCTTCAGTGCTCACTCAGCCCTCACTGAAGCGCTTACACCACTCAAAAACACGCGCACGAGATAGAGAATTGTCTTCATAGGCCTCTGGCAACAATTTACAGCACTCAGTCGGAGTTTTTTTTCAATTTAACGAGAAATTTGAGATTGATACGTTGCTCCTGTTTTTCGTCACACATGGTTTTCGGCACGAGAAAAAAACACGTTCGTTTCAAACCGCTACAGCACAAATACAATAATAGTGACGAGAACGTGTTTTGGTACGTGCATAGACAAGATATCTAGATACCCAACGCACTACTCGTTTTTTCCCTACCCCTCTACGGCGCCCTCTAGGCGCGCAGTCTCGTTATTTAATAGCCAGACCTCGTATGCTTGTAAAACGGCGGCTCTTTAAGGTTCTCTTTATTTTTGAAAATAGAAAAAAGTCATACGGAGCCATGTCTAGCGAATATGGAGGCTGGGGCACTGTAACAGTGTTGTTTTTGACCAAAAATTCACGAACAAGCAATAAAGTGGAGCAGGTGCATTATCGTGGTGCAAAAGCCATGAATTGTTTTGCCACAAATCCGGGTGTTTTTTTCGGATTGCTTCACGCAAACGGCGTTGAACTTGTAAGTCGTACTTCTTATTGATCGTTTGACCTCGTGGCGAGAATTCATGATGCACTATGCCATTAAAATCGAAGAACACAGTGAGCATAACCTTCACGTTCGACTATACTTGTCTAGCCTTTTTCGGTCTTGGCGATCCAGAATGTCTCCACTGGAACGATTGAACCTTAGTTTTGAAGTCATATCCGTAAACCCATGTTTCGCCACCTGTTATAACACGTTTCTGCAATTCTGCATCGTTGTTGACTTTATTTAGTGACTCCTGAGCAACTTCCATTCGCCGCTGTTTTTGTTCAAAATTCAACAATTTTGGAACAAATTTTGCTGCCACATGTTTCATACTCAAAACATTCGTAAAAATTTCATGGCATGAGCCAATCGATATGCCAACATTATCAGCGACTTCTCTGATTGTGATTCGGCGATCGTTCAAAACAATTTCTTTCACTTTTTCCACTTTTTTATCGGTTGTTGATGTGCTGGGGCGTCCGGGGCGTTCGTCATCTTCAACGTCTTCACGGCCATCTTGAAAACGCTTATACCACTCATAAACCCTTGTTTTACTCAGAGCGGACTCACCATAGGCTTTTGTTAACATTTCACACACTTTGTTACACTTTATTTTATTTTTTACGCAAAATTTGATACAAATTCTTTGATCCATTTTTTTAACAAACGAAAATCGCCGAGCTCATAAAAACACGTCTAACCTTAGCGGCTGCCACTGGCAAAGTAAACAATGAATACAGCTAAAAATTGTATCATACTTCAGGGGTATGTGTACCAACATAATAAAAAATAATGTTGACAATCGGGCTCTCCAAACTCGCGAAATTTAACCCTTTCGTTACGGCATTTCGCTCCGCTGGAATAACGCCACCAAACGGGGCACCGCGCCGCCGGAGTAGCGCCACTGAACGGAGAGCTACTCCGCAAAATGTACATATTGTGCGTCGGGAAATTGGTGTTCGAACTTACGTCTTTCAACGTTACCTTGTCTTTTTTCAGGTCATACTCTTCTTTACGTGTTACATAGTGACATGTTTATAGATCTTGCAATTAATGTTGTCGAGGATTATCTTAATCAGCAAAGCTAATTGGTTGATCCTCTAACTATAGTTTCCAATCTCACTTCTTATCTTATATATCATATTAAAGCTTGTGATTGGTTACTTGAGGACGTTAAAAAGCTTAAAAGACGTTATTTTGCTAAATAAATGTTTATATATTATAATCTTGTCAACAGTTATAAAAGAAAATACAATTAAGGGTAAATAATATATTAAATTAAAACCAAAGAATGACAATTGCTATCGATGTGCTACGTGCATACGAACAAAAGAAATAAAAGTATCGCGGGGCCGTTGGGTAAGCGGTATCACGCTGGTGCCGGCTGTATCCGGCGCTCGTACACACAGGTCATTGAGTGGATGCCGGCTATATCCGGGGCTCGTAACGAAAGGGTTAAAAATTCCCGTTATTTTCTGAACACACCTCGTATATAACGATCTAATGAGAATCCGGTTTATCGGATATATTTACGTTGGCAATGATAGTTGCAGGTAAGCTTAAAAATTAAGGTATATAATCGACTGCGTAAACACCGATTGAGTTGGCGTTTAAACCCCGAATCGTTCGTCTTATTTCACAAGTGTTCATTTTCCTTTTTTTTCAAGCAGCCAGCTTCATCGACCTCGTCTACGCCTTGATCGCCGTTGTTTTTAAAACGTAGACGAAATCATTCTAGTTTTTGCTTTTCTCGTGTTTTTGAAGTATGTTGCAAAGTATTATACTTATTACATCATCCACAGTATGGAATTTACAAGGTAGATTCGCACAGGACCACTTCTTTAGTAGAAATGCCGTATGTAGGGCACAAAAATACTTCTTATTCGTAAATTTTTTACCTCCGTGCATTAGACAAACCGTTGCGTCTGAAAATCGTTTAATTTCCGAAAAAATAGGCGTATCATAATTTTCTATGTTTATTACACGTCTTCCGAGTACGCTTTCTAAAAATTGGGCTTTTTCTCTTCCACGTGTATAGATTTTAATAGCATTTCTTGCAATGATTTTTATATTTTCGCGTAATTTATCCAAAGAAACATCGCCGTGAAACTATTACAGACCGTCAACTCAATGGTACAGTGAATTGTTTATCTGTCTTATATCGCAGGGTAAAACTGTAAAGTTGCAAGATGGTTTCGCTATCCAATATGCGATAACACGATTTTGTAGCGCAAAAACACCCACTTCTTTAGATAAAAAATTTTTTTTTACATCGCGGAATTCGTGTATCTCAATAATGTAATCCATTTTACACATTATTCTACCTATGGATCGGCCGAATGTTAAGCTTGAAACTGAATGGTGCTGTTACGATTCATAGTTTATATGCGTATCTATAGCTTCCCTACCATCATCGTTACAAATGATTCATGCACTAAAATCTGATATGATTTGTCTACCTGCATCAATTTCCAATACGTTGTCATATTCGACAAAAACTATGCAATTTATAGAAGTTTTAAGTGCTTCTTCAAATTGTACCTGTATACGTACACTACCTGAGCGCATGAGATTTCAGTGCAAAGCACAGTGTGTGGACCAATCGGATGTAAGATCAAAAGCTGTGAGAAAATATCCTTTAGAGTAATTGTATCGATTGATGCCGAATCTTTCGTTGAGAAAATGTACACCAATGCCTAAGAACAGTGAATAAAATGCGTCTACGTACAATTTATTACTAACAGTAAAAAGAGGCTGTAATTTCAGCATTTTACGTTAAAATGCTGAAAGTTGAAGGGGTTAAGATATCGATTTCCATTAAAAGCTTTGCTATCGACAAAATCAATAATGATTCTTTCCAGTAACTGGCCAAGGATAACATTATCTAATGCATCACCGAGAATACCCGTGTGCATCGTAAAAGATTTCACTTCAACGTGTGTAATCGAATACTTTACCGTTGTTTTAGCCAGGGTACTGGCATGTGAAAGTAAAATTGCAGGAGTTATCTTTGCTCTGCGCATAACCAGCGAAACGTCTTTGGTTTGTACGGTTAATTTTCCATCATCCGATCCGTCCATAAGACAAAAAGCATCTTTACTGCGGACGAAACGTACTCTCATTTCTACACCGTTGAGAAACATTTTATCTTGATTAAGGACGTCGCAATGTAAATGTCCAAACATGTCGAAAGTTTTGCCCCCGAGAATAAACTGTTGACGATTAATCGCCCCCTTGTTTACGCCATTATCCAGTTGTTGTGGTTTATTAGGTGATGTATTAAAAAATACAGCTCAATCGTCATACCAGAGGCTGTTTGTCAAATATGACTCTTTAGTCGTAGGACTATAATTTAATAACGACACAATATAAGCTCTTTATGGATAAGCGTTATTTGGCGGAGCTTTTGATTGAAAAAAACCTCTACTTGATTTAACATTAAATGGAGAAAATTGTTAATTGGTGCAGCTTTTACATTTTCAGCATCGGTGTCCGCAGGTACGATTTTTGCCTGTATGTACAGTCTGTCAAGTAAGAGCGTGGTCGACTTCACTGACAGGTAATAAAAGATTTCGCTCTAATTCCTTCGCAAGCCGATAGAAAAAAGCTTTGTCCTTGATGCATTGTCAATAAAGATTCAGTTGTTGTTGATCTTGTGAAAGAGAATCACGTTAAACGCCATGAGTGCTAAGTACGCGTCGCGCTACGAGGCTGTGTTCTTTTGCATCCACCCGAAAGGTCCCAAAATGTCGCAATCAGTGGCTGCTAAATATATGAGAAAGTCGAAGGCATTTGTACAGAAGTGGATACAGCGATATAAAGTGGCTAAAAATGTCGATGATTTACCAGAACGTGGCACGATAGGAAAAGTGAACAAAAAAGATGAAAAAAGAATAGTGAATCTGTTTTCGCGGAATCCTGCTTTAACACTGCGGCAAGGACAAGCAAAATTAATGGCAAAAGGTTTAGATATATCCTACGAAACTATCCGAACCCATCTTCGTACTCATCATCTGAAATGGCGCAACACAATGAAGAAGCCTCTATTGACTGAAAAACATGTGACAAAGCGACTCGCTTGGGCGCATGAGAATATTGATAGAGATTTTGAAAATGTTATTTTTACTGATGAATGTTCTATATGGGCACGTTCTGTCCTCACGCGAGCCTGGTCAACTTCCACCAATAGGCTTGTTCAGCGGACCGTAAAACATGGAATAAAGGTGCATCTTTGGGGCTGCTTCTCAAAGCAGGGATTCGGCACTTTGCACCTCTTTACTGACAACCTAAATGCCAAAAAAATGATAAAAATCTACAAAAAGGCTTTACTGCCATCTGCCAAACGATGGTTCATCACAAAAAATGAAGATTGGATTCTGCAGGAGGACAACGATCCTAAACACCGCAGCAAGCTCTGTACTCAGTGGAAGACTCAATCTGGCATCGTTACATTGGATTGGCCGTCGCAGTCGCCCGATGCAAACCCTATTGAAAATGTGTGGGCATATATTAAACGGAAGCTTCGTGGAAGACACACATACACTTTGAAGCAGTTGTCTTACGAAATTCGTCGGATCTGGAGATCCTTGCCACTAGAATACGCCGTCAAATTAGTAGAAAGCATGCCTCGGAGATGCCAGGCAATTATGGACGCCGGTGGTGACTGGACACATTATTGACCAAATTGCATCATTGTTTGTAATCCGTACAATGTATATATAAATATAAAAGTTTCATCAAATAAATTTTTTTATAAATTAACACGACCACGCTCTTACTTGACAGACTGTATAGTATAGTATGTAAGAGATCTATGTAATGCTCGCTCGGACTTGGGACGACGAATTCAACCGGTTCATTGTTTTCGTTGTTAAGCAGCGAGACTGGTTTGTAGTGTAAAAAACTGCTGCTCTTTATGGATGTTTGAGTTGCAGTAAAGAAAAAATATCGAGCTCACTGTTCATGCATTCGTCCGAGTGTCTATGAAGAAAAGCCATTGTTCAAGATAAAAATTAGATGAGATTATTTATTTTGGACCGAAAATATCTATGATACTCCTGATTTTAGATTTTTTCTTCCGCTTTACTTTGGCCAAGGATACGTTACGTTTTTTCACCCTCTTGTTTCTTTCTTTTTCTTGCTTGTAATCTTACCGGAAGCGCGTGACTTTGTCGACTGACGCTTCGAACGCTTCTTTTATAACCCAATCCCTTCATCATTTCGGCAATTTTGTCAGCAGCTTGTCTTTTTAAATTTTTATCCGATTCTTGCGAACTTAACTAAATAGCTTCTTTAGAGTTGGCACCGTTATTCGCTACCTCATCGAGAATATTCAGACCAGCCCGAACAGCTTCTTTTCCCATAGCTTTCGCTCCAATCGTTACGTAAGGAAGAATTTTTTTAAATAATCCACCCAAAAACGCTCCAATGCCTCGACCTCGCTGATACGTTGAGCCCATAAACACGCGTCGCACGCCACCTCCGCCTACTTGCTCATCAAATTAAATTTTTCTGAATAACTAACCGACTTTACTAACACTTGATTCTCCGATCCACGCCCTCGTGTCTATAAAATTTTTTCAATTTTAAATCGCTGATTACTGTTTACGCGTTCCGTGCTTACTAAAGTTAACTCTTCGCTGTAGAAAAATCCGTCTATGAAGTCGCAGTTCAAGTCTTCCAAAACGTATGTGTAGATATTTTGCTTGAGCGATTCGCGAGTTATCTTGAATATTTCTTCACTAAAATTTTTTTCGTATCCATGTTTAAAGGTATTGTTAGTACGACTGATACGCACATAGTCTCCAATCTTGTATTTAGCTGAAGACGAGTCTAGCACTCTCTTATTTACATTTTTATTTATGCTTTGTTGAAGTGAACGTTTTTATAAATTTGCATACGCTTCTGCAACATTGTATAGCGTTTTTTGCTAGGCCTCATTTTTTTTGTACCGCTGTGCAAAGTGTGATTGTAATCGTGCATGATTTTTTGTACGATATCAATGTAACATCTCGTATTATTGTGCATAAAATATCTCCACATACGTCCTCATATCGTCCTATTCAATCTCTCGACTACGTTCTCTTATGCGACTCTAAACTGTATATTATGTTTTTTTAACATGTCTTGAATCGTCGTTGCGATAAATTCTTTACCTCTATTCGTTTGTATACATTTCGGTACATAACCTTGCGCCCGTTCAAGAATCTTTTTGAAAGCAGCTGTAACATGAGATACACTCTTATCGCGCAACATTCGACCCATGCATATTTGCTAAGTATGTCGACTACTACGAGTAAATAACAATAGCCATCGTTGCGTTCTGTAATCGTGGTCAACTGTAACAAATCACACTCCCACAAATCGTCAATATTTTTCACATTACATCGTAATATTGGAAATTTTCTTTTTCAGGACAATAAAACACGTACGCATATTGATTGCTGAGCCAACCATAGATACGTTTTTTGCTAATCTTGTCAGCATTTTCGCTTGTTTTCTCTTTTTCATATACGCATAGATTTCGGACACCTCCGTAACCCGTCTCATTTGACATATCGTATTATCGTTTTTCAATGTACGTTTCATCCTTCTCACGCACTTTTTTCTTTCTTTTTCTTCTTTTTCTTCTTACATATTTAGTCATAACCATCTTTTTTGCACAAATTTTTTTGTTATACACGCTGATACGTTCTTCTCCTTCTTCTCCTCTTTCTTTTGACTTTTTACGACTGATTCTTTCACCATAGGCTTTGCTGTATTTAAAGTAGACTTAATTTTTCATCCTATTCTTATCACGCCGTCAGGTGTATCGTTAGTTTTTAAAAATTTAGCAAACTGTGCTCGTCCAATAGGTAGGTCATCGTTATCATTTGCGTGTTTTCTTTTTCTCGCATTCTTCTTTACGAGCGCATTGTTTAATAAATCTACGATATTGGAGTTTCCTATTTTTTTACCGTCTATAATGACAGTTCCAGTATTATCTGACTTGAGACGTTCGGCAGCCGCATTCCGCCAGTGCCGAAGCAAAAGACGTGCTTTTTTCTTGTAAATTTTAGGTACGCGTGCTAATATTGCATCGTGCGTGAGAGACGCTAATGTCACGTCAATCTCGTTGATTTCGCGTTCCGTTTCTCGTTCCTCGAATCGTTCGTGTCCCTTGAAAAATAAATATCGTCACAAAACTTGTAAATAATTTTTACATTCATCTCGCTCATCCACAAATGATTTTGATTTTAAAATTTCATACATTATCGAATCCAGTCTCGAGAGGTTATCTCTAATAGTTTGCACGCCTTGCTTCTCTACTTGATATGATTCAGATGCAGGAGAGAGGTTAACAGTCAACATTAGCATGCGCTCAAACCTTTCTTCAGGTACAACAATCATTTTACGTGTACCTCCATATTTCGTTAACGTGAATTTCTACCGAAAATTCGCGATACTAGTGCGACAATGATGGAGCCAAGTAAGAGTGGTAAAAAAGTACCGCCGTTTTACACTATGATTTTCTTTTTTTCTAACCAACGGTTATTGCGTCTCTTTCCATTACGCGAATTTGTTCTCGTCAATTTTTGCAAAACGCTTTAATCTTTTTTTAAACGCTTTTTCTGCAATTTTTTTAACTTTGCTACATCTTGCAAAACGTTCAACGCACACTCACATATACACCTTACAAGTTTTTATCAGATGAGCGCAAGAGAGCCCCACGCTGTTGATTGTCAACGTGACAAAGAGCATTCAGTAGGGCAATGTGTTTTTTACCGTATACTTTATTCGGTAGATATCTAGCCGATGTTTACTCGGACATTGCTAAAAGATGACTGATTCATTCACATCGCACGTATCTTTAATTAGTTATTATTATTTTTAGCGGAATTTATATTTGGGAAAGTATGCATAGTGTTTGGCATCGCAGGGAAATATGTAAGTGCGAAAGCGAAATTTGTTTAAAGCGTTCTGCGATAAATCGAGAAACAAATAAGAATGTCTGTCACGTATCGCATCCATGTATACTTCTTGCGAAAATTTCGGATTTTCGGAATAAATTTGACGAACAAGATACAAAATTTGTTCCCGATCGCATGGATTTTCAAATATCACTAAGTACTTTGTGTTGAGGCTTATATCTCGTTGAGCTTTGCCTTGATAAAAAATATTTTGTGTGATGAATATAACGCTAATGTTTTTATGATGACTACTCTTGGTAAAAAGATCTAAAATCATGTCGCCGGATGACTCACGATTAAATCGTCGAGAATAAGCAGCTATTTCTTTTCGTTATCTTTTGAATAATCGGTCGGCTGCGGAAGACCCTCTCGAAACTCGATTTGTAGCGAGGTGTTACCATCTACTTTGAGACCTGTAAAATAATATGCGATCAAGATGCACATTACAAATGACAGGTAAATGCTTTCAGAATCTCTGAACTAAACGCTTTTTACTGCATCCCGTGGGACCACATACACAGAAGGTAAACGGATGTTTTCACCGTGTATTCATACTGTATACTAATAATTATTCAATATATTCATGATTTTGTGTCCACGGCTTGCAAACCGGCATTGTTTTCATTTTCATCAAACTCAAGTTTAATGCCCTCGTCTCGCTCGTAGTCGTCTACATATTTTTGTTTAATTACATCGTCTGTACGCCATCAAGGCCAGCCGTTTGCTTGCGGTTTTATTTTCAAAAACTAATTTATATACTTTGAAAATAAACCACCTTCACCTGTACTAGAATCAAAACGTGTCACGATGTATTGCTATTAGGTTGCTGCAGATGAAATGGCCGATTTAGCAATGACATAAAGTTAGCTGCAATTTTAGTGTATTATGTTGGCACAAGGCGGCGCAAATAATATGATATACTGAAGTATAAATACAGCTACCTTGGTTTATGGAGTCATTTCTGTTTTGTACTTCATAGTGATCGTAAAAACAAAAAGAGAAAGTAAACATGGAAGTGAATAAAAAACAGCTACTTTTACTATACGAATTTAAATTAGAGCACAACGCAACGGAAGCAACGAGGAATATCAACAGCGCATTTGGGCCTGCTACAGTTAGCGAACGAACCACTCAGCGGTGGTTTGAAAAATTTCGATCCGGAGATATGGACCTTGGAAATGAGCCACGTGGACACCCAGGACCATCGATCAATAACGAAGAGCTGCGTGCATTAATGGAGTCTGACCCCCGCCAAACCATAAGGGATCTTGCCCAGAAATTAGGCGTTCACAATTCGACAGTTTGCCGCCACTTGCAACAACTTGGAAAAGTGAAAAAGCTTGACAAATGGGTTCCGCATGATCTTACCGAGAAAACATGACGTGTCGAATGGAGATTTCAAGTTCTCTTCTCTCCCGCAACAAAAAGGAACCGTTCTTGCACCGAATTGTGACCTGCGATGAAAAGTGGATTTTATACGATAATCGTCGCCGATCGACTCAATGGCTAGATGTCGATGAAGCGCCAATACACATGCCGAAACCAAGCCTTCATCCAAAGAAAATAATGGTAACTGTTTGGTGGTTTGTAGCTGGAGTTATCCACTATTCGTTCCTGCAACCTGGCGAAACCAACAATGCTGAGAAATACTGTGCTCAACTGGATGAAATGCATCAGAAATTGATAGTCCAATGACCTAGACTTGTCAACAGGGATGGAGTGATACTGCTTCGTGATAACGCACGACTTCATGTATCGAGAACAACGGTCCAAAAATTAAACGAGTTCTGCTATGAGACTCTTCCTCACCCTCCATATTCACCAGACCTCTCACCAACAGATTACCATTTCTTTAAACATTTAGATCACTTTTTGACAGGAAAAAGATTTAATAATGAAGCTGCTGTCAAAAATGCCTTCGAGGAGTTTCTTCGAACCAGAAACTCGGACTTCTACAAAACTGGAATAAATGTACTTGTATCTCATTGGGAAAAGTGTGTTGCATCTATTGGTACCTATTTTGATTAAGTAAATTGTCTTTATAAAAATTTACAGCTGTTTAAAAATTTATTATTAAATCGGCCATTTCATCTGCAGCAACCTAATAGATTATAAATATTTTGGTTACACAGTAACAAAGCTTGATAGCTTTACATAGTTCATCGGATATCCATGTGCCTGTAAATTTACGCTCGCAAGTTTTCATGATTACAATCGTTTTGACTCATTTTTTCGCAACAAGATCGACATAATAGAAAATGAAGCTGGTTATGCATTTTTACAGGTAAAACCGGTAAAAATAAATCGCGTGGTGGTAAAACTTTACATTTTATAAGACCTTCAACGCGCGACAAATTGTTATTATTTCCGAAAAATAACTTGTTACATTGCATACCGATTAATATTCACGGATGTCCGAGCAGATATTTACCCCTTTTACACATAAGGTTATAATGAACAAAAGTCGCTGTATTTTATTTTTTCAACAGTCTTAATCTGCTAGTGAGTTACAATATTTTCCATCCTTCCTCCATAAAAAGCATCTCGCGGGTTCAATGTTATTTTATTAAGGGGTTAGGCCACTCTAGAGGCCGAAAAAATAGGCTTTTTTAGGATTTTTTTTCAGAAATACTACAAAATAAATCGAGATTCCAATAACGAGTATTTATTATATTAGGTGTAGTAAAAAGAAACCCATTATTTTTGCATTAAATTAAAGGTTTTATTTAGCATAGATAGAATGATACGATTTAGGTCAAATATACACCGTTTTGTTCGATAACTTGTTGCCATTTTGGAGGTAATTTCATAATGCCTCTCTCGTAGAAACCCTTGTCTTTATTGTCAAAAAAACTGGGACAGTCGATTTTCACAATCTTCTCTTGAGGCGAATTTTTCACCTGCAAAATCATTCCTCATAGACAGGAACAGGTGGTAATCACTTGGTGCCAGGTCCGGACTATAAGGTGGATGCATAAGAACTTCCCAACCAAGCTCCCGGAGCTTCTGGTGAGTCACTATCGATGTATGCGGCCTGGCGTTGTCCTGATGGAACACAATTCCTCTCCTATTGGCCAAAGCTGGCCGCTTCTGGGCGATTGCTTCTTTCAGACGGTCCAATTGTTGACAGCAGAGGTCCGAATTAAGAGTTAGGCCGTAGGGGAGCAGTTCATAGTAGATGATTCCCTGCCAGTCCCACCAAACACACAGCAAAATCTTCCTGACTGTCAATCCTGGCTTGGCCACCGTTTGCGCCGGCTCACCGCGATTTGACCACGACCGTTGTCGCTTGACGTTGTCGTAAATGACCCACTTTTCATCACCAGTAACTATCCGCTTTAGAAATGGATCGATATTGTTGCGATTCAGCAGCGATTCGCAGATGGAAATTCGGTCCATGAGGTTTCTTTGCGATAACTCGTGTGGCACCCATACATCGAACTTCTTTTTGTATCCAGCCTTATTTAAGTGGTTCCAAACGGTTTTTTGTGCAATGTTTAGCTCCTGGGCAATCGTAAAACTTACGTGACGGTCGGACTTGACGATTTCCATTATTTTATCGACATTTTTGACAATTGGCCTTCCAGAGCGTGGTGCATCTTTGACGTCAAAATTACCGGAACGGAATCGACGAAACCAAAATTGCGCGTGATTGGCCTTTACAGTATCAGGACCATAAACACCATTCACATTTTCAGCTGCCTGGCTTGCGTTTTCGCCTTTATCGAAGAAAAACTGTAAAATATGGCGTATTTTCTCTTTGTTGGTGTCCATCTTTGACGCGTGCTAAAAAAATACTGAGTCAAGCAATCACAAAACTGTATCAGAAGCATTTTTAGTACGAAATCTTATCTTTCTAAAGCCATCTAGTGTAACCCGATCGCACTTTTACAACGGGAGATACAGACTACTAAAGCCATCTATTGGCAAAATAATGGATTGTTTTTAACTACACCTAATATAACGTTATTTAGATTAAGAATTTTGTTTTGTTCCGCAATTACCTGAACCTCGCCTACTTCCTCCGATCTCAAGTTCGTAATTTCGCCAGGATTATTATCAAAGCTTTTAAATATTAATTTTGAATTTGTTAAATTTTCCGTCGCTCCCGTATCTATCAGAAACTTTGCGAATCCTAATCGCTCTTTTCTTTCATCCATACAATTTGATTCGAAGATGCTAACATCTATTTTGGAATCTATTTTCTTTTTAATCAACGATTTATCCTTGTACTCACCTTTTCTAGAAGGATTTTCTTTTCTATCTATGCCGTTATTAATAACTGTTGAATTATGGCCAATTTCTGACCGAAAATTGTCTATATCTCTGTCGCTTTTTCTGTCGCTTACAATCGAATTTTCGCCGCTAGTTTTAGATTTATTTGAACCGACCTCGCCTCCCAACTCTAGGAAGTTTAGAGTATTTTTATGACGCACACGGTTCATTAGCGAAGAAGCTCTTTCCGCCTCTGAGCTTACTGTTTCCTTTAAATCGTTAATTTGATGCTGCATCTGTCGCTCATTTTCTTTCTGCCGTTCCTGCAGCTTGTCAACCTTTCGGTTTAGCTTTTCCAGCTGTTTCTTTATCTCTCTTAACATCGCAACTGTCGCTTGACTCTCACTACTTTCTGTCTCTTTACTTCTGTCGCTCTTCCTCTTTTCCATTGACCAGCAATAGGGCAGCAGGAGCTCTCCCTTTTATATTGCCTTCCTTACTAGACTTAACTCATCTTCAGTGACAAATTCCTTTTCTATAAGATATAATAATCATAAGTTATTGTAACTATTTTAATTTAGCTCAGATCTGATATGCCGAACACAAGCTAATCAGATCGAGATATAACTTAATTCAAACAACGACAATTTTATTTTGAATATCCATCATTTAATTACATAAACAAAATATATCAGTCACACCTCATTTACCGAACAATGCAATCGTACTTTTGGACACGAAAGGATCTACATTTTCCACTGAGATAAAGATGTTTGTGAAAGCTATACTATACATGCGCGTCCTAAAATTTCAACATCCATTGAACAATATTCAATGATTTTTTTTCTAAAATTAAATATCGGTTGTAAATCTTTTTCAATACTATATCATGTGTTACGTCCGTGCTGTAATATTAGGATATATACGTACCTTTATGGTAAATAGAATGTCTCACCCTGGCGGTAGATAAGAAAAAGATCACCTTTACCTTTTTCTGAACCAAAAAATCGATTTTTCTTTTTTTACATTTTTTTGTAGTTAATTACGTGTAGAATATATTCCCAAAACCGTTTGGTCGTATATATATATTTTTTAAAGCTATGGAACAAAAACGAGACCGACGTTAACACAGATTAATCGTTAATCAAATCTTTAAACGCGTTTTTCTCGAAACCACGTTTTTCGAACTGTTGGCCACGATTACTAAAAAACTACTCGATGGATCGCCTTTTTTTTTTTTTTTAATTGTTAAAGTATTTATCGGAAAGTGGACTACAATCAAGATGATATATGCATTATTTTTATTTTTAGAGTACTTTAAAGAGTGAAAAAAAAACTCAATAATGAAAAAAAAATTCAAATGCCCGCCATTTTGTTAATTTTTGATTTTTAGCGATGATTGTAGATCAGATGCCGACTACACTCATATATTTTATAAAACTTTTTCGATTTTTAATTTTCGTTCATTTTTGCAGGTGCTAGAGTGGCCAACAGCGGGCCACCTTTTTTGGAGATGGTCATTTTACGGGGCGTGCCATTAATTACCATCACGATATTTTGTCATAAAATTTTTTTTTGTACTTTTTATTGTATTAAACAAGTAGCAAACAATTTGAGTTTTTTATTAATTTCCTTCTATAAAAAAAAAATTCCAAAAAAACCTATTGTTTTGGTCAATAAAAAGGTAAACCTTTCCATAAGCGTCTATATTCGTTGGTGAAATTAATTGATAAAATGTTACCACGCACGGTAGCTGATAAAAAAAAAAGAAAAAGGGGAACGTTTTATTTAATTTTATTATACATAAGTTAAGCAAATACGATCGTTAGAAAAGGCATACAATAAGACATATAACACATCGTTCAATAAGCCCCGAGACTAACCTAGAGATGGCGCTAGTAGTACCAAACTGGCCACGTTTCCATAGAGTGTGAACCTTTACATGAAACGTGTGAAAATTTTACGTCGATCGGATCAGAGACAGCAGAGTTATCCAGGTAAGAGTAAAGTCACTTTGTAATTTGTTTGAAAAATGGAAAAAAGCGAGTTTCGCGTGTTGATAAAACATTGTTTTTTAATGGGTAAAAACACCGTAAAAGCCCAGCAATGACTTGAAAAACATTACCCGGACTCCTCTCCATCCAGACCAACGATTTGTCGTTGGTATGCTGAGTTTAAACGTGGTCGTACGGACACAAACGATGCGGAACGTTCGGTTAGGCCATTGGAAGCCGTTACACAGGAAAATGTGAGTGAAGTGTTAAAAATTGTAATGAAAAATCGCAAAGTGAAGGACCGTGAGATTGCAGAAATGACACAGATATCATCTGGAAGCGTATTTACAATCCTTCATGAAAAATTGAGCATGAAAAAGGTTTTTTCCAAGTGGGTGCCACGATTGCACCAATGCACCATGCCACAAGTCCATGAAAACAATGGCAAAATTGAACGAATTGGGCTTTGATTTGCTTCCCCACCCCCCGTATTCGCCAGATTTAGCCCCCAGCGACTACTGGTTCTTTGCTGATCTCAAAAAAATGCTCCAGGGAAAAAAATTTGGCTCGGATGAGGAGGTCATTGCCGAAACTGAAGCCTATTTTGAAGCAAAGGATAAATCCTTCTATAAACATGGTATAGAAATGTTGGAAAGGCGTTGGAAAGATTGTATCACTCTAAAAGGAGATTATATTGATGAATAAAAATGATTTTTGAAAAAAAATGTTGTTTTCGTTGTTAATCTCGGGACTTATTGAACGATGTGTTACAATCCTAAATTTAAACTATTGGCATATAAATATATAATTAATATTCCTTTTTTTTACAACTAATTTACAATCAATAAATGCGTATTACAAACATAAAATTGATTTTAAAAAAATATATATATGCACAAATAAATACTAAAATAAATAACAACGTTCCCTTTTACTTTGCAATAAATAATGCGACACTATTCATGCGATAAGCGTCAATTAAAAAAATAAATAAATAAATAAATGTCAAGAAAATAATAATATAATAAGCGGCGTAACCAGGATGCATCATCTTGCAGCAAGCTCCCCACTACTACCAACTAGCCCACGCTGCCGAAAAATTCGCCGAACATATACTCGTATAAGCGCCTGAAAATTCAATAAAAAAACATACACGCAGATCAAATCTTCAGCTAAGCTCCACGTTAGTCGAGTTTTTCAATCAAGTCATTTTATTCTTTGTTCAATTTTTTATTTCTATTTCTTAAATAACTGGTGTAAAATCAGTGCAGCAAGGCTCACCATCATTACCGAGTTAACCGTAACCAGCGATTTTAACATCAAAACCTAGTATATCTCTGTATAGCACCATCTGAAAATCACCAATAAAAAGTAAGTTAAATTATAAATCTCGTTTCTTTATTAACATATAAAGGAAAACATACCTTGTCCGCGATCAATCTTCCTTCCAATTCTAAATTATTAACAAAATAAAGTGCAGCCAGGACTGTAACACAGGCCGGACACTTTATTTCTATTTACAATTTTATAATACTAATTTTATATCGCTTTTAATTTTCCTATAATTTTTAATACAAGAATCACTGAAAACACTTCTTTTACAAGAATCGCATTTTATTGCTTCGCCCGTGAGGTCGCATGCAGGCGAATCATAACAACATGGGCAAATTTCTTTACACGAGTGATTATCTATAAAATGATAGCGTTTATTACAATAGGCACAGAAAAATTTACTAGCTGAAAATTTACTAAACGAATCATTAATCTGTGTTAAATTAATAATTAAATTCTATAAATCGTTATAAGTAAAGTTTTCTACGGGGCATAACGATAATCCGCCTGGTCCGTGTCCAAAATAAATACTTTTTACACCCACACCTATCAAATCGTTCGCGGATACAGCAAGTGATTTAACACTAGATTTACGGAACCCGTCACAATGACGGGTTTTCGATTTAATGCTTAAAAATTCTGAACATGCAAATATTATTCTTTAAATATTACATATTGGTTTTTAATTATATAATGCAGCGAATATATATTTCTAGTTATTTTCTCTGGAACATCTTTATTTTATTATTTCTAGATGTGGTATACCTCTTTTTACGAAAATCCGCCCATTTAACGGGTTAAGTTATATAGATATACAACATCTGGAAATAATAAAAATGAAATAACAATGAATAAGAAAAAATAACACTAAATAAATGACGGCTATTTTCTAGTAAATACATGAGCAAACAAGTTTGGAATTATTGTCTACAGTTAGAGAAAATCTTCTCGTATCAAAAATACTCACAGTTCACTGGTGAACTTTGCAGATAAAAGAAGTTATTTTTGGAGGTGGAGCTGCTCTTATTATTTTATAAAACAAGTAGATCAAAGTGAAAGATTATTTTAATAGTGCGTTTTGTTAAAAAAAAATAAGTGCTCTTTGAAATCTCAGCAAAAATTTATTGTTGTAATTGAAGATCTGAATTTTTCAAGGTATTTTCAAAACCTATCTACAAAGAAATATTTTTTTGGACCTTTATATTTTGGTTACTTAGCTAAGGGTATTATGGGCAAGTCTTCAAACGATATCAAAATTATAAAAAGAATAACCAACATAAATGAAGACCAATCTGGATCGGATTCAGATATAAATGAATTATGCAAAAGCGAGGAGGAGCTTGAAAATATCAACAAAATTGAAGATTCTGAGGACTGTGGGAATAAAAATTATCGTAATACTTACCGTAAAAGAAAAAGAATGCGTATTATTTCAGATACTGAAAGCGAAAGTGAAATAAAATATGCTGAGAATGAAGAAAATTCGATCGAATGTTCCGTTGATGGAACCTTATGGAAACCACTAGAGGAAGGTGGAGGTTTTGGTAGAAAACCAGTTTATAGTATATTCAAAGATGTGTCAGGACCAACTGCGTATACAAAAGGAAATGTTATGCTTGGGAATGCAAGGAGTGCTATTGAACTGATATTTGATTACAGCATTATTTCTCATATAAAAATATGTACTGAAACAGAGGCGCGTCAAGTTTTGAAAAAAGATGATTGGTCGGTTACAAAGGCACAATTACGAGCTTTTCTAGCGATTTTGTATGCTCGAGGTGCATATGCAGCAAATGCCTTGAAAGCTTTATATTTATGGTCTAAGAAATGGGGACCCAATTTCTTTGCACAAAAAATGTCCAGAGATAAGTTCGATCGAAATTCTTTGATTCGTACGCTTCGACAAAAAAAACGAACAAAGTCAGAGATTAAAAACGGATAAATTTGTTTTAATTTCTGCAATATGAGACAGGTTTATCCAAAATAGTCAAGCTTGTTACAAGTATGGTGCGAATCTTACAATTGATGAACAATTATTCCCAAGTAAAACTGGGTGCCGTTTTACACAATATATGCCCAATAAGCCAGATAAATTTGGCATAAAGTTTTGGCTGGCAACGGACGTTACAAGCAAATATCTAATAAACGGCTTTCCATATTTAGGGAAAGACGAAAAACGATTATCAGACATACCTTCGGGCAAATTCGTTGTGCTCAAGCTTGCTGAACCATATTTATGCCATTGTCGAAATGTAACTACTGACAACTTTTTCACAATTACTTCGCTGGCGAAAAAATTGCTGGAAAAAAAACTCTTGTGGGAACTTTACGTGTAAATAGAAAGGAACTGCCGAAAATTGCAAAGGCTAAAAAGGATAACATGATCCGATATTCTACAAAAATATATAAATCAGATGAGTACACTCTCATAATTTACAAATCAAAACCAAATAAAAAGGTATTATTGCTCAGTTCTAAACACAAAAATGTGAAAATAGAAAATAGTGCCAAACATGTACCTGAAACAGTCACATTTTACGAAAAAACCAAATATGGAGTTGATATTGTTGACCAAATGGCTAGGAAATATACCGTAAAAGCAGGATCCCGTAGATGGCTCCTTCACGTGTTTTATAACATTTTAGACTTGGTAGCCATCAATGCCTGGATATAGTACAAAGAGACCACTGAAGTAAACATATCTCGGAAGAATTTTCTTTTTCAATTAGCTGAAGAATTGCATAGTGATTATCACAATGAACAAAATAGATTCAATTAAATTATCACAATAAACAAAATAGATTCAATTTCAAACTAAACATTGTCTGATGTACAAAATCAAAATGTGCCAAGATCTTGCCAAACTGGATTATGTAAGAAAAATAGGTCTAACAATATTTGCATTAAATGTAATACATATATATGCGAAAAGTCTACATTTAAGATAGAGTTTATATGTAAAAAATGTATTGAAGACAACAGTAAATGAAAATCTATAGCTTTTTAATAAATAATTTAAAACAAAATTGCATTTTAACATACCCGTCAAAAAGACGGATTTCAGTAAAAAAAGATATACAGGCAATGCTCGTAAATCTAGTGTTAATGTAAGCATGAATATCACGTATTACTGCCTCTAGCCACTCTACAGGTTTCACGGACCCGAAAACCGCTGGTTTTTTTAAGCGCAATAATGTGTGCCTACTCGTTGTATTGAAGCGACGCATGTGTTGTTCACTTTCTTCAATTATTTCAAATCTTGCTCCGGCTGGCTGGATTTCCGAACCCTGTCTAACTACAACGACGTTACCATGCCCAATCTATATCAAGTCTTTCCTTCGTACGCTATCCATGGTATTTGGCATCGATTGACTCGAAACCTGCTGATGAGGCTGCTACGAACACGGCTGCTGTTGATAAATATTATTCGACATTCTTGGTATAAACGGCGATGAATGTGCTGCAGATATGGTAAATAATTTTTTCACTCGTCGAATATACTGAAATTGTTATTTATTAGTTAAAATGTTATATTATATTTACATTGTTTATTTTACATTTTATTGTTATTTATTAGTTAAAATATTATAATATACTACATTGTTTATTTTACATTTTATTGTTATTTATTAGTTAAAATATTATAATATATACATTGTTTATTTTTACATTTTATTTTTTATTATAATTAAATTTGTCAACATAAGCAATAATTTGTATATAAATAGAAACTTTAGCTCAAGTTAATAATTTACATAAATTATAATTATCATAAAAAAATTATGTGATACATTTTATTTTTTATTATTTTGTTTTTTAAGAAAAGTTAAGCTACAATAAAGAAATATTTAACAAATTAAAGATTTCAACGGAACCGTGCAGTAAAATTTCACAAAACATTTCTAGAAAGATTGCCTTGAGGTTTTTTAAAACATGTAGCTGAAACATTTTAGAAAAATTGCTGCAAGATTTCGTGTAAATGTTTCAACGAAAACTTGAAGCAAACTTGCTGGAACATTTTACAAAACATTTTATGAAAGAATACAGGGAAGTTTCTTGAAATATTTTGTCGTAATATTTTAGCAAGGTCATTGCAAAATTTCTTAGAAATATTTAATTAATAATATTTAATTAAAAATATTTCTTTTTTTGAAACCTTTTGTAACCTTTCAAAAAACAAAAACTGGAAGCTTTCTTGAACGTATTTTGCAATGTTACTGTAAGCTATCGATAAACTTTCGCGTTAATATTGCATGTAAACTTCAGCCAAATTTTTAAGAAAAGATTTCTGTAAGCTTCCACAAAAGTATATCGGGAAGATTTTAAGAAAATTTCATATAAACATGTTGTAAGCTTTCATGAAAAGTGCATAGAATATTAATCGTAATTTTGCAGCAGAGCTATTTGTTATGTTAAAAATTTATTTTTTATTTTGGATAAAACTACATTAAAATTTATTATACTTGTATATGTAATAAAATCTCAATAGCGAAATTATGTATTTAAATATATTAAATTTTTAATTATTTCTTAATTTAAAAAAATACCTTACACTATAGAAGAAATTTTAAATGTAAAATTAATACAAGTGTATATGGATTGCCATGCAACTTATGATTCAAATTTAAATCTTAGTTCTACAAGCGTTGCATAGCGTAATGGTTAGGGCGTCTGCTGTATAATGCGAAAGACCCGGGTTCGATCCCACCGTAGGTCAAACATTTTTCTGCGTTTTTTTCCGTAAAATAACATGTGCGACAATGCGAATAAACGATTCAATGTAATGCGGATGTTAAAAATATGTATAATCATAGTAAATAATAAAATTTTTAAATATATAAAATACTTAATAAAAGTTAATAAAGGTTACAAATGATTTATTATAGAAATTGTATAAAAGGCTAATGGAGAATCTTTCATGGGAAATAAACTGACAGTTTCTTAAGTCAGATATTTCGATATTAAGTCAATATGCTGTGAAAGCTTCCTGGAAGATAATTAAATCTTTTGGAAAGCTTAAAAAAATCATTCCAAAGAGCTCATAAGAACTTTATGCAAGATTTTTATTCAATGTTACTCATCTTTGCGGAAAGTGGTTGATATGAGGATTATGCGCGGATACAGGAACACCACTATAACATATTTCGTAAAATTTTTGCGAGATTTCAAAAAAGATTGCACAAATTCTGCACGAAATGTTTTTGCAATTTTTTTGTCAATCTTTTATAAACATAGCGAAAAATCATTCCTCAACTTTACGGGAAATTTTTATACGAGGATTATGCGCGGACATAACATAGATACATCACAGAAATATTTTTCGTAAGATTTTGGCGAGGTTTCAAACCTTTCATGAAACCTTGCAAAATCCTTGCAAAAATCTTTAGTGCCGTGTGGGATGTTAATATATTTTTTTCATATTCTTTTTCAAAAATTTTATTGCCGCATTAATTCTGCAATGTTCACGTTTTATTTTTAAACAGTCATAAATTTAAACATTTGAATGTTATTTGAAGGAATTGCACGTTAAAATAATATATTATAATTTATCAAACAATTTATAAAACAATTTCTACATTTTTTTCATAATATTATTGAAAATTCAAATGTTTTCAAATATAAATATTTACATATTATTTTTTTTTTAATGTTATTTCCGATGTTATTTCTACGTTTTTTTTTTTTTTTTTTTGATGAAAATTAAAACTTTGATAAGAAAACTTTAAGTTGAGAATTATTATTTCAAAATATACGAAGAAAATTAAATAATGACATTTGTTTAACTATTTGTAAAAATGAAACAAGTAAAAGTGAAAATATTTTCACCGTTTTCTAGCGCTAGCATACGAGTATTTCCACAAATGGAAAATTATTTTGAAATTTTCGTAAATTGTAATTCTTAACAATAATTATATAGTTAAACAAACATTCAACACGTTTGTTTTTATTGCTATATTTGCGAACTAGCATGGTAGGTATAGTTTTGTGGTACCATTTCAAAGACAGAAATACCGAGCGTCACTGATTACCATTCATTGATTGATACATCCAAAGGAAAAGAAAACCGAAGAAATTGAGGCAGCGGCTGCAATAGCGTCCTTAGCGCTCGGTCAGTCAAACAATTTCTATCGTATTCAGTGTCAAAAAGGCGAATTTTTTCTATTTACTCTTTTTTTTTTGAAAAAGGTTTATATTTTGAAAAAAATAAGAAAAACTGAAAATTTTTTAAACCGATTTGGACGACGTTTTTTAAACTTAACTCGTTGTAATTTGGTCAAATATTAACGGATCTTCTTGATTTTTTGAACAGAGTCATAAAATAGTTCCCGAAGCTAAAGTTTTAAAAAAGCATCAGTATTTGCAATAAATATATTAATATGCAATTAATACCGACACAGCAGGAAAGGTTTTTAAAATGTTTTTAAAAGGTTTCATGAAAGGATAAAAACCTTTTAAAAAGCTTTCAAAAAATATTTTTAAAATGAGTTTATACATATGTCCGCTTTTAAACCCTTCATCAAGGTTTCCTAAATCCTTTTATAAACCTTTCAATATAAGTTTTAAAAACATTTCTATAAATGTTATAGAAATATTTAAAAAAACATTTTTGAAAGTAGTTGATGAAACCTTTTAAAATACTCTTTTAAAACCTTTTTAAAAACTTTTATTAAGTATTTTATATATTTAAGAATTTTATTATTTATTATGATTATACATATTTTTAACATCCGCATTACATTTAATCGTTTTGTAACGTCGGTACATGACCTCCATTTTTTTTTGTGTTTTGTCAGCCGAAAAGTTCTCTACTAACACAATAATCCCCTCCACAACCTACTCGACGCACTCTCCACTGACGTAGACCATTGGGAAACTCAACCTAAGCTTAAACCAAGAGTTGAATAGCCGCTCTCATTAAACTCAGTCGCACACATGTCATAATAAAATAAAATCGCTAAGTCAGTTAATACCAATTTCATTTGAATTTGACACACAAATTCACGCAAGGTAGTCTTTCTTATAGCGTAAATTAGAACATTGCACAATCATTTGCAATGTCATGAATCCTTGCAACGCACTCAAAATAATTTTTTATATATAATTAATCAAATAAAAATAAGTAATTAATTATATAAATTAAAAGAAATAATTAATTTAAATTAACCATTCAACGATCCTAACTATTACTATTTCACTAGAATAGAATGATAGTCCGCGACCAGCTACATTATTTTATTTTATAAACAAAATTGTACAAAAAGAAATTGTATTAATAATTACATTTTGTAATGAAAATTATTATTAATAATAGAAATTTCAATATAAATTTACAATCATTTATTTAATAACTTTTTTTAACAAGTACTCCTCCACAACAGTCCATTAATTAAAAATTATAACTTTTAAAGAATGACCATTTAAAAATATCATTCTACAATTATCTTCTCCTTTGTAATAATAAAACACTCATACCAATCTTTTCTCTATTATTTAAATACTCATTCTTTACCTAATTATGTAAAATACGACGAAAAACTTCGTTCTGTTGTAATACGCGTTAAACCTTAAATACAATTTACATTAACATAATTTTATTGTATATGTAAAAACTCTGTAAAAATGGTTCATCACTCTCTCTAACTCTCTCTCTCTCTTTCTAACCGAGAAGCCGGCAGGAAGAGGGGGGCCTGAAAACCTAGGCCTCTCCCCGAATTTCCCGGTCAAAGAAGGGATTTGCTGAGTAGCTTCTCCAACGCAGTTAAATACGGCACCAAATGATCACCAAGTAGCAGACCTCAGGCAGCACTCGAGGTAACCACTGGAAAGTACTAAGAGCATTCTTTTTGAAACACGACGATCCAGAATCAACGAGCAGTCACTAGCCCTTGGAAGAGAAGAAGAAGAAGCAACCGACGACCACTCCAGCGAATTACAGAGAGAGAGAAAGAGAGAGAGGACTGGACACCACTGCCTAATACCTTCAATAAAGAGAGTGAGTTTTAAACTTAAAATTGCATTACATATTCTTTTCTCCATATCTATCTCAATCCTCCAACAATAATCGGCCGCTCCAAGAATAATCGGCCGCTTTTCGGCCAAAAACTCTGTTAGAGGATTGAGATAAATATGGAGAAAAGAATATGTAATGCAATTTTAAGTTTAAAACTCACTCTCTTTATTGAAGGTATTAGGCAGTGGTGTCCAGTCCTCTCTCTCTTTCTCTCTCTCTGTAATTCGCTGGAGTGGTCGTCGGTTGCTTCTTCTTCTTCTCTTCCAAGGGCTAGTGACTGCTCGTTGATTCTGGATCGTCGTGTTTCAAAAAGAATGCTCTTAGTACTTTCCAGTGGTTACCTCGAGTGCTGCCTGAGGTCTGCTACTTGGTGATCATTTGGTGCCGTATTTAACTGCGTTGGAGAAGCTACTCAGCAAATCCCTTCTTTGACCGGGAAATTCGGGGAGAGGCCTAGGTTTTCAGGCCCCCCTCTTCCTGCCGGCTTCTCGGTTAGAAAGAGAGAGAGAGAGTTAGAGAGAGTGATGAACCATTTTTACAGAGTTTTTACATATACAATAAAATTATGTTAATGTAAATTGTATTTAAGGTTTAACGCGTATTACAACAGAACGAAGTTTTTCGTCGTATTTTACATAATTAGGTAAAGAATGAGTATTTAAATAATAGAGAAAAGATTGGTATGAGTGTTTTATTATTACAAAGGAGAAGATAATTGTAGAATGATATTTTTAAATGGTCATTCTTTAAAAGTTATAATTTTTAATTAATGGACTGTTGTGGAGGAGTACTTGTTAAAAAAAGTTATTAAATAAATGATTGTAAATTTATATTGAAATTTCTATTATTAATAATAATTTTCATTACAAAATGTAATTATTAATACAATTTCTTTTTGTACAATTTTGTTTATAAAATAAAATAATGTAGCTGGTCGCGGACTATCATTCTATTCTAGTGAAATAGTAATAGTTAGGATCGTTGAATGGTTAATTTAAATTAATTATTTCTTTTAATTTATATAATTAATTACTTATTTTTATTTGATTAATTATATATAAAAAATTATTTTGAGTGCGTTGCAAGGATTCATGACATTGCAAATGATTGTGCAATGTTCTAATTTACGCTATAAGAAAGACTACCTTGCGTGAATTTGTGTGTCAAATTCAAATGAAATTGGTATTAACTGACTTAGCGATTTTATTTTATTATGACATGTGTGCGACTGAGTTTAATGAGAGCGGCTATTCAACTCTTGGTTTAAGCTTAGGTTGAGTTTCCCAATGGTCTACGTCAGTGGAGAGTGCGTCGAGTAGGTTGTGGAGGGGATTATTGTGTTAGTAGAGAACTTTTCGGCTGACAAAACACAAAAAAAAATGGAGGTCATGCACCGACGTTACACCCCCATGCTAAAACGGTTGCTAGGTGATCGTAGTATCACTTAGCAATCGTACTGACGTAGTCGGAATGAAAACGATGAAAACTTGTACTGTAAGGCGTGGTTTTTAATGGCTGTAGTTGAAGAAACTTTTTGATGACAGGACTTGTAGTGACGCTGCTGGTATCGAGTCGGCTAAGGTTGGTTCCTTGGTGATGGTTGGCGTAGGATGTATTGGACCTTCTGCAGGATGCGTGGTTACAGTGTCTGGGTTCATGAACCCCATCTCTATGTCATGTTGTTGTTCAGTCTGTTTTGTTATCTGAGTCGTAAATAGACGAGTTATAGAGCCACAGAGTGTGGCTAGGAGGTGCATTGAGCATCCGTACATGCGGTGAAGGAGAAAGCCGTTGATTATGGCTCCTGCTATAGTTTTTATTGTTTGTATTATCAAGAGAATGGCTATTACAGCTGAGCTGACGGTTCCGAATGTGGTCGACCTATTCCAAGCTGTAGTCCAGACTGAGTCTAGTATTTTTCCTACTGTATTTTCGTTTAGAAGTCTAGAGATGATGCCTTCGTTGTTCATTATAGGTTGGCCATGTAGTTCTTTGGCAAATTCGTTAAGTAATGATGGTTTCTCGATTGGGAACATAATTCGTTCCTGTAGTTGTTCTAGATCTTATTACGTATAAATGCCACTAGTGGCGAGAGAAACCGGGTCAGTGTACTTCTATGTCATCTGTCTGAAAGGTGTAAGGGTTTGATGTGTTTTACGTTCCATGGGTTTCGGCATGATTTTTAACCATTCCTCATTTATTCTGTAGTATGATGGCAGGATGGCATTGCATGATATCCTGGTACCATGATCTTTTAGGACGTGGGTTTTAGGTGTTAGATACTGAGTCCTGTTGTTCGAGATGACTTCTAATTCGGCGTAGTAGTGCTCTCCATGTCGGAGTTTTACTTCTACAGGTATGCATTTGATGATGTGCACCACTTCTCTACCCGTAATAGCCATGTAACCAGGTCCGTTCATTAGGTTGTAAGCTAATTCGTCTGGTGATCTATCGGCTATGGCTAGGGCGTTTAACAATGTCTGTCTCTCAATCCTGCATTGTTGCTGCAAGATGTTATGGTACAGAGATTTGATTTGTGTTCTGATGTATTTTTCCACGTACACGAATTTAGAATTTACATACGCGAAGATGTCCAAGTTTTCTATCGCTATCCTTCCTGGCTTCGCGAATGAGTATCCTTTGGTAGTTTCTAGGATAAACAGCTTAGGGTGCTCGGTTCTGACCACTGTGTATCCGCATAAGTTCTCGGTGCCTTTGCTGGATAGGGCAAAAGTTACGTCATCTGTAGTAAGGGAATATGTGATTCTTCCATAGTTAAAATTACTGTCTGTGATTTTGTTAGCCAACCCCTCGTATAAAGGTCCATAACGGTCGAATTTACATTGGTCTAGGGGTAGGGCGTCCCAAAAAGAATAACCGCTTTCGAAGTCGATACAAAATGTTTCAAAAAGGGTGCACGATGTTCCGGAACTTAAGTGTATTTTGTTATTGTCCAGGTCTATTTTTGCAAAGCGTTCTCTTAAGGTGATTTTTAGTAATCCCTGTACAACTACGTTTTCCCAAGCACCATAAGGGTCTCGGTAAACGCTTCAGGAACATCGCCCATCCTCAGAGAGTGTGCCTGCGTAAACGATTGGATGTTTTACGGTACTATTGATTTTTATGTCGCTAATTACTGTACTATCTCCAAATTTAAACTCCATATCTATCTCAATCCTCCAACAGAATTTTCGGCCGAAAAGCGGCCGATTATTCTGAATCTAAGTCACTTTGGTAGGACCTTATCCAGAGTAGGGCTCGAGCCTGCTTCCGATTTAGGAAGAGAGGCTCTTGCAACTGCTCAATCCCGCACTACACACCTCTCCTAAAAACTCTCACGATTATCCTCTGCCAACCCGAGCTCATAAGCTTCACTGCTTAGGCTCAAAAACGGCAAAAATTTCAGTATTGACTGAAATCCAGTCAAAAAGTAGCGCTACCGACGTTACAGTTTATTCGCATTGTCGCACATGTTATTTTACGGAAAAAAACGCAGAAAAATGTTTGACCTACGGTGGGATCGAACCCGGGTCTTTCGCATTATACAGCAGACGCCCTAACCATTACGCTATGCAACGCTTGTAGAACTAAGATTTAAATTTGAATCATAAGTTGCATGGCAATCCATATACACTTGTATTAATTTTACATTTAAAATTTCTTCTATAGTGTAAGGTATTTTTTTAAATTAAGAAATAATTAAAAATTTAATATATTTAAATACATAATTTCGCTATTGAGATTTTATTACATATACAAGTATAATAAATTTTAATGTAGTTTTATCCAAAATAAAAAGTAAATTTTTAACATAACAAATAGCTCTGCTGCAAAATTACGATTAATATTCTATGCACTTTTCATGAAAACTTACAACATGTTTATATGAAATTTTCTTAAAATCTTCCCGATATACTTTTGTGGAAGCTTACAGAAATCTTTTCTTAAAAATTTGGCTGAAGTTTACATGCAATATTAACGCGAAAGTTTATCGATAGCTTACAGTAACATTGCAAAATACGTTCAAGAAAGCTTCCAGTTTTTGTTTTTTGAAAGGTTACAAAAGGTTTCAAAAAAAGAAATATTTTTAATTAAATATTATTAATTAAATATTTCTAAGAAATTTTGCAATGACCTTGCTAAAATATTACGACAAAATATTTCAAGAAACTTCCCTGTATTCTTTCATAAAATGTTTTGTTAAATGTTCTAGCAAGTTAGCTTCAAGTTTTCGTTGAAACATTTACACGAAATCTTGCAGCGATTTTTTAAAAATGTTATAACTATATGTTTCAAGAAACCTCAGAGGAATCTTTCTCGAAATGTTTTATGAAATGTTCCAGCATATTTTCTCCAAGGTTTCGTTGAAACATTGACACAAAATCTTGCAGCAACTTTTCTATAATGTTTCAGCTACATGTTTTAAAAAACCTCACGGCAATCTTACTTGAAATGTTTTGTGAAATGTTCCAGCAAGTTTGCTTCAAAGTTTCGTTGAAACATTTATACGAAATCTTGCAGCGATCTTTTAAAAATGTCTCAACTATATGTTTCCAAAAATCTCACAAGAATCTTTCTTAAAATGTTTTGTGAAATGCTCCAGCAAGGTTGATGCAAAATTTCTTTGTAAGATTTCAATGTAATGTTTTTATTATCTTAAAACGATGCTTCAATGTTACGTTTCTTTGAAAGATATCTGCAAGGTTTTAATATAACCTTTCAACAAGTTTTCACTGAAACCTTACATTAAAACTTTCACTGAAATTTTTCGTGCTATGTGGGATTCTATTGTAATATTAATTTAAAAAATCCTTTCAGGAACATTCTCATAATCTTTTCAAAAATGTTTCGTGGACTCTTTTCAAGAAAGTTTCTTTGAAACCTTTTGTGCTGTGTGGGTATTTCATTGCCGATAATTCGTAAAAAAAATCAGCATTTTGCATGATTTTCAAGAATGTTATATTTGTGTAGTACACCCTTCTTTTTTGTAGTAATATTTTTTTTTTAATTTATTACCTTCATTTTCAATAAAAAATCCTTTATTAAAAACAATAATTTTTTGAATGGTGTCATGTGGTACGAAAATGCCGTTTGATTGGCTGATACTATTGTGACGTCACGATAACTATAATTTTAATATTTAGCATGCAAAAATAATTATTTTTAATCTCTAATTAAATAAGTAGTTTAAAAATTACATGTAATTGTTATCAGTGAATGTACTATACTGACTTAGAATTTTAAAAAACATAAATAGTCAATATTTATAGAAGTGGCTACAAAAATAAGCATTTTGTTTACGTGCATTTTCACTTAACCATGGAATCAGATATTCAGCCGTTAAATCCATTGCTGCTTATCCAAGTTGCTCATAGATATTAAATGTTGACCAAAAACTGTTCTTTATTGCTGTGAAGATCATTTTGATGTGAGTATATGTTAATAATTACTTAATTATATATTATGTATTTGTAAAAAATGTTAGTTCAGAATATTATTATGTTGATACAGGCTATGTTTCCTAAATGAACATTTTCTCTATGTAAAACTAATATTATTACATTTAATATAATAGTAAGCATATAATTTTTAATCAATACAAAAAAATAAATTTGTATTTTTATTTTGTAGCTTCAACATGACATGGAAAATATAATAAGATTCAAATTGTATGGTGGTAACTGCATTTTAAAAGCAGATGTGATTCCACATAAATTTGAATGTCAACCAAACCGTGTTTTAATTTCTCAAAACTTGAATAGACCTGCATTTAAAAAAATTAATCGAAAAAGAGAAGTTGATGAAATGTTACATTCACGAAACCATTTAGCATCTACAGAAAACATTTACTTACCAAATGCAGAATGTGTAGATCAATTAGACTTAAATAATCAGCCTTCATTGTGAGGATGCAGCTTATTGTTAAATACAGAAAAGAATCCATATATATCAGTTACAAGAATTAGTATTTCAGAATCTGCAATAGAAACTACTGAAATTCCAAGATCATTTGGCAAGGAAACACACTTTGTATGGAATCAAAACTCATTTTATCACTTGGTACACAAACAAATATCAAAAATGTAAAACCACATTACAGAAGTAAAACTGTTATGTGTAAACAACAAGTGAAAGATGACTCATTTAATGTTCAACCAGAAACCGTAGATACAGCGTGTTCACCCATATTAAGTTTAGATATCCCTGTAGTTGCATCGATTATTTCAACAACAAGTTCTAAATCTATAACTGATATGATCTATCTTCTAGTCAAAGTCAAATTCAGGAAAGCAGTGATACATGTTATGCATACCAAATTCGAAAGACAGTGTTTCAAGTATTGAGAAAGATAAAGAGTATAAAAAAGAAATGCAACAAACATCTTTGAAAATGATTAAGTATTTTATTTCACTGTCTCCAAAAGAATATATTGGTATTATGAAAGATTGTTTATGGATCATCGAAACACTTAAAGAATCTTGTGGTATAAGTGAGGAATCTATTATGGTTACCTTAATGAAAATTAAAACAAATGATTCTTCCAGTTGATTGGGCAATTAGTTTGGATTATCTACATCTCACGCAAGTAGAATATTTAATAATACAATTACAATGTTGTCTTTCTTTCTTAAACAGTTAATATTTTATCCCGATAAAAAAGATGTGAAAAGAAATCTTCCTATACAATTTAGAACTTTTTACAGCAATGTATTTATTATTATAGATGCATTTGAAATTCATATTCAAAAACCTTCTAATTCATTAAACCAATCTCTAACGTGGTCTGAGTATAAGAAATGTAATACTCTTAAATTTTTGATAGGTTGTACTCCATATGGCTTAATAAATTTTATTTCTGCAGGTTAAGGAAGAAGAATAAGTGGTATTAATTTATTCGAAGAAAGTGGTTTGATAGCTGATCTACCTACGAATTGTGCAGTAATGGCAGATCGTGGTTTCAAAAGCATTGATCATCTTTTCTGCATAAAAAAGGCTGCTCCTTGATTCG
This sequence comes from Chalcis sispes, assembly GCA_949987625.1. Lineage (NCBI taxonomy): Eukaryota > Metazoa > Arthropoda > Insecta > Hymenoptera > Chalcididae > Chalcis > Chalcis sispes. The sequence continues at coordinate 45,043,074 of OX465098.1, forward strand.
ACCTCCATCTGTGTCTGCATTAGCTCAGCTTACTAAAGAAGTGCTGGAGACAAAACGAATAGCAAGTTTACGTATCCACATTGAAAGAATTATTCGTAGAGTCAGAGAGTAAAAGATTTTGGAACCCCATTCAACTTTAGATTTACCTTATATGCAATAGTGATTGATGACATTGTTTATGTAGTTTGTGGTCTTATAAATTTGCAATCGCCAATAATTAAAATGTAAATAATAATGTTTTATACTTCTGAATAAAGTTTTTGTAATAAATATTTGACTGTGTTAAAAATAATATGTACTGAATACTAGATAGTCACAACTGTTATGTTCAGCTGGTTCTTCAGTGTTCAAATGGTTTTGATGTACTAATTGGTCTAATGTTATACTTTGGTACTAATAAAGTAAAAATTCATACAAAAAGATAACAGAAATAAAATAGTTTAACATAACCTCACTTTCACCGTTGAAGAGCTTGAACATGTGCATTTTGAAAGGTTTTATTACAAACATTTTTATTACTACATAAATGGACATTTTACCAAACAACATAAATGGACATTTTTACTAAAATATACGTTTTTATTAGAAATAGTATAAATATTTATACATGAATAACTTAAAATAAACAAACTGAATTAATAAAAATTGGATAAATATTTTCTTTCTAAAACTCGATTGATTCTTCAAGCACTGCATCAAGAAAAATCTTGTCATGTTCAACCCACAAAGTAAAAACTTTCTTATTCTTTTCAAATTCACTATCTGCTACACAAAACCCTTGGTTTTGTTTGCAGCAAACATTTGTAACATCATTTGTGTTTTATATTTTTGGGTAATTTGGCCTTCATAAAGATAATTTTTTAAAGTTGTATTTGTGCTGGGACATTTAATTTCCACAATGAAATCTGATCCTATTGCATCAGGAGATGCTCAAAATATTGGATGAGATGAAATCAAGATGAAACCGCATTTTTAAATTTTAAATCCTTTTTCTTTAATTATTTAAAACACTTCATCTTCGAGTTTCTTTCCTCGTTTCATGCTTGTGCTTTCGTATAACTTTGGAGATCAAATCATTTGATTCACTAAACTTCCTTGTTTCGTTTTGCATTTAGAAGCTTCGTGTGATTTGGAAGCTGTAATCCTACCATACCTCAACTCGCACCATAATAAACTATCACTTTGTGTTCTTGTTTCTTTTTCAGCCTCTTCATAAAAATTTCTGTATAAATATTGTTTTGCTAACTCAATAAAACCATCGGCTATCTTTTCTTTTTCTTCAGAAAATAATAAAAATATTTGATATAATGATAAACTATAAATGTTTGTTGATTAATTTTATTGTGTATCTTGATATTTGTGCATTCACTTGCCTTTCACTTCATGAACTCATAACTTCATTAAAAAATGAAGAATTATTAAGAAATGTAGGCATATATCTATATTTGCTAACCATCTCTGAAGCCAAAATGAATTTCTATCTTGTACCCACACCAAAAAGTTTAGATTTTTTCCAATAGCAAGAAACTTCTGTACAAGCTGGTTCTTCAGTTCTTCGATGGATCACATCAAAAATGCAAATTCATACTTGCATCCACCTGTGAAAAAAATAGAAGTTTATAATGGTTTGTTTTTGTCATAAGATAAAAGTTTAGAATGATATTTAGTTATTTAATTTTTATACTCAGAGCCGCATTGCAAATACACTGAATATCCGTAATAATTTTTTCTTTTTCATTTATAAATAAAAATTTAATATATATAGATATAGATTTGAAAGGGTACGATGTTAAATATCATTCTAATCATATACAAAATTGATAAATCTTTTAATATAAAGAAGACATTAATTTAGTTATTGTTAAAATAAAATCTTGGTTGCATTCATGATGCCTCGGAGTCTACTAAAGAATAAATGTCTGTAACTGGAATTCTGTTGCATATGTATAAAATGTTATTTCTGTATAAAATGTTACTTCTGAAGATTTATATAATAAATTAAATCAATTTATTTAAGCTCCTTATATGCACTAGGATCTAAATTGGAATGTATGCAGCAATTATTAGTTATGGAAATCTGGAATCAGATACCGAAGACAAATGTGTACTAAACAAATCAAAATGAATTTTGTTGTTGTTACCAATTAAACTTTTTTAAAAAGTATCTAGCAAATTTATTTTAATCAATTAATTAATTTATTAGAAGATACGGCACAGTACCAAAATATGACAAAAGAGTTATTTAATTTACATTAAATAAGTATATCAAAATTGATTAGGCAAGGCTGTGATTACAATATTTTTAAGTAAGATATTCGACCAATGTGAAAAGATGATGCTAATGAAAATTGTGACAGATGGCTCATTAACTGAAATATGAAACGAGCAATCAGTTTGGATAATTTGTGCAAATTAAGAAAACGTTTGAGGATTCAATGAATCAGATGAGGTCTGTGGAGCAATAAATAATAGTAGGCCAAGGACAGATAAGATTGCAATTAGAAGATGCCAATACTATAAATATTATGGAAATTGAATATAAATTAATTGAATAATTTTTATAAACAACTTAAAAATTTTTTGCTATATGCATTTGTGTATTGTACATTTGATTTAAAATTATATATATACATAGTAGGATTATATTTATATTTTAATCATGTGAAATTTCCAAACTAAGTACAATTTTTTCAGTGGTTATCGATTAAACTGTTTAAAAAGTTTTAAGTAAAATTTAATAAAAAAATATGTGTGTGTAAATTTCAAAAAATGTTATTAATCTTTTACAGTTACAAATAACATAAATATTTTATATTTGTAATTTTGAGAAAAGCTTTAAAAATAAAAAAGTGAAAATAAGAGCACCTCAAACTCTAGAAACTGATTTTAGTGATTTAGACGATTCAAAAATAGTATTAGACAAAACATCAAAATTTAACTCAGATGAAGACATATACAATTAAAAGTTTAGAATGATGAAATCTGAATCACATGTGCAAAAAAATCATTTTAGTTTTTAAAACTGTGTAGCTATAATATAATCTCCAGTTGCAGTCATCAAAATAAACACGAACCACAAACTAAATCATTATCAAGTGTATCAGTATTCACTGAAAGAACTTAATGATTTAGAATCGAAACATTTTTTACGGTTCAAAAGAATCAAGAGAAATAGATTATTTTGCTGTGTTGGATAAAAATAATTTAACAATAAAGTGCTTTTTTGTCTTGATTTAAATATTATTCTCATGTGTAATTGTTTAGTTATTGAATTATAATCACATGGTTAATTTAACGACTAACAAAATTAATTTTTTCTTACACCCTATAGTAAATTATATTTTTGTATTATACAATCAATATAATGATTCATTTCTATATGAATAATTGAGCTTGACATTATAGTTTTAATAATTACATCTATCACATTATCACTGAATTTTAAACAATATAAATTCTTTTCCATATAAGCAATTAAGCTTGAAATTACAGTTTTAATAATTATATTTATCACATTATTGCTGCATTTTTAAAAATATTAAAAATATTAATATATATGTATCATAAAACTTATGTAATTCAGTTTTTTATGTAAGGTATACTATTATATGTAAGGTATATATTTAAAAGTACTGCGAATAAATTCACTTAGTATAATAAAATATAATTTTATTTTATTATTAAAATAGTTTTATATAAATTTATATTGAGCTTGAATACATAATAACATAAATGGATGCATAACTTTATTATGTAAAAAATTAGAATAAAACTACAAATTTCAATCTTACGAAAATTTTTTAAATTTACTTTTAAGTATTAATTTATACTTTTGCTCTTAAATTATTTCTTCGACCATTTCTTTTAAATTTCTTCGTCTAGTTGAGTCTAAGGCCTGAATTTATTCAATTTTGCAGTTTGGGCAAGGTTTCGAAAAATATATTTCTAAGACCTTCGAATCAAATATTTTTAACATGTGACATTTTAGTTAAGATATATATTTTTACATATTTTTTAAATATCAATTTACCTAATTGAACATTATCTCAAAATATTTGGGTTTATCTAAATATTTAATTTCTATTTCTTCAATTTTTTCTTACTCTTCAAGATTTATCTTTTACAAACTTCTGTGATATATACATCTTAAAATTCTTATATTATCATCTTGTAAAACACTACGTTTTTCTAATACTTTTAATAAATTATTAATATTATTTATGGTGTCTAATGAACGTTTAAAAAATATTTAATCTTTGTATTCTACTTTTAACTTTTTAATTGCATTATCATGGATATGAATTTGTGAAATACATTTAAATTGACAGATTAACTTCATACATCTTTGTAGATCTATAGCCATGATGAAGTCTAAATAAAAAAACTTTCCATAATCTCAACTTAGTAAAGTACATAATTTTCTCAACATATTAAAGTACATAATAGATAGGTAAACAAGGGATTCCCCTATCCATAGGAATTTTGTACTTTCATTATAAGTTAAGTTTAAATGTCTGATAAAAAATTTAAAGGTGTTTTTATTCTACATTTGATTTAAAATTTTTTTATTTAAAAACTATTTTTATTATTTTGTATATGTATCTGTCATGAGGCATTTTTTCATTAATTTCAACTAGTATTTTATTCCGAAAATAGGGTATAAATACTTACAAATGTTTTTGATCTTAAGGTCGTTTTTGTAAAAGAATTCTAATTTGCACAATCTTACATAAAAAAATATTTTTGAAAATTTTTAAACCTTATTCTCAGAATAAGAGAATAGCCACAATTAATAAATAAAAATTTGTTATTGTAACGGGTTAATAAAATGTGTTTGAAAATAAAAAAAGATTCATCATAGATCTACAAAAAATGATAAATAATAAAAATATTTTTTATTAAGAAAATTTTTATCAAATTTTTAATTATTATTATATTAAATTAATTATATATCATCATTAAAACTGAATTTTAATTCATATCTGCATATATTTAAATTGAAAATTAAATTATTTTTAATTATATAACTAAATTTAATTTTAAATTTTTAATCGGTTCATTTTAAAATAAAGCAAAATAAAAATTTTATAAAAGGGTATTATAAATATCTCTAACATATTAATTTAAGTTTTAATTTAAAAATTTTATTATAATTATTAAAAAAAGAAATAATACATGAAAGAAAAAATATATTACAATAAGAAAATTAGCAAGTGAATATTTTTGTTTTATCAAAAATTTTATTTGTTCAAATATAAAAGATTATTCAATTTATCAAAATATATATTATTCAAAATATATAGATATAATGAAATACCTTATTTCACTTTTGGAACAACATAATATTTTAGTTACGTTTTGCAGGCTCTTCGAAAGTGATGAGATCTCTTAAAAAAAAAACCTTTTACAAAAGGTACAATGTTGGCAAGTAGAAGTTATTTTGTATCTCATTTTAAAAACATTATTTTTCAATTTTTCAAACATACAATTTATAGATAAAAAATTTGTATAATTTTAATATGACCATATTTTTAAAACTGCTTTTTATTTTTTACATATTTGTACTATTTCATCTTTCATTAATTAATTGTATATTTACAAACCTAATATCGTAACATTTTTTGTAAAAGATTGATTTCATATAAAATGTTTAAATAATACAGTTGTTCTTTTGACTAATACAGTTTCACAGATCACTTGGATTTATAAAAACTTATATTTTACATTTTTCCTTGATTGATGATAAAATTATGGCTGCTTAGTGAATTTATTGTTAGAGCTTTATATATAATTTTATAATTTCACCTACAGAAAGCTGTGAAATCAAAAAAATTGTCAAGTATTTGTTTTCTTTGTTTCACATTTTGAAATTGGAATGTATGCGGCAATTATTAGTTATGAAAATCTGGAATCAGATACCGAAGACAAATGTGTACTACAGAAATTAAAAGGAATTTTGTTGTTGTTACCAATTAAACTTTTTTAAAAAGTGTCGAGCAAAGTTTAATAAGAAAAAGTGAAGTGATTAACAATAAATGCTGAATGATGGATTAATATAAAATGTATAAATATGTAATGTAATTTGTACAATATATTTGAGTATGTTTGGTAAGATGAGTGCGGGTTGCTGTATTAATAAAAAATAGATGCAAGTCAAAAGAACGTTTGAGGATTGCACCAAAAATGGTTAGAAGATATCAAGTTCATACAGATACTATGGTAAAGGTACGAAGTATAATTAAAATCAATGATATAAGGTGACAACAGGTAAAAACAATTATTGGCTGGAATCAGATACCGAAGACAAATGTGTAATACAGACATTAAAAGGAATTTTTTTGTTGTTACCAATTAAACTTTTTTTAAAAGTGTCAAGCAAAGTTTAATAAGAAAAAGTGAAGTTATTAGCTAAATATTTAATTTTTATATTCTTTTTTAAATTTTTTAATTGCATTATCATTGATGTGAATGTAATACATTTAAATTGATGGAATAACTCGATATATCTTCACCATATAACATTAAGTATTTTATATTTAAAAATTTTATGGAAGGGTATTATAAATATCTAAATTTATTATTATCTGAATTTATTTTTAGAGCTTTATGTATAATTTTATAATTTCACCTACAGAAAGCTGCGAAATCAAAAAAATTGTCAAGTATTTGTTTTCTTTGTTTCACATTTTGCAAAATCGTAAAAAACAGAGATATGATTTTCCACGTGTAAGTATATTTTATTGCATTTTAATCTAAAACGTATTGAAAACCCACGTTTTGAACACATTTTGTCACGCTAGTTTACCAACAGTTTTTAATAGTCAAGCATTTATCATATATTCGCAACAATTATATTGATTTTAAATATTTTTTAAACTTATATTAATGTTTAGTAAAATTTTAAAATATGATTTTTAAAATTTTTTTAAATATCAATACTCTTTATCATATGTTTTTTTAATGCAAACTCAACATCTACGTACCATATATCTATTAATTATTTATCAGCTATCGATATAATTATTGATAAGTTGCATAGACTTTTTGTCTAAATATGTTTTTAGCAAATGAAATAGCTTATCTATAGTAAATGTATTACATACATCAATTTTTCGATCTAAAGAAAAAGCAAATCGAAATACTTGACAATTTTTTTTACAGATTTCACAACCTTCTTTAGCTGAAATTTGAATTTTAATAATGGTAAAATTTCATTGCTTTGCTTCACTTACATTAGAAATTATTGCAAATAAATAGTAAATAGATTATTTAATTAATTATAATTAAAATTCGGAAGCCGGATCATATAAATAAAGTTACGTAACACATGGTACAATGTGCAAAATGTGAAACAAAGAAAACAAATACTTGACAATTTTTTTGATTTCACAGCTATCTGTAGGTGAAATTATAAAATTATGTATAAAGCTCTAAAAATAAATTCACTAAGCAGCCATAATTTTATCATCAATTAAGGAAAAATGTAAAATATAAGTTTTTATAAATCCAAGTGATCTGTGAAACTGTGTTAGTCAAAAGAACAACTGTATTATTTAAACATTTTTTATGAAATCAATCTTTTATAAAAAATGTTACGACATTAAGTTTGTAAATATACAATTAATTAATGAAAGATGAAATAGTACAAATATGTAAAAAATAAAAAGCAGTTTTAAAAATATGGTCATATTAAAATTATACAAATTTTTTATCTATAAATTGTATGTTTGAAAAATTGAAAAATAATGTTTTTAAAATGAGATACAAAATAACTTCTACTTGCCAACATTCTACCTTTTGTAAAAGGTTTTTCTTTTAAGAGATTAATTTTACATTTAAAATTTCTTCTATAGTGCAAAGTATTTTTTTAAATTAAGAAATAATTACAAATTCAATATATTTAAATATACAATTTTGCTCTTGAGATTTTACTACATATGTAGTAAAATCTCAAGAGCGAAATTATGTATTTGAATATATTTAAATTGTATGATAAATAAATTAAATAAAAATTAAATAAATGTAAGAGTAAAAAGAATCATTTCACATCATTGATATTTTGTATACTTTGATATTTAAATTCAAAGTAACATTTCAAAAGAAAAGTATAAAAAATATAAGATAATATTTTTTAATATTAACTAGAATTATAAAATAAATGTGTTCGATACAAATATTGAAACACTTAACAACATTAATTAGATTTCACAACTTTCGTGCGTAAAGATTGGTGTAATGACTTTTTATTAATCCGATAAATAAATGATGACCAGGTAGCGGTCAAAAAATACATTAATAAAAAGAAAGATGATATTTAGCAATATTATTATATTTTATTGCTTTCTTTAGTCTAAAACATTTTAAAATTAAAGAAAATTTGAAAGTATGTATATGAAAATTAATTAATTATATTTTTTCATATTTTTTAATAACAACAAAAACGATATTTTTTTTGTATTTAAAAGATTGTTTTATTTACATGTAGATATTCATTAGCATATTATGTACAACAACATTGATGATCAGCTATCGTTAAAAAAAAATGTGTTGATAAAAAAGATAATACTCAGCAATATTATTTGATTTCACAACTTTCGAGAGTCAAAAATGCTGATTTTAAATATTCTTCTTGATAAGTTACTAACAAATGCCAGACTAATATTCGATAAACAAATATAGTGAAAATGTTTCTTGCACATATGAATGCAAAGAAATTTTGATTGAAAGGGCTTTGCCATTTAAAGTAAGTCTATTAATTATAATTTTTAGTATTTTGGATGTACGTGAAGAGTTGAATGAAAAGTAACTTTTTTTTTTAAACTACAATTAAAATTTGCCATAATATTCCTTTTCTCAAAAGGTTATATTTAGATTTAATAAATTTTGTAGAATGAAAATAAAAATAAAAATTCATAAAAAGCTTTGATAATACATGAAGAGAGTACAGAAAAATATTTTTAAACGACAACCAATACTTACCATAATTTTTTTTTAAAAAGGTTGTATTTAGATCCTAAATACTTATTATTTGATTGACGTAATTTTTTTTTTTCAATCACGCTAATAAAATTAAACTTATAAAATGTATATAATTTAATACAAGATTTTTTTATAAAAAAAAATTACAATATTTTTATAAAAGAAAATTACAATATTTTTTTATAAACAAATTAAGTTTTTTAATTGAGGGGCACATACGATTTTCAATTTTTTTATGTCAAATTAAAGCCTAATCTTTCTTCTTTAATTTGGTAATAAAAAAGTTACCGCCATTTTATAAAAAAAAAAATTAGAACCATTTGAAGCCGACGCTCGGTGCTTCTTGTTTTATTTAGCCGTATACTTACGCACTGCATTAATAAGTAAACAAAGTATTTTAATCGAGGCGCACATTTGACTTACGGGTAATGTTAAAGTAAAACTGACGTTAAACGGCAACGATTTATGCTGAATATGTTAAATTGTAATTTTATATAAGATTAAAACTTTGCTTGAATGGAAACAAAAAAACTATACTAGTATTCGTGGATGCATTCTATAAAGTAATATAAGAACAGTATCTTATATAATAAAAACAATATTTTATCGAGTTATTTTCGTAATACATAGTAATGGGCATAACTTGTTTTGTGTAAAATAATATTTTATCAATGTTATTATTGAACTTTCCTTTTTACAAAATAATAAAAATTTGCCTGAAAGCAATTGCTTGCTTAAAAGAGCAAAAAGAAGTATAATTTATTAATAGAAGTGAATCTTGATATGTAAAAGTTTAAAATAAAACCATAAAAACTATAAGTAAAAAACCATAAAAACTATAAATAAATAGTCGCTTGCACGTATTGAAGAAAAAGTTTCATGGTGATAATTCGCGAAGAATAATCAACTCCTTACAGTGCTGTAAGAGGAGAAAAAAATAAAGCCGTCGACGACGTCCCATTAAAAACAATAAGCCGCAGGCTTACGACTGCGCGGAGCCGCGTGAAGAACGAGCCTACAACAGCAGCCGACTGTTACGCACATGTGTGTATGTGAATGTGTGGGAGGTTCAACAAATGAGGGTCGAAAGCGCGAGATTCCGAGATAAGAATCTGCGCGAGTTACTTCTCCCTTTCTCTCTTTAGGAAATTTCCCCTCGTCGTCGACTTGCTATAGATTGCAGCTAACGCCGGCGCGCTACGTTCGCAGGTAGATCAAGAGGCTCGCCGTCGCGCGAAAAACTTTTCGAGAGGGCTGCTGCACTTTCGCTCCGTCTGCATACAGGTACCGTATGAACGGCCATCGCCGCCGCCGCCACCACTTGAAAGGGCAAGGCGACGCAGTCACCGCCGTCGACGCGCCGCGTTTTCACGGATGAGCCGAGTACGCGCAGACTGGCTCTACCCACACATGCGCAGCCCAAAGAGAAAAGGAACAAGAGGGTCGGCAGCAGCCGACGGCGCGTCGAGGTTGAAAAGTAGGTACGCGCAGCGGCGAGGGAGAGAGAATGCCGAGATCACTCGAACGGTCCCGAGTGCGCTCGAACGATGAGGCGGCAAGCCAGCCGCAACGCCAGCGCCACGAGAGATATCAGCGGCAGCGCCGGTCAGAGGAGACAGTCAGTAGTGCCGCGACTTCCGATTCGAGGGTTTCGCAGATTCTTTGAGTCCGTTATCACTCCGACCAGCAACTCTCTCTTTACCGGCTACGTGCCCTGCCTCGCGCGTCTTCCCGAAGCACCAGCCGCCAGGCTGATGTGACGGTCGGCTCTGTTGGCTCCCCTTATCTTTAGTTGACATCGGAGTTTCTAGTGTTCGCCGAGACACTCTATCTCGGACAGATAGACGCGTCGATAATGTTTAGCCTCACGCACTAACGACGCTCGAGAAACGGATAAGATAGCCGCTGACGAGAACGGCGGATTTCCTGCTCTGTGTCGTGTGTGTAAATATTAGCGACTACCTGCCCGCTGCGGGAAGGACTCCTTTGTCCCTCGATCGAGCGAGATTTGAGGTCAACGACCACGCGACAGCAAAGGACTCGAGAGGCCCAAGGCGCGGCCCGCGTGCGCGCGAGATCGGCAGTGTTGTGTGCTCGGTCGTGGAACGTTGTGGTGGACGAACAAATTGGAGTATGAACAGCCTACAGCAGCGCAGAAGTGCAACTATGATACTCGTGCGGACAGCTGTCCTGACAGCTGCGCTTTGCCTAGCGTTCGTGCCAGCGGCCGCCAAAAGGTCCCAGGGCGCCCACCCGGGACACACGTACTTTGAGCAGCCCTGCTGTGGACGCTCGCACCTTAGGCATCACAAAGGTCGGTTTCCTTCGTTTCTTCTCTTCTTTTTCTTCTTCTTCTCGCGCAACTTTCTACTCGTGTGGTGGGTTATTGTCAGAGGTAAAGGTCTTGCTGCGCGCAGACTGAGGCTAGTATCGGCGTTCAAAATGTGGGAAAAGGAAAATTTTCAGAAAAACGGGCGGTTGGTCGCATGATTTATTACCTAGGCCATTTGCCTGCCTGCCTACCTGCCTGCCTAACGGCTCGCTTTCCTTTTTCTCCGCTCGTTTGTCCGAGGTTGGCTTTACTGTGCATGCATATATGTACACATTTTTATTTTTCTGTATCCTTATGCGGTAGACACGGGGATTGCAGCATCTAGAAATAATACTTTAGTGATTTGTTCAAATTTTTTTCATATTGAAACTTCATTTTATGTGACAATTTGTGAAATATCTAGGATTTTACGCGAGGTAAAATGCTCTCATCCTTTCGTACCGGGAGGGAAATTGTGAGACATTTTCCTTTTCACAACTCGAATAGTACCTTTTTTAATTTTTACGTTAATAAATGGAAATGTAATTTAAATTTAAATAAAATATTATATATATATACTCAGCTATTTTCATTATATCAATTATGAAACATTTTTTTTATTATCGATTTTTGATTCGCTTATGAAACAAACAAAATTACATCTATATACGTACATAAGTTGTTACCTTTTTTTATGTGTTGAAACAAACACGAACGTACTCATTAATTAATTCGACGATACAATATTTTTTAAATAATAAAATATTTATATTCATAAATATAAGTAAATGTTCATAATTATTTTATTTAAAAAAAAAACCTCACCTTTATATTGTAAAATATCGAGTATTTTAGTTTTGAAAAACTTTAATGTTTTAGCAAAGAATTTAGTTTTTAATATTACTGTTAGTTAAATATTAATAAAAAGTTTTTTTTTAATTAAAATATTAATTTTCTAGACAATGAATTCTAACCAAAAGCTGATTACTATATATACCAATATAATTTTACTTTTACTTTAATCACTAAATTATTCCTTACATAAAAATATCATTTCAAATAATTCAAACAATTTAATCTCGTTTTGTTGATAATATGAAAATAATTTTACCTTACATAATTAAATTATCTATTTAACTAAATTAATTTCTTTTTTTTTAATATTTTAAAAAATTAAAAATAGAACTCGTATATAATAAAATAACGATTGTTTAAATTTCAATTGTAAATTTTTAAACTAATATATCTATAGTTTTGATATTTTAGATAGAAATTTTCGATTGTTCAAGAACTAATTTCAATAGTACGCTCATGACCACAATTGTGCGAAATTGTTAAACGAGAAATGAAAACTGTTTTTAACTTAAAAATTAACTAAGAAATAATAATAAAAGTAATATTATAAATAATTGTTGCTTAAGTAATAAAACGAATGGTCAAGTAAAAGATACATACAAATGTGTGAAGCATTGCACATGCAACATAAACAAATAAACTCAAAAATTTTCATCTATAATATCAAATTTATTTAAATTAAAATAATTTAAAAGTATTAAGAGTGTTTGGGCATAAATAAAACAATCCAATAAATTTTCAAAAATATCAGTTTAGAGTATAATTCGTATAAAAGTCTTGAAGATAAGAAGCAAAAAATGTCAATAAAACGGAAAAAAAATCTATTGATTTGAAATGTCAAATGTGATTTTGATTTTTCATTGATGTGAAATGTGACGAGTGGAACACGGGGGTTCGTAAGAGCGAGCAAGCGTGTCTGATAAATTCTCGGGCTACCGTGTGAAATTGCGGTTCTTACGTGACGTGACGCTTCGGCTTCGCCGCCAAGTTTGCAACCAGACTACGAGGCGTCGAAAGTGAAATTTGTCACGTGCTTTCTTGGCTTTGTTTTTAAGGTACAAAGCAACGTAGACTGTGTCTTGCAACGTGAAAGGATATTTACATGGTAGTCCCGTCGCTAATAGAAAGTTTTCGTGTTATTTATAGTACTAAAATAAAGATTACGTTTACTGTGTCTATCATTATCTTAAACTGAAGGAAATAGTGCTTGATCGGAAAACAGTTTTGTTTCTGTTGGAATGCACGCTGTTGCTCCTTACGCATGCGAATCCAACAGTCTAAGGCGTTTTTCTTTCGAAGGCGCAAACCTGCGGGTCATAGAGGTGCATAAGCAAACAAGAAGGAATTGCTAGGCACACCACGGCAAGTCGAAAGAACGAAACCGCGCTCGCAATTCGGAAGAGCAGATTTGGACTAGCGGCAATCTAGGAGAGCCCGTTTGCATACATCAGCAACATTATCTTTGTGCTGAGAGAGAGAGAAAGAGAGAGAGAGAGAGAGAGAGAACCGATGGAATGCGCAATGGTCGGTCGCACTCTTCCTCCCTTTCTTCGTAGCGATGGTTCTCTTCCAGCGGATCTATGCGTGCCAGGCAACGAGAGGAGCAACTGAGAAAAAGGGAGATATAGGATAACTTACAACAGGATCAGACTGACGTAAGTCGGAAAAAACTTAACAAGACTCGCGACCAAAACGAACCTCTCGTATGTAGGACTCTTTCAGAGTACCGAGTCATCAGTGTAAAAGAGTTCAGCTTCAATTATTCGATGTCATACTATATTTTTTTCTATCTCTTTATGTTTCCCAATGTACACAATGGATAATCATGGGTACATACTATTCGAATCAAAGTTGGCAAGATAAAAAATATACTTTATGTAAAAATTAGAAATTTATAAAATATTTAATAATAGCTTATTTCTCCGTCTATTGTGTGGTATTAAAATATTTTTTCTAATTACTTTTTTTTATAAAATTAAATTTTTATTTTATAATATATTTATTTAAATCAAACGAATCATAAATACATGTTTATAAACAATAATATTAGTAATTTTGAGGTTTGATTGTCATAAATATATTTCTACAGCATAAAATTTTAACGAAACGTAATTTTAATCAAACAAATAAATTTTTATGATTCGATTTTTACACAAAATTCTTTTAATACTCATAATTGATTCAGCGGAATTTTTGAATGGAAAACTCATAGAATTTCTTGGTATAGCAGTGTACGCGCGATTCAAGCAGGTTCAAATAACTCGCAGATAATTTATGGAATATTCAGTGTCAATTTAAAAAGACGAATCAATATTACCTCGATGAATACGCTTAGAGAGAAAGAGAGAGAGAGAGCAAAGGAAAGTGCTAGTGCTTGAATTTAAAAGTGAAACTCAACCCCGTTTGCGCTGTTCTCCCCTTGTGTCGTAACTCAAGCAGTATATCGCGCGATAAAAGCTTCTCCTTTTTCGCACTATCGTTTCTCGCCGTATGTACCTATCCTTATTCACAGATGTATGCGTGTACATAGATTATATATAGACTGCGGCAGGGCAAGCGGAGAGCGAAGACAGAGGAGCTCCCGCAGGCGGCATCGCTCGCAGAGGTTACACGATATGTAAAAAAAGAAAAAATGCCGTTCGCTAGCGCTCACTGATATCCATTATAGACCAGTGACACTTTACACGCGACGGTTGAGACCTCTGTCGCTGATTTTTTCACTTACAGCTGGAAGGATTGCAGAAACGTCGCCACGATGTTTAATCGTTGTAGCTTGCAAGGTGCAGCTTGCTCTTTTAGTTGTCTTATTGGTTAAGCTTCGTTAGAAATATTTGTTTGTATTATGTTTTTATCGACTAAAGCACGTGATTGCTACTGCTATGTCCGAAAGTAAAAACCCGTTTTTTCTTCTTTTTTTCATTCAACTTCGAGATATTTGAGTGACAATTTTTAATAACTTCGACTTAATCGTTAGTAATTTATTGTACTCTCTTGATTTTATTTATTTATTTATTTTTTTCTTTTAAATCAACTTTAATCCAGCATCAAAATTCACATATAAGATGTAGTCATCAAATCCACTCTCTTTTTGTAAAAAAAAAAGTAGAAAAAAATATTACATAGACAAATAAAAAAAATTGACAAAAGTTAGTAAAAATATTCTTTTATAATTAAAGATAATCAAAAATTTATCAACTTGTTATGAACTCTTTATTGTTGACTTTAAAAAAAATGTGAATGTAACAACAAAATATTTTTTTGAGCTTAGCTTGCAATTCTCATGCATTGGAAACATTTAAAACATTTCGGACATCTTATTCATTTTTCTCCTTTTTCATTTTGAAAGTAGCTTTTACATCAAACTGGGTATTAAGTCTTATCATTGTTGCTATCTTTTTTAACAATGGTGATCTAAATATGGTCATCCACGTAGGTAGACGATATTAGGAATTTGCTACTTGTTATATTACACAACCGTTCTATAAAAATACATAACATAATCTAAAATTTTTCTCATCATTTCTCATTGAATGATTTTTTTTACTTTTTAAATTATATTATTGTAGTGGTGATTTTTTACCTGAACATTTTACAATGGCCAATTATAAAGAGGCTGATTTTAGATTCCAGATATCAAAAAAAATATTATTAGTTGCACAAAAAAAATGAAAAGTGATTAAATTTGGCATCTTTACGTTACATAATCATCGTAGTGGATGTTTGAGCCTACGTAAGGGGATAAAAAGTTCATTTTACAATGACGCAGGAAATTTTTTAAATAGCTAGTGATATTTGGATGCATGCAAGAAATCGATAATACTAGTTACCGGAATCATGAGTCGCAGGCTCACTCTACATTTAATCACCGGTAACTAACCAAACGGATATTACTTCCGCTACGCATCTCAAGCTGATCCATTAATCCAATTTATGCTCTTATATATAAATATACGGTAACTCTAATCAAATTATCCATTAGCAGGAAATTGTTTAAATGTACTTGTATCATGCATATAAACAAAGATAATCTTTATTATCTAATTAATTGCAAGGAAAAAAAAATTAAGTTACGATGGCTGACATACCAATTTTATTTTTGTTAAAATTTTAAAAATAAACCAATAATTAGAATTAATTTTTATTTTAATTTGTAAATCATAAATTATTCATTTCACGTTATGCAATTAAATATAATAACTCTGTTTCTTGCTAAAAAGGTTGGATGAAAATGCCGCAACAGGAACGATTGTTGGGGCAGGAAGAACAATATAAAAAATATTCTTAAATGATGATAAACGAGGGAAAATAAGTTAACCGTAATGGAAAAATATTTGGCGCTTATTTTACGTGAATGAAGTCAGCTTTTGTTATTTAAATTTAATCAAATTCACAGTTTAACCGTAAAGTTTGCACTTTTTGATGCGCTTACAGAGCGAATATAATTGCAAAACTCGCCAAGTATATACAGATAGAATTTTGTAAAGTCAGCGTATAATTCGCGTTCGAGTGAATCAGGCATATTCTGCAATCAGTTGTGGAGTAGCGGCAAAACAGCGACGAGCTTACAACCGTAATTTTTACGTGCATCTAAACTTTCAATAAAAGTTGATCCGATCGGCTCGATCTCACAGAGTTCGCAAGAAATAACGCGTGTACAGTTGTCGCAATTAGCATTGTAAAGAAAAAAAAAAAAACGAAAAAATAGGCTAGATAAATAAATCGGTACGTGAAGTGGAGTGCACCGGGAAGGAATGTTTGAATCGTTTGTGATGGCAAGCAAAAATTGCGAATGATGTTTGAAAAGTAAATGACAAAGGAGGGTGGATGGAAACTTCTATCCGATCAAGATTATCCGTCTTTGGCCGTCCGGTGACGTCGATATTGTTGGGGGAAAAAATTCTAAAAACTTTTAAGATTAAAAGTTCTCTCGCTCTCTTTTACTCTTGAGTCGGAGATTCTTTGATGCCGCATTCGAATAAGACTCTCTAATGAACCGTGACTACTCCCAATTCACACTCGTCTTCGAAACTGTATTAACCCCTTTGCTTATACGCTCGAGTTAATTCGAGCGCACTAAACAGGCTTTCAAAAAAACTGTGCGTTAAGAGGTTAAGCGCAAAATTTTGCTTTTGCGTATACGAGTCCTCAACGTCTTCGTCGACGCAACTTGAAACTTTTTTTTTTTTTTGATAGTCTCGAGACAGTCGGCACAGCTACTCCACTTCTTCGCTACATTCTGTACATCGAATACTGTTTTTTTAACGTCATTCATTCAGAAATTTCCTATATTTTATTCTTGATTCTCTGCTTTTGCTTCGTTTCTTCCATTTTTACCTTCGCCTTCATTTTGTAATAAGTAACGCTACTTTTAATGAATGCAAACCAAGACGTTTGAAGATTCACTCCACGCGGAGCCTTTCTATATTGCCGAATAAAATTCATAAGATGAGACTTGGTGCTTTGAAAAGCTTTTCGTGGGTTTAAAGTAGATAAATTATGCGGTCGTTTTTTTGAACTTATTTATCTAGTGAAATGTTCAACGCTACCATTACTTGTTAAAAAGAAAACGAACATGAAACAAAAATTTTAAATAAATTTTATTTCATTACATTACATTAAGTATAAAAACAAAATTTTGCATCCGCAGATTTGAGTTTTTTTCTATAAAAATTAAAATAATAAGTTATAAATTTTAATAAATGGTTTTTCGATAAAAATTACTACAAGTGCCAATAATTTTTAATGTTTTTTTGTAGTTGAAATTTTCATTAACATACTTTACTATTTATTAAATGGTGACATTCTAAATTCTATTTTAACAAATCTAAATTTTCTATACGTTATTATCAAAATTTGCGAGTCATCTATGACTTTGTTGCATTTTACTTTTATATGTTATTATCATATAATGTCATTACAATTATTGTATTTGAAGTTTATTGTGCTAATAGAAATTAAATAACTAAAACTTTAAATATCATAATTTTATATTATTTATAAGAATTTAATATTATAAATTATTGATTATAGAAGTTATTTATTTACGTTTAAATATTTAAAACGAATACTTGACTATTACCCAAAAGTCAACAAACTTCAACCCATTTTATTTTTGAGCATGTTCAATATCTCATCAGATCCATTTTCTTCGCCCTAAATATATTCGTAAAAACACGTTAAAAAATCGAGATTATATTTGAATGTCATTTTGCATTCTCTAATGTGAGAAATATCTGAGGATTCATTAATTCTCGCGCAGCGGCCTCTTCCATCATCGTTAAGCTTGCTTTCATCGAGCTTTTCCTCTGTTCTCCCCTCTCACACTCTCTCTGTTTCTGTCTGTCTGTCTGTCTGTCTCTCTCTCTCTCTCTATATATATATATATATATATATATATATATATATATTAGGTGTAGAAAAAAGAAATCCATTATTTTTGCATTAAATTGAAGGTTTTATTTAGCATAGATAGAATGATACGATTTAGGTCAAATATACACCGTTTTGTTCGATAACTTGTTGCCATTTTGGAGGTAATTTCATAATGCCTCTCTCGTAGAAACCCTTGTCTTTATTGTCAAAAAAACTGGGACAGTCGATTTTCACAATCTTCTCTTGAGGCGAATTTTTCACCTGCAAAATCATTCGTCATAGACAGGAACAGGTGGTAATCACTTGGTGCCAGGTCCGGACTATAAGGTGGATGCATAAGAACTTCCCAACCAAGCTCCCGGAGCTTCTGGTGAGTCACTATCGATGTATGCGGCCTGGCGTTGTCCTGATGGAACACAATTCCTCTCCTATTGGCCAAAGCTGGCCGCTTCTGGGCGATTGCTTCTTTCAGACGGTCCAATTGTTGACAGTACAGGTCCGAATTAAGAGTTCGGCCGTAGGGGAGCAGTTCATAGTAGATGATTCCCTGCCAGTCCCACCAAACACACAGCAAAACCTTCCTGACTGTCAATCCTGGCTTGGCGATTGTTTGCGCCGGCTCACCGTGATTTGACCACGACCGTTGTCGCTTGACGTTGTCGTAAATGACCCACTTTTCATCACCAGTAACCATCCGCTTTAGAAATGGATCGATATTGTTGCGATTCAGCAGCGATTCGCAGATGGAAATTCGGTCCATGAGGTTTCTTTGCGATAACTCGTGTGGCACCCATATATCGAACTTCTTTTTGTATCCAGCCTTATTTAAGTGGTTTCAAACGGTTTTTTATGCAATGTTTAGCTCCTGGGCAATCGAAACAGTGCTTACGTGACGGTCGGACTCGACGATTTCCATTATTTTATCGACATTTTCGACAATTGGCCTTCCAGATCGTGGTGCATCTTTGACGTCAAAATTACCGGAACGGAATCGACGATACCAAAATTGCGCGTGATTGGTTGTTACAGTATCAGGATCATAAACACTATTCACATTTTCAGCTGCCTGGGTTGCGTTTTCGCCTTTATCGAATAAAAACTGTAAAATATGGCGTATTTTCTCTTTGTTGGTGTCCATCTTTGACGCGTGCTAAAAAAATACTGAGTCAAGCAATCACAAAACTGTATTAGAAGCTTTTTTAGTACGAAATCTTATCTTTCTAACGCCATCTAGTATAACCCGATCGCGCTTTTACAACGGAAGATACAGACTACTAAAGCCATCTATTGGCAAAATAATGGATTACCTTTTACTACACCTAATATATATATATATATCAGGCTGTTCAATAAGTTTTTCGGTTCGATAAGAAAAACACAATTTTATGGTTTGAAATACACTTTAGTATTCAGTATAGTCTCCCTAAACATCAATACACTTGTTCCAACGAGATTCCAATTTATGAATTCCATCCCTGAAGTGAGAATCTAGAAGGGCTGCAAAATACGCTTCCACATCTGTTACGACATCATTTGATGAAAAACGCTTTTCACGCATAAATTTTTATAGGTCTGGAAACGGATGGAAGTCGCTAGGGGCCAAATCTGGTGAATACGGTGGATGCTTCAACAATTCGAACTTTAATTCATGGATTTTAGCCATTGTCAAAATGTTCTTGTGACACGGTGCATTGTCCTGATGAAAAAGGATTTTTTTCTTCTGCAAACAGGGACTTTTTTCACGAATTTTTTCCTTCAGCTGGTCTAAAAGATTACAATAATATTCAAAATTTATTGTTTTACCAGTTTGCAAGTAATCCACAAACAAAATTCCTTCCGCATCCCAAAAAACTGATGCTAACACCTTCTTGGCCGATTTCTGGACACGAACTCGTTTCGGAGCCCAAGAACCAGTTTCACACCACTCCTTAGCCTCTTGTTTTGATTCAGGATCATGGTGATAGACCCAAGTCTCATCCATAGTGATGAATCGACGCACAAAATCCACTTTATCCTTTCTAAAACGCTCTAAATGTTGCTGAGAAAGTTGCATTCGAATGTGTTTTTGTTCCATTGTTAGCGAATGCGGCACCCATGGTGCACACAGCTTTCTGAAATCCAATATTTCCGTCAAAATATTGCTTACACTGCCCAATGAGATGCCTAGGGCTTCCACTAAATCTCTTTCAGTCACTCGACGATTTTCCAATACGATATCCTGTATTTTTTCTACGATTTCTGGTGTTGTTGCTGTTTTTGGACGTCCTTGACGTGGATCGTCTTCAAGGCTTGTACGACCACGTTTAAATTCAGCAACCCATCTTTCTACTGTACTAATTGAAGGCGAAGAGTCCTTATACACTTTCAACATTCGTTCATAAATTTCCTTTGCTTTTAAACCTTTCAAAAATAAAAATTCAATCACTGCACGATACTTGATTTTTTTCATTGTAAAAAAATACTGTGACACGTCGATACTAAATGGCTTGTAAACAAAGAATGAATTGACAGATTGAAATAAAACTTCACATACGTTCATATGTAGAGTGTACCAACATAACAAAAAAAAAAAATTAGGCTAGTAGCAACACCCTCTCTTATCGAACCGCAAAACTTATTGAACAGCCTGGTATATATATAGACGATATATGGAAATAAATATATATCTATCTCTTTGCCTTTTTCTCATTCTATCTTTCTATCTCTTGTATCTTCACGGACTTGTAGTCGAATTTCGAGCATGCATGAGAGCGTTTGTTGTACTTTCCTGCGCTTTTTTTATTCTTTTTTGCTTTTCGAAGAAAAGAAATTTAGATGCCTTATTCCAACGAGCTCGCTGAGTTCTCTCGGCGACGAGCTGAACCGAGCAAAGATGTAGAGGCGATAGTAAACCGCGAGAGATGCAGCAGCGACTGCGACAAAGACTCATCGTAGTTACACGTGAGCGCATTGCAGTAACGAAGATGCGAGAGAGGTGGATGCGCGAGGATGAGAAGAACAGGAGGCGGTGCATATCTCGGTTGCGCAGATCGCGCCGTAAGTTGCGCTGCTCTCGAGAGTCGTAAGTTGTCGCGATTCACGTTCTTCGTCTAGCTAGTCGACAAGGAGGATGAGGATCGCGCGCGGCGAAAGCAGGCAGGCGAAGCGTGCTAGATTGCATCAACTGGATATAATAAAATCATGAAACTCCTTGAGCGATGGCGCAAACAAGCGTAGAAGAAAGTTTACCTGTACGCTCGTATATGTGCACATGTATTGGTACTCGTATACTTGTGTACATATAACTATATGCCGCGTCGACTTCGTTGTTCCTCGTCGTCGACGAGTTGTCGTCGAGCAAAGCCAGGCTTTCCGCCGACAAACAAAAGAACAACGTAAAAACACCACGCGCCAACTCCTAGGACTTCGACACCTTTTATTTTTCTTTTTTGCCAGTGTCCTCGTTTCCTCGCCACTCTCTCTCTCTCTCTCTCTCTCTCTTTCTCTTTCTCTCTCTCTCTCTCTCTCTCTCTCTGCACTCTTTTACTTACTCTGTTCTTTTCTGGTTCCTACAAACACTGCGTTTTCTCCGCGGACTCTTTCTCTACTTTGACTCTTTTGTGTACATTTATTATGCGTTTCCGCATGTTATGTATCCCCTGCTATGTATTTGCACTACTAAAATCAAGTACTTCCTCTCTTTTTTTCTTTTTCTTTCAGTTATTCTCTGCAAGCTTTTACTTTTTATAAAACGGTGATTTCTATGATTTTATAATCATTAATTATAAATTGTAATAAAATAATACATTTTTTGCTGAAATTGTATATTCATAGATTATTTTACTGTTTGACTTTTCTTTACGTCTTACTTTTTCTAAAATTGAACTCTTTTTATTTATAATAGCAACTTTATTTATTTATAGTAGCATTTTTTTAAGGACCTTAAATTTTCAGTTGAATCTAGTTTTCAAAAGAAATAATATTTAATGTTCAAAAAATTTATTTCAATATTTTTTAAATTTAAAATACTTTATTTACGTATTTTTTGTTAAATAGTGAATTAGTAAATTATTATTGAAAAAAAATAAGAATAATATCATACTTATATGCATAAGAAAAAAGTTTTTTAAACAAATTTATAATAAAATATACTTTAAAGGTGAGAATGAGACTTGAAATAATATTGAATAAATAATATTAAATTCTGATTGTTCCCGAAGATAAAATACAAGAATTTTATATATAAATACATGAATAACCTTAAATAATTATTTTGGTATAAATTAAAATTTTTATAAAAATTTGTAAGTTAGCATATTTAATAATAATTAAAAATATCTGAAAAAGAGTATAGCACAAGCCAAAGAAAGCACGGTACGGTACTTGTGCGTACGTGTATATATTGTGCGCTTTACTACCAACAAACTTTATAAAACTTTTAGCCCTAAGATAAACAAAATGATTGCTCGCTACTTTCGTAAACGATACTCAATATTTTCCCCCAGACGCGCGTTTATATATAGATATACACATATGTGTGTGCGTGTGTGTGTGCGTGTGCGTGCGTATGTGTGTGTACATATGTGCGCCCATGTGTGTGTATCCCTAGCTTTTACGATCCCCTTCTTTCCTTCGCTCACGTCTACCCTCGAAGAACGAGCCTAATAAGCTATATTGGCGCACGCACGGGTTGTCGGATAATTAATTACTTGTTCTACTTCTCATTTCTCTTCCACACATGTATATAATGCATATCTTACTATAAACACGCGTATGCGATCGAACTTGTAGTCACGTGGAGCCGCGGCACAACTTTCAAGATTTTAAGCGCTCTGAGTGAATTCTCAGCTACACAACCGAGTAAAGTTGTCGAGGGGTAAACAGACAATGTTAAAGAATACTCACGTGAATGGAATTTTTCTGACTATCTTTTTCTTTACTACAAACTATGATTAGATCGTAGGAAGAACATAGATTACTTCAAACACCTTAAAATATGAAATTCACTATAATCGGTGTCTTTTTCATCACTTTGAGTTAACCTAAGATCTAATAAGATAAAATAAAAACAATTTCAAAATAAACTTTTTTTAAATATAGCTAAAAATAATAATAAAAAAAATTAATTTCGTTTATACTTTCATTAATGCAGTAAAGTCTAAGTGCCCCACGCTTTTACTTCTTGGAATTTTCTTCATTCATGAAAGTAGAAGCAAAATTTTTTTTTTTAGTACAAAAATTTTTTTTATCATCTTTAGCTATTCTTTTGTTTAATAAAAGCGTATTTTAAATATTTTATTTATTTTATTTTATTTTTTGTCATATTTTTAATCCTTCTTTATTATGTAATTATTATGATGTTTATGTTTTTACTACTTAAGTAATTACTACAAATAGAAGTTGACGCTTCGAGGTCATAAACTATCATAAACGTGTATCGACGTTAAAGGCAACTGTAAATAGCACACAAGCGGGGACCTCGCTGAAAGTCTTTTTTTATGCAAAATTAGCTATGTATAGATAAAAAAATTTCATATAAAAATACTTTATTCCCCTACAAACAATAACTATTTTGAATTGTTAGGTAAGATTTATACATATGCACAATTTTGTACATTGTCGACAAGTATGTTAAAAAAGGACAAAATTTCATACCTTCTCGCCACGGCAGATGCGGCGAAGTTAAATAAAAGTGTGTAATAAAAATACTCCGCTATCGTATCATACAGTCATTTTTGCATACGATCGATAAATGTTCATTTTGATCATTTCGCATCATTTTGTTAAGGGGTTAGGCCACTCTAGAGGCCGAAAAAATACGCTTTTTTAGGATTTTTTTTTTCAGAAATATTACAAAATAAATCGAGATTCCAATAAAGAGTATTTATTATACATATCAGTGACTGTATATGACAATTTTTTTGAAGCGATTAATTTCAAAATGGCGGCTGTGCAGCGTGTATTTCAAAACTGCATTTTTTAAGTTGGCCGGAAACATAACTCAGACAATTTTTAACCGATTTACTTGAAATATTGAATATATCTTGAAAAATACATTTTCTATGGAAGTACGTAAGATTTTTTCATATTGCATAGATTATTTGTTATTAACAATTATCTGATGATTTCTTAAGCAAATTTTCACTTTGGAAGTGCGCCATTTGGCCAAAAATTAATATATTGGAAAAAACCTACGTACTTCTATAGCAGTTATTATACAAAATCAAAACAAAAAATTGTCTTATTATAATTCAAAAATTACAAGAGCTGTTTGTCCGGCTGTGGACCCTGAAAAAATGGAGACGTCATCGGAAAAACGCTGCACAGCCGCCATTTTGAAATTAATCGCTTCAAAAATTCAATTTTTGTATACAGTCACTGATATGTATAATAAATACTTTTTATTGAAATCTCGATTTATTTTGTAGTATTTTTGAAAAAAAAATCCTAAAAAAGTCTATTTTTTCGGCCTCTAGAGTGGCCTAACCCCTTAAGCTTGTACAATTCGTCACAACTGCATACTCTTTCGCGAGCACGTTATACGTCCAACTTTGCCATTGGCGTCATCCTGATGAAGCCGATTTAACGTTTTCCCGAACGCATTTCAACCGGGGCGATGCACTATGCAACTATTATGTGCGCATGATTTTTATTCTATTTTATTTTTCACCTACGATCGAAACGAAAGAGTAGTCGATAGGAAAAAAAAGTATACTTTTGTATAAAATGACAATTTAAGCGTCAAAATTTAATTTAATGCCAGTAAGTTAATCGCAAATATTTAAAAGCAATGGATATTATTCATTTATTTTTTTCATTTGTCTCTTAAATCTAATTACATGTGTTAAAAGGCAAATATAAAAGCGCATCGTTTACTTTTGGTAAGTTGCCTGCATTATTTTTATTGCATTCTTCAATATTTTTAGGAAAATAAATTATTTTTACACTTCTATATTAGAAATAATTCATTATAAAAAATTTAAAAACATTTTAGAAAAATTTAGTAAGATTTTAACGATATATTTCAATATTTCAAATAAAAATATCGACTATTCAATATTAGTTAGGTGTAAAAATTTTGTAATAAAATAATTTACGATATTCCCTAGGTAAAAGGTAAACATTGAGGTTAAAGTGTTTACAAAAGAACGAAAAAAAATTTGCTGGAAAAATTCTTTTGATGTATTAGAGGCAAAATAAAACCTGATTTTGTAAAAAATCGCTTAATAAAGTTATGAAATTATGCCGATGGAAACATGTTTTCTTTTTCAAATTCAGTAATGTTTTGCACCACTAGAACAATAAAATTAAATTTATATAACGCGCAACTCAAGCGCAACACCGACTTGAATGGCGTCGAAAAAAATAATAAGAAATATAAACGCTCTCTGATAATAATAAATTTGCTCATAAAGATATACAAATTTCAATGTAGGTGCAGGAGAAATGCATTCGTGCACGAGCGATTTGCCAAGATATAGCCAAACGAAAGGGAACATAAAATTTCATACACGTGTGACTACAAAAGAACGCGAAAATTCATCAAACCACTTTCGATCGTTTGAGGAAGTCCCGAATTAGCATGCATCGGTAGTGGAGTAACACATCGTTCAATAAGTCCCGAGACTAACAACGAAAGCAACATTTTTTTTCAAAAATCATTTTTATTCATCAATATAGAGTGATACAATCTTTCCAACGCCTTACCAACATTTCTACACCATGTTTATAGAAGGATTTATCCTTTGCTTCAAAATAGGCTTCAGTTTCGGCAATGACCTCCTCATTCGAGCCAAATTTTTTTCCCTGGAGCATTTTTTTGAGATCAGCAAAGAACCAGTAGTCGCTGGGGGCTAAATCTGGCGAATACGGGGGGGGGGAAGCAAATCAAAGCCCAATTCGTTCAATTTTGCCATTGTTTTCATGGACTTGTGGCATGGTGCATTGTCTTGGTGAAAAAAGATTTTTTTTTCTTCATGTGCGGTCGTTTTGCTGCGATCTCCTCCTTCAAACGTACCAACAAGTCAATATTAAAATCACTGTTGATCGATTTACCTTTTTCCAGGTAGTCAATGAAAATCACGCCATGACTTTGCCAGCAGACTGCTGCGTTATTGGACGCTTTGGGCGGCTTTCGCCAGCCATGCGCCACTCAGATGATTGCCGATTCGACTCCGAAGTGAAATGATGTATCCATGTTTCATCCATGGTCACGTATCGACGCAGGAAATCCTTTTTATTGCGAGTAAATAGCGATAAACAGCTCTCTGAATCGTCGACTCGTTGCTGTTTTTGTTCCACTGAAAGCAATCACGGCACCCACTTGGAAAAAAACTTTTTTATGCTCAATTTTTCATGAAGGATTGTAAATACGCATCCAGATGATATCTGTGTCATTTCTGCAATCTCACGGACCTTCACTTTGCGATTTTTCATTACAATTTTTAACACTTCACTCACATTTTCCTGTGTAACGGCTTCCAATGGCCTACCCGAACGTTCCGCATCGTTTGTGTTCGTACGACCACGTTTAAACTCAGCATACCAACGACAAATCGTTGGTTTGGATGCAGAGGAGTCCAGGTAATGTTTTTCAAGCCATTGCTGGGCTTCTACGGTGTTTTTACCTATTAAAAAACAATGTTTTATCAACACGCGAAACTCGCTTCTTTCCATTTTTCAAACAAATTACAAAGTGACATTACTCTAACCTCGATAACTCTGCTGTCTGTGATCCGATTGACGTGAAATTCTTACAAGTTTTATGTAAAGGTTGGCACTCTATGGAAACGTGGCCAGTTTGGTACTACTAGCACCATCTCTGGGTTAGCCTCGGGACTTATTGAACGATGTGTTATATACACAACAACAACAGCAGCAGCGGTGCCAATAAGGTAAGAAAAGCTCGTTTTATCTCTCGTATAAAAAAATGTTATCTCTCTCTTTCCCTTTATTGCCCTGCGCGTGCGCGTGCGCGTGTATTAGCTTGTTTTCATCGGCCCTCCCCCTCCTGCAATGATCGGTGCTCCTTCATGCGCTCGTCCTTCTTCAAAAATCTCGAGCCGACGAGAGCAAGACTGACCCTCGATGAGGGGAGCTTGCGCCTGGTGTTTATTAACTCGCAACGAATGCGAGCCATCGATTTATAGTACATGTTCTTTGTTGCACCGGCGTCTTTGTGACGTCCATCAATGAATGCCATCCAAGTCGAGGAGGGGAAAGAAAGCGAATAACCGATATAACAAAGGGCAATTTTGAGCGTGCTGTGCGTGTAACCGAAAGGGAATAAGGAAAGCGACCTAGCTGCTTTTAGCCGTCCGTCAGGTCGAAAAAAATAAGGAGCACACGAGCGTTGCCATGAGTAAATAGTCGCTAAGCGGCAATCCGCTTTGAAAGCGCGCTCTCTCCGTAATGTGGGGATTTTGAAGCGTTCTCCGGCTAAGATTCGACTACACGTTCCCGCTCATGGACGTAGGTATACATTGAATTTACGGAACCCGTGCTGCAGCCGCTCGATCACCGGCTCTTTTCTTCTTCGAGTCTTTTTCCTTCCATGTATGTCAAACTGATTTTTTCTCTCTTCCTTTTTTCTCTTATTGCTTTTTCCGTGGATCTTTCGGGCGGAAAAGTTTCATGTTAATATCTTCTTTTTCTTCCTTTCTGGTATTCTTGTACTCAGCATTTGCGATGGAAATTATATCGGACATCCCATGTATGCGTGCGCGCCGTTGTTTCCTTCCGATATTGTCGAGATTTTCAATCGTTCAAATTGCATTCAAAGGATGTTCTTGTTTTTATAAAAACTCTATCGTTATCGGTGCATAGTAATATGATTGGTCTCTCCTGCTTGAAAATCGAAAATTTTTAATGAGAAATAATTAAATATTCGTCGATTAAATAACTAAAATTCGTTGATCAGAAACATTGCATTTTTTATGGGTGCTATCGTAAAACAGGTTTCATTCAATCCGTGTGTTCGAGCATCGGAATAATACAGCAAAATTCAGCTCAAAAAGGAATTTTCGCGCCAAGCAGAGATGCGAGAAAACAATGCCGAGCTAAAGAAAGTTACGAAGCGTTTAATGCCTTCATTGTTCCACAAAACGGCTTTTTCTTTCTACTTCTCTTACTCTTCTTCGTTCTTTATTTTGCCAAGAGTAAAGCAATGCGAGAATTTATCGGCGAGAAACTATAATCATTATCTGTTCCGAGGGATCCGACGCGGGAAAGCCGTTCTCTACTCGGTTAAGAAGAAATAACGATAGCTGCTCTTCTTCTTTCAGCGAGAAGCCAAAGGACTTGGACGCTTTCTCGTTGAGAAAGCGAGCGAGAAAGCGACAATTGTGCGTTTACGTGGCTCTTCGACAACTGTTCTGCGGGCTAACGAGCTCGTAAAACCGCTGGTTAACACGCAATATCTCGGTTAATAAGCAAGACTGTACGTTGCATGAAAATTTATCTCGCTCCGTGCATCTCGAAGATTTCCGCAAGCTGGGAAGGGAGACCGAGTGCGAGCAGCCGAAGCTCAAGTCAGAGAAAGAAAGAGAGAGAGAGAGAAGAGAGAGCGAGAGAGAGAAGAGAGAGAAGAGAGAGAGAAGAGAGAGAAGAGAGAGAAGAGAGAGAAGAGAGAGAGAAGAGAGAGAAGAGAGAGAAGAGAGAGAAGAGAGAGAAGAGAGAGAAGAGAGAGAGAAGAGAGAGAAGAGAGAGAAGAGAGAGAAGAGAGAGAAGAGAGAGAGAAGAGAGAGAGAAGAGAGAGAGAGCGATATAGAGAAGAGAAAGAGAGAGAAGAGAGAGAGAGCAAGAGAGAGAGAAGAGAGAGAGCGAGAGAGAGAAGAGAGAGAGAAGAGAGAGAGCGAGAGAGAGAAGAGACAGAGAGAGAAAAGAGAGAGAGAGGGAGAGAGAGAGAGATAGAGAGAGAAGAGAGAGCGAGTGAGAAGAGAGAGCGAGAGAGAAGAGATACTGCGGGAGTTGCATGCGAATACACAGTCAATCGAGTATTAAGCTGACAGCTTCTTTTTGTTATGGCTTCGTTTTTACGGCGCTAGTGCTGTTCTGCACTAATGTTGCTGGCCCGTTCTCGATACCATCGTCGCGAGAATCGGCTTCTCCTGCTCAGGTGTATACGAGGTGTGATCAAAAAATAAGGTGACTTTTTATTTTTTATAAAAAATATTCATTTATTCATCTAAAATTATGATAGCCTCTTCAAAATAATTCCCCTCTGATACAATGCATTTGGGCCAGCGCTTTTTTTAGTCGTCAAAACACTTCTGAAATGCACTTTTGGGTATTGCCTTGAGCTCCTTCAGCGATGCAGCCTTAATCTCCTCAATCGTCGTAAATCTTCGTCCTTTCTTGGGCCTTTTCAATTTTGGAAAGAGGAAAAAGTCGCAGGGGGCCAAGTCTGGTGAATACGGTGGCTGAGGCATGATGGTAGTATTGTTTTTGGCCAAAAAACTACTCACTAGTAACGACGTGTGCGCAGGAATTTTGTTGACACACGTGCCATACCCAAAACATCCGTTAAAATCGATTGGCATGAGCCAAACGATATGTTAAGATCATCAGCTACTTCTCTAATCATGATTCGACGATTTTATAACACAATTTCATTCACTTTCTGAACATTTTCGTCGGTTTTTGACGTGCTGGGGCGTCCGGAGCGAGGTTCATCGTTAACATTTTTTCGGCCCTCTTGGAATAACTTATACCACTTATAAACATTTTTTTTGCTCAGAGTTGACTCACCGTACGCCACTGTCAACATTTCAAGAGTTTTCAAGCACTTAATACCACTTTTTACACAAAAATTAATACAAACTCTTTGCTCCATTATTTTCAACAGCAAAAAATGGCTGAGCACGCAAACACGAGTCTAACCTTTATGCCTCTCACATAAAAACAACACATGTTATATAGTCGAAACTGTGAACATATGATCATGATGAGTGTACCAACATAACAAAAAAAAAAAAAAAAAAAAATTTGAAATTAGAGTGTACAGAACGCGCGAAATTCAAAAAGTCACCTTAATTTTTGATCAAACCTCGTATATCTTTCTGCTTCTCCAAAGCGTTTTCGATTTGTTCTTTGTCGCTTCGATTTGTTCGCTATGGTAATAATTTCAAATTTTTTTAGAATATATAAAAATGCAAAAAAAATTATTACAAAAAAGTATAGGAGAAAGAAGTATCGAAATATCTAATGCGTTAATTATATACCAATCTAGTATAAAAACGTGCGTGGTAGAAAAAAAAAAAAGAGTTAACAGACGGTGACGTATGGACAGACGTAACCAGCCGTCAGTTTGTTAATTACAATTGCACCTTTCAAACAGACATTTATTTTTTGCTTTCTGTACAAACTCTTACGGTGCGTAACGAAAAGAAAGGAGAGGTAGAGAATGGATTTAAGTGCAGGAAATAAAGCACGTTAATTAGATAGAGCTTCGACAAAGTTGCTCCAAGCACATTAGAAATTTCTCGTACCTGCACCTTGGTGGCGGCCGGCTTGCTCAAGCGTGGGCTCCTGGAAAATTATGCATGTTTGAGTAAGCCGAGATTGCGCGCACCTTTTTCGAGTGGCTCCAAGCTTGTTGCATTAGATTCGAGTGTAAACATCGGGAAAAATAACAATCGATGCAGACGGTTGGCGTGTTTCACGTAGTTTCTATAATAATCGTTCTTGTTGTATATGTCATCCAAGCCGTTCCAATAAGATCGCTATGCTTTTGCGTTGCTCTAAAATGTTCAATTTAACGAAGATAAGTTTTGTGCTGTCTTATGGATGAATGTGTTTGACCGTCAATGATTTTTCCGCTTCGCGAATGTACAGAACTCCGAAAATATGATTTAATGTCGATGGTTATATATAATAAATTTCTCTGCTACTCGTTCAAGTAGTGCATTGATACCATATTAGCGACGTTTTTCTTTATAAGTAAAAATATATTCACCTTATTTTATGAAATTTAATTATGAAATGTATAATATAGCTATAGGAAAATAGAAAGACCATCTGTAATATAATATTAAAATGCATAAATAACTAGTAACGTAGTATATCTATCAAAATGCATCAAAGCGAAAGAGCTAACAGGATCGAGATAGATGGAGATAAAGAGTAAGAGAGAAAGAGAGAAAGAGAGAAAGAGAGAGCTTGAAGGGACACTCGAGATTGTTGGTGATGCAGCGGCGACGGGCAAATAAATCAAAAGCAATTAGACGCACCACAATAAGGCGAAACAAAACAGCGCTCAGGACAGCAAAACTAGCATTCGACATTGTGCGCGCGTCTGCCGCGTGCGAAGCGCCCGGG
This sequence comes from Chalcis sispes, assembly GCA_949987625.1. Taxonomy (NCBI): domain Eukaryota; kingdom Metazoa; phylum Arthropoda; class Insecta; order Hymenoptera; family Chalcididae; genus Chalcis; species Chalcis sispes. The sequence goes on from OX465098.1 coordinate 45,074,887, forward strand.
CGAAACAGGATCGTTTGCCACTCGCCGCACACCCGCAAGTGCCTGCACCCGGCATTTTCTCTCTCCGGCGTCGCTTTCTGTCTCTCTCTCTCTCTCTCTCTCTCGCCAACTCACTTTCCCATTGTAAGCTATTGTAATTCTTCAGAAAGGCACGTACTGCCGACGTGCAAAACGCTAATGGCTTCCGGACGCAGCTCGCTAGCCGAAAGAGCAAAGGAGACAAAGAAAAAGTTGACCGTAATAACGGCTATGCCGAACCAAACAGCCTTCCCTTCTTTCCTTCTGTACTTTCTTTCTTGCTGCCGTTCCGCCTTCCGTCACTTACACTTGTATCCTCGTCCTCCTTTTCTCTTCCGTGTCTTTTCTTTCGAGTTACTTTACTGCGGCTTCGTTTTCCCGATAACTCAAATTTTATCACGATTTTTCTCGAGTTATCACTGTACACTTCGAGCCTTTTAATTGCATTATTTTGACGTTACTATTTCAATATATTCTCCAGTGCTATTCCTTCAGATCTAGTTTTAATTAAAGATCAAATATAAGCTTTAATTATACTAACGATTAAATACTACATTTGCAAGAATTTTATACTGCTTTTTATCATTACTCATTTAATTTTATCTTTATTTTATTTCTCGCCATTGTTTATAAAATAATATTAATACAGTTATTTCAAGTTAATAATTTTTATTGCATCTACTGATGAATTATATACTTAAAACGTAAAAGTATTATCACCTTATCGTTGTTTCACGTGAGCTTTTTTTCTTACATGAAGCTCCAATTCAGTGAAAAATTAATAACTCACAAAAGAAAAAACATTATCTAGAAAAAAAAAGAAAAATATTGCATTGGCATAGAAATCAAAGTAAACGATGTCGTTGATACAGGACGATATTGTAGGTGGAATTTTGCATAGGCGAATAATTTATCGGACAAGGCACACGAGGCAGTCGCCTCGAGATTTCTTCGGGCCGGCGTTGCATAACTCGCCCCGGTGTAATCGCGAGCGCTGATAGTTTTCAGAAAGCGAAACACGCGAAAACGTACATTTCGCCCGGGTGTAAATATAATTTAATTGGTTTCTCGGAATAGGAGACTGCGCGCCGAGGCTCGCTGAAAAAGCGCACGAGCCAGAACGAAAGTCGCGGCGTCTTTTTACTTCTGGTTATACTCCGAGATCGAAAGCGCGAAATTGCGTCGTCTTGGCTGCACATATACCGGGTATATTCCGGGCGAAAGCCGCAAAATGCGCCAACCCCGCCGACGAAAACTCTCTCCTACTTCTACGATGATTTTCTTAAGGAATTTTTACGCGTGCGCGCTCGTTCTCGTTTTTTCGCCCCGATGTGGAAAGAAGCTTGAAACTTTATTAAAAGTTTTCCGCGCTAGCTCACGTTACCATCGAAACGAACGAAATTAAAATATTGTTCTCTGTAAATCTACGAGAATAACTGTTTGTAAGTTGAAATTTCGCGCGAGAGCCGAAACTTTTCTGTTCTCCGCTCTTCTCGACACTTCTGTTCTCACTTTCACGGACCCGTTCAATTTTCACTTACATAAGCTACGACATTTTTTTCTGATTATAATCTAACTTTGGTGCATCACCATTTCTACTGTTTCACGATATATAGAAGATTGTAAAGAAACAACGAGGATACCATTACTCTTTATGGTTTTACAAACTTATCATTATTTTTAATTTCAATTTTATCGGCATGCTACGCATATTGTGCAAAATAAAGTTAAAAAGCAGTGGCCTTGTCAAAGATCGTTTTAACTCGGTCATTCACTCGGTCGTTCGGCACCCAGCGATTCGATAATATAACGGGGAAACGACGGGAGCTGTTTAAAAAGGCAAGTCTGCTTTAGCTTAAAAAGCCAACTTCAAAGAAAGCGCCGACACAGACGCAAATCGCGGTTGAAAATAAACAGACAATAATTAGCCATATGTACAGGATAAGGAACAAGGCTTGAATGGATTTTAAGCTTGCATTTTGTTTCGGAAGGTGTAGCTCGACTTACATAGCTCCGATAGTGGCAGTCAGATGTGCTCGCGCGCGTCTCGACACGTGTGCCGTATATGCCAGCTTCGTTTGGCTCATCATGGTACGTGAACTAAAAATAAGCCAAGTTAATAACTTGTCCGGTAATACTTTGTCGCAGTCGCCACGATCTCCGCGTTCTTAATCTCCCGCTCGAGACGAATATCTTCTTCTATTTTCGAAGCCCTCGCGTACATGCGTCCGATGGACGGACCGACACCGAGTAGTAGTATCTCGGAAAAGATATGGAGTAAATGCACGAGCTTGAGTGCACTCCTCAAACGATTCTAATCGACTAGGTTTTCGATTATTTTATATAAAAATATTTTTGTTTATGAAGGAATATAAAAACTCGGAATATAAATACAATTAAATTGACGAATGCATTTGTGCGTTTTATCTACATATATGTATGTATATATTTAATTGTATTCTTTATAATTTCACATACGAGTATTATTTATATAATTTTCTCTCTCCCTCTACCTCTTTCTTTATCTTATCGCAGTTTAAGAGAATAAATACCGAATCAAAAGACGTTTCGAATATATATATATATATATATATATATATATATATATACAGCATGTCGGAAAAGTTCCCGAACTTATTTTGTAGCGCTTGTACGAGTGGCGCCACCTCTTGGATGACACCGGTACTATGTTGCTACATCCCTCTGGAGTGTCTGAGAATTTTTTCACCAGTATCCGTTCATTAGTTGCCGAGATAAACGTGCTTGAGTGAAAGTGTATTTAGTACCCCGGTACAAGGAACCGGGTACAAGGATCGTGGAGTTTGCTGGATGACAATGCGCCTGCTCATTCTTCGAACATTGTGAAGCGTTATCTCGCCGAAAATCAGATCCCACGCATCAATCACGCCCCATACTCGCCAGATCTGGCTCCAGCCGACTTTTTCCTATTTCCCAAGCTAAAAATGGCCTTGAAAGGACGATTTTTTGAAGATGTACCGAGCGTCTCACAGCGATAACTTTAGAGGAGTACCAGAGAGCCTTCGAATCACTCATGGAGCGCTCAAATGAGTGTATATCTAGGGAAGGGGACTATGTTGAAAGTTAACTGGAATAAATTTCTTTAGATGTAATTTTCGATTTTATATTTCAAAAGTTCGGGAACTTTTCCGACATACTGTGTATATACGTATATATATATATATATATATATATATATATATATATGTATGTATGTATGAATGTATATTTGCACAGATAAATATTCGTATAGATTAATCTTAAATACTGAAGCAGATATCTTAATATTGAACCATCTCTGAACTTGTTGTCTATATATTTCATGTCTTACGACAAATTTTTATATTTTTCTTAATAGTTTACAAATCATACGAGAGTGGGGTGAAAATTTTCCGTTCTAGCCTAGAGATGGCGCCAACAGGTCAAGTGTTTGACTTGTAGTTTGTAGCCCGACATCTCATCACTATCTTGCATATAAATTTTCAGATCGATTTCTCTGTTAGTGTACATTTAAGAGCCGATTGAACTAGACGCCTCAATTGCGTTTATTTTTAATTACGTGAAAATGAAAAAATCAGAGTAGCGTATGGTCATCAACTACTTCTATTTAAAAGGCCTAACATCATTACAAATTAAAGAAGAGCTGGCCTCCACACTGAAAAACTGTTCTCCATCATATTCAACAGTTAAACAGTGGGTTTCTGAATTTAAGAAGGTCACATGAGCACTTCTGACGAACCACGTTTAGGACGCCCTGTTGAGGTCACAACTCCTGAAATGACTGAAAACATTCATAAAATAGTGGTGAAGACTAGAAATTAGATGAAAAGGAGATAGCTGAGACTACTAAGATGTCAACTGAACGTGTAGGCAATATTTTACATGAAAATTTGAGGATAGAGAAGCCCTGTGCTAATTGGTACCGTGTTTGCCAACGGTCAAAAATTCGCCCGGAAAACTGTTTCAAATAAAAATTTGGCGCTGTACAAGCGAAACCCTAGCGTATTTTTGCGTCGTTTTATAACTGTAGATGAAACTTGGATTCAACACTACGCTCCTGAAAGTAAACAACAATCGAACCAATAGATTGGGCCAGGTGAACGAAAAAAGGCAAATCAATGAATTGAAGTTTGAATTTTTACCCCAACCACCATATTTACCAGATTTAGCCCTCCGCGACAATCATTTGTTTTCTTACCTTAAAAAATGGCTTGATGACCGCACGCTTCTCTGATTTGTCCATTTTCACGTAAGCAGTTGAGGCATCTTGTTCTATCAACTCTCCACTATACACTAACAAAGCAATCGACCTGAAAACTTATATACAACCTAGTGATATGTAGGGTCAAGTTAGATTTGTGAGCTTCGATTAGAAAATCTAAAAATTTATTCACAAATAATGAATTAATTATGCTATCTGCAAAAGTCACATTATTATAAACAATATTTAATTTATGTAAAACAATGTAATATACCAGGCTGTTTAATAAGTTTTGCGGTTCGATAAGAGAGGTTTTTGCTATTAGCCTAAATTTCTTTTTGTTATGTTGGTACACTCTTCATATGAATGTATGTGAAGTTTCATTTCAATCTGTCAATTCATTCTTTGTTTACAAGCCATTTAGTATCGACGTGTCACAGTATTTTTTTACAATGGAAAAAATCGAGTATCGTGCAGCGATTGAATTTTTATTTTTAGAAGGTTTAAAAGCAAAGGAAATTTATGAACGAATGTGGAAAGTGTATAAGGACTCTTCGCCTTCACATAGTACAGTAGAAAGATGGATTGCTGAATTTAAACGTGGTCGTACAAGTCTTGAAGACGATCCGCGTCAAGGACGTCCAAAAACAGCAACAACACCAGAGATCGTAGAAAAAATACAGGATATCGTATTGGAAAATCGTCGAGTGACTAAAAGAGATTTAGTAGAAGCCCTAGGCATCTCATTGGGCAGTGTAAGCAATATTTTGACTGAAGTATTGGGTTTCAGAAAGCTGTGTGCACCATGGGTGCCGCATTCGCTAACAATGGAGCAAAAACATATTCGAATGCGACTTTCTCAGCAACATTTAGAGCGTTTTAGAAAGGATAAAGTAGATTTTGTGCGTCGATTCATTACTATGGATGAGACTTGGGTCTATCACCATGATCCTGAATCAAAACAAGAGGCTAAGGAGTGGTGTGAAACTGGTTCTTCGGCTCCGAAACGAGTTCGTGTCCAGAAATCGGCCAAGAAGGTGTTAGCATCAGTTTTTTGGGATGCGGAAGAAATTTTGTTTGTGGATTACTTGCAAACTGGTAAAACAATAAATTCTGAATATTATTGTGACCTTTTAGACCAGCTGAAGGAAAAAATTCGTGAAAAAAGTCCCGCTTTGCAGAAGAAAAAAATCCTTTTTCATCAGGACAATGCACCGTGTCACAAGAGCATTTTGACAATGGCTAAAATCCATGAATTAAAGTTCGAATTGTTGGAGCATCCACCGCATTCACCAGATTTGGCCCCTATCGACTTCCATCTGTTTTCAGGCCTAAAAAAATTCATGCTTGGAAAGCGTTTTTCATCAAATGATGAGGTCATAACAGACGTGGAAGCGTATTTTGCAGCCCTTCCAGATTCTCAATTCAGGGATGGAATTCATAAACTGGAATTTCGTTGAAACAAGTGTATTGATGTTCAGGGAGGCTATACTGAATGATAAAGTGTATTTCAAACCATAAAATTGTGTTTTTCTTATCGGACCGCAAAACTTATTGAACAGCCAGGTATTTTCTCGAAATACAAATGACAGCACGTAGATATTTAAAAATAAGCTTTGATTTTAAAACGGTCGTAATAAATGTAATTTAAAAATTTGTCATCCGTTTAAAAATATTTTACTTGTGATTTAATTAAATATTAATTCAATACAATAAGTTTATTCAAAACGAAAAATATTTATTGCGCATTATGGAATGTTGTAATAGGTAGTAATATAACACATCGTTCAATAAGTCCCGAGACTAACCCAGAGATGGTGCTAGTAGTACCAAACTGGCCACGTTGCTATAGAGTGCGAACCTTTACATAAAACGTGTAAAAATTTCACGTCGATCGGATCACAGACAGCAGAGTTATCGAGGTTAGAGTAATGTCACTTTGTAATTTGTTTGAAAAATGGAAAAAAGCGAGTTTCACGTGTTGATAAAACATTGTTTTTTAATGGGTAAAAACATCGTAGAAGCCCAGCAATGGCTTGAAAAATATTACCCGGACTCCTCTCCATCCAAACCAACGATTTGTCGTTGGTATGCTGAGTTTAAACGTGGTCGTACGAACACAAACGATGCGGAACGTTCGGGTAGGCCATTGGAAGCCGTTACACAGGAAAATGTGAGTGAAGTGTTAAAAATTGTAATGAAAAATCGCAAAGTGAAGGTCCGTGAGATCGCAGAAATGACACAGATATCATCTGGATGCGTATTTTCAATCCTTCATGAAAAATTGAGCATAAAAAAGGTTTTTTCCAAGTGGGTGCCGTGATTGCTTTCAGTGGAACAAAAACAGCAACGAGTCGACGATTCAGAGAGCTGTTTATCGCTATTTACTCGCAATAAAAAAGATTTCCTGCATCGATACGTGACCATGGATGAAACATGGATACATCATTTCACTCCGGAGTCGAATCGGCAATCATCTGAGTGGCGCATGGCTGGCGAAAGCCGCCCAAAGCGTCCAAAAACGCAGCAGTCTGCTGGCAAAGTCATGGCGTCTGTTTTTTGGGATACACATGGCGTGATTTTCATTGACTACCTGGAAAAAGGTAAATCGATCAACAGTGATTATTATATTGACTTGTTGGTACGTTTGAAGGAGAAGATCGCAGCAAAACGACCGCACATGAAGAAGAAAAAAATCCTTTTTTACCAAGACAATGCACCATGCCACAAGTCCATGAAAACAATGGCAAAATTGAACGAATTGGGCTTTGATTTGCTACCCCACCCCCCGTATTCGCCAGATTTAGCCCCCAGCGACTACGGGCTCTTTGCTGATCTCAAAAAAATGCTCCAGGGAAAAAAATTTGGCTCGAATGAGAAGGTCATTGCCGAAACTGAAGCCTATTTTTAAGCAAAGGATAAATCCTTCTATAAACATGGTATAGAAATGTTGGAAAGGCGTTGGAAAGATTGTATCACTCTAAAAAGAGATTATATTGATGAATAAAAATGATTTTTGAAAAAAAATGTTGTTTTCGTTGTTAGTCTCGGGACTTATTGAACGATGTGTTATATACATGTATACTTAGATATAAAAAATAGGTACGCAATTTTTTTTCTTCTTGTTATATCTTCATCATAGATTATATATATTAATTTAATATTTAGGAAACTAAATATATTAAATATTAAATTTTTTTCTTTATCGATAGTAAATGCTCGTATAGATTAATTCAGCTCTATCGATTGTCTAACGTTACAAATAACTAAAGCATAATTTAACAAACATGTTAATGAAAACAATTACAAGGAGGCAAGGAAAAAGTATAATATTCAATAAATTAACGTCGACATCAAGATCTGGTTATAAATTTCAAGTTGTATGTTTTATATCGACTTGTCTTGCTTGCGTAAAGACATCGGTAGTTAGAAAAACTCGTTTTCCTCTATCCCCATCTTATAGTGTACTTCCCAGCCAGTAATAAGTGCACAAGAAATCGAGAGCGAAGATTTATGATAGTACGGAACGTCTGAATCAATCACAGCGACACAATAATCTATGCATATGTATATATATATATATAACACATCGTTCAATAAGTCCCGAGACTAACAACGAAAACAACATTTTTTTTCAAAAATCATTTTTATTCATCAATATAATCTCCTTTTAGAGTGATACAATCTTTCCAACGCCTTTCCAACATTTCTATACCATGTTTATAGAAGGATTTATCCTTTGCTTCAAAATAGGCTTCAGTTTCGGCAATGACCTCCTCATTCGAGCCAAATTTTTTTCCCTGGAGCATTTTTTTGAGATCAGCAAAGAGTCAGTAGTCGCCTGGGGTCAAATCTGGCGAATACGGGGGGTGGGGAAGCAAATCAAAGCCCAATTCGTTCAATTTTACCATTGTTTTCATGGACTTGTGGCATGGTGCATTGTCTTGGTGAAAAAGGATTTTTTTCTTCTTCATGTGCGGTCGTTTTGCTGCGATCTCCTCCTTCAAACGTACCAACAAGTCAATATAATAATCACTGTTGATCGATTTACCTTTTTCCAGGTAGTCAATGAAAATCACGCCATGTGCATCCCAAATACAGACGCCATGACTGCCAGCAGACTGCTGCGTTTTTGGACGCTTTGGGCGGCTTTCGCCAGCCATGCGCCACTCAGGTGATTGCTGATTCGACTCCGGAGTGAAATGATGTATCCATGTTTCATCCATGGTCATGTATCGACGCAGGAAATCCTTTTTATTGCGAGTAAATAGTGATAAACAGCTCTCTGAATCGTCGACTCGTTGCTGTTTTTTATCCACTGAAAGCAATCGCGGCACCCACTTGGGAAAAACCTTTTTCATGCTCAATTTTTCATGAAGGATTGTGATTACGCTTACAGATGATATCTGTGTCATTTCTGCAATCTCACGGACCTTCACTTTGCGATTTTTCATTACAATTTTTAACGCTTCACTCACATTTTCCTGTGTAACGGCTTCCAATGGCCTACCCGAACGTTCCGCATCGTTTGTGTCCGTACGACCACGTTTAAACTCAGCATACCAACGACAAATCGTTGGTTTGGATGGAGAGGAGTCCGGGTAATATTTTTCAAGCCATTGCTGGGCTTCTACATTGTTTTTACCCATTAAAAAACAATGTTTTATCAACACGCGAAACTCGCTTTTTTCCATTTTTCAAACAAATTACAAAGTGACATTACTCTAACCTCGATAACTCTGCTGTCTGTGATCCGATTGACGTGAAATTTTTACAAGTTTTATGTAAAGGTTCGCACTCTATGGAAACGTGGCCAGTTTGGTACTACTAGCACCATCTCTGGGTTAGTCTCGGGACTTATTGAACGATGTGTTATATTTAAGTTGGCAAAAGGATATGCAACATGAGAACTATTGGTTTTGTCGAAGAATTAGATTGCATATCATTAGTTAAAAAGTGGGTGGCATTAAGATTAAAAAATGCAAAATAAATTATTAATATATATATATTGATAATTATCGTTGCAAAGTTTCTTGATAATTTATTTTCATATCATATCAATATATATTTTGATAATTATCGTTGTAAAGTTTCTTGAGAATTCATTTTGCATTTTTTAATCTTAATGCCACTCACTTTTTAACTAATGACATGCGATTTAATTCTTCGATAAAACCAATAGTCCTCGTGCTGTGCATATCCTTTTGCCGACTTGAATTATGGATGTATACATTCTGTCAAAAAAGTACCGGGAATTGTCGATTTAAATCTGGCGGGGCAATTTAGGCAGGTAAAATTTTTTTTCTAGGTTGGTACAACTGTCTTTAATGACTATACCAAATTTGAGCGGAATCTGTCAACGAGTGTGTTTACAGTAGCTGGTTAAGTCAGTCGATATCAATAGTGCGTGCCGATTTTTTACCATGGGTGATTACGTTGAACAAAGAATTTGTCTAAAATTTTGTGTTGCGAATGAAATTTTGTGTGCCGATGCATTGAAAATGTTACAAAAGGCTTTTGGTGGTAAAGCACTATCGAAAACCCGTGCGTATGAGTGGTACAAAGCCTTCAAGGAGGGTCGTGAAGTCGTCGAAGACTTGCCTTGTTCCGGACAGCCATCAACGGCTTCGACCGCAGATAACGTCGATAAAATTAAGGAAATGGTGCTTGAAAACCGTCATACCAACTTGAGAGAGATAGCACATGAACTTGAGATATCCCACGAGTCCACACGTACGATTTTAATTGATATTTTGGGCATGAGAAAGGTGGTCGCAAGACACGATAACGCGCCGTCTCACCGAGCTACGATTGTGACCGACTTTCTCGCCAAAAACTCAACGAACACGCTTGAACAACCATCGTATTCGCCGGATTTGGCTCCCTGTGAATTCTTCCCCTTCCCAAAACTTAAATTGCCGCTCCGTGGCACCCGTTTTCAGTCGATTGAAGCCATAAAACAAAATTCGGCGCGCGAGCTGAAGGCCACTGACTTAACCAGCTACTGTAAACACACTCGTTGACAGATTCCGCTCAAACTTGGCATAGTCATTAAGGACAGTTGTATCAACCGAGAAAAAAAAATTTTACCTGCCTAAATTGCCTCGCCAGATTTAAATCGGCGATTCCCGGTATTTTTTGACAAAATGTATATACTATCTCTTAAAAAAAAAACTTTTTACAAAAGGTAGAATGTTGGCAAGTAGAAGTTATTTTGTATCTCATTTTAAAAACATTATTTTTCAATTTTTCAAACATACAATTTATAGATAAAAAATTTGTATAATTTTAATATGACCATATTTTTAAAACTACTTTTTGTTTTTTACATATTTGTACTATTTCATGTTTCATTAATTAATTGTATATTTACAAACTTAATGTCGTAACATTTTTTATAAAAGATTGATTTCATAAAAAATGTTTAAATAATACAGTTGTTCTTTTGACTAATACAGTTTCACAGATCACTTGGATTTATAAAAACTTATATTTTACATTTTTCCTTAATTGATGATAAAATTATGGCTGCTTAGTGAATTTATTTTTAGAGCTTTATACATAATTTTATAATTTCACCTACAGATAGCTGCGAAATCAAAAAAATTGTCAAGAATTTGTTTTCTTTGTTTCACATTTTGCACATTGTACCATGTATTACGTAACTTTATTTATATGATCCGGCTTCCAAATTTTAATTATAATTAATTAAATAATCTATTTACTATTTATTTGCAATAATTTCTAATGTAAGTGAAGCAAAGCAATGAAATTTTACCATTATTAAAATTCAAATTTCAGTTAAAGAAGGTTGTGAAATCTGTAAAAAAAATTGTCAAGTATTTCGATTTGCTTTTTCTTTAGATCGAAAAATTGATGTATGTAATACATTTACTATAGATAAGCTATTTCATTTGCTAAAAACATATTTTGACAAAAAGTCTATGCAACTTATCAATAATTATATCGATAGCTGATAAATAATTAATAGATATATGGTACGTAGATGTTGAGTTTGCATTAAAAAAACATACAATAAAGAGTATTGATATTTAAAACAAAGAATAATATTTAAAAAAATTTTAAAAATCATATTTTAAAATTTTACTAAACATTAATATAAGTTTAAAAAATATTTAAAATCAATATAATTGTTGCGAATATATGATAAATGCTTGACTATTAAAAACTGTTGATAAACTAGCGTGACGAAATGTGTTCAAAACGTGGATTTTCAATACGTTTTAGATGAAAATGCAATAAAATATACTTACCCGTGGAAAATCATATCTCTGTTTTTTACTCTTTCAACACGCAAGTATCCTACCATTTTCGAATAATTTTTTAAAAAATTTATGTTAGACGATTTATGATTTTCCACGTGTAAGAATATTTTTTAATAATTTTTAAAAAAGTTATTTGGAACTTCTGAACACTTGCGTGTTGAAATCGTAAAAAACGGAGATATGATTCTCTACGTGTAATTATATTTTATTGCATTTTAATCTAAAACGTATTGAAAACCCACGTTTTGAATACATTTTGTCACGCTAGTTTACCAACAGTTTTTAATAGTCAAGCATTTATCATATATTCGCAACAATTATATTGATTTTAAATATTTTTTAAATTTATATTAATTTTTAGTCAAATTTTAAAATATGATTTTTAAAATTTTTTTAAATATCATTCTTTTTTTTAAATATCAATACTCTTTATTGTATGTTTTTTTAATGCAAACTCAGCATCTACATACCATATATCTATTTATTATCAGCTATCGATATAATTATTGATAAGTTGCATAGACTTTTTGTCTAAATATGTTTTTAGCAAATGAAATAGCTTATCTATAGTAAATGTATTACATACATCAATTTTTCGATCTAAAGAAAAAGCAAATCGAAATACTTGACAATTTTTTTTACAGATTTCACAACCTTCTTTAGCTGAAATTTGAATTTTAATAATGGTAAAATTTCATTGCTTTGCTTCACTTACATTAGAAATTATTGCAAATAAATAGTAAATAGATTATTTAATTAATTATAATTAAAATTCGGAAGCCGGATCATATAAATAAAGTTACGTAACACATGGTACAATGTGCAAAATGTGAAACAAAGAAAACAAATACTTGACAATTTTTTTGATTTCACAGCTTTCTGTAGGTGAAATTATAAAATTATACATAAAGCTCTAAAAATAAATTCAGATAATAATAAATTTAGATATTTATAATACCCTTCCATAAAATTTTTAAATATAAAATACTTAATGTTATATGGTGAAGATATATCGAGTTATTCCATCAATTTAAATGTATTACATTCACATCAATGATAATGCAATTAAAAAATTTAAAAAAGAATATAAAAATCAAATATTTAGTTAATAACTTCACTTTTTCTTATTAAACTTTGCTTGACACTTTTAAAAAAAGTTTAATTGGTAACAACAAAAAAATTCCCTTTAATGTCTGTATTACACATTTGTCTTCGGTATCTGATTCCAGCCAATAATTGTTTTTACTTGTTGTCACCTTATATCATTGATTTTAATTATACTTCGTACCTTCACCATAGTATCTGTATGAACTTGATATCTTCTAACCATTTTTGGTGCAATCCTCAAACGTTCTTTTGACTTGCATCTATTTTTTATTAATACAGCAACCCGCACTCATCTTACCAAACATACTCAAATATATTGTACAAATTACATTACATATTTATACATTTTATATTAATCCATTATTCAGCATTTATTGTTAATCACTTCACTTTTTCTTATTAAACTTTGCTCGACACTTTTTAAAAAAGTTTAATTGGTAACAACAACAAAATTCCTTTTAATTTCTGTAGTACACATTTGTCTTCGGTATCTGATTCCAGATTTTCATAACTAATAATTGCCGCATACATTCAAATTTAGATCCTAGTACATATAAGCAGCTTAAATAAATTAATTTAATTTGTTATATAAATCTTTAGAAGTAACATTTTATACATATACAACAGAATTCCAGTTGCAGACATTTATTCTTTAGTAGACTCCGAAGCATTATGAATCCACCCAAGATTTCATTTTAGCAATTACTAAATTAATGTCTTCTATATTATATTAAAAGATTCATCAATTTTGTATATGATTAAAATATTTAACATCGTACCCTTTCAAATCTCTATCTATATATATTAACGGGTTACTCCCACTTGCGATTTTGAAAAAATCGATTTTTTGTTAATTGCATTTTTTTGAAGTATAAGTATCTGAGAATATGGCCTGGAAATTTCAAGTCAATCCGAAAAATATTGACTGAGATATGAGTGTTGAAAGAGAAGAATCCGTTGTGTAAACAACCGGCAAATAAAACTTTAAACGCGTTTTTCTCGAAATGGCATTTCTGAAGTCGGTGACCAAGATTACTCAAACACTAATAAACCGATCTTCTTGAAATTTTGCAGGCTTATTTAATACAAAAAAATGTAGTCTTTAATCGTTCGATTTTTTGTTTAAAAAAAATGGCCATTTTATAGCCAAAAAACGGCCGTTTTTTTCGTTAAAATCGAACCATTAACTTTGACTGTCCGCCATTTTGTAAAAAATGAATATTTTTTTAAATCCTTTCATTAAAGACTAGTTTATACTTATATTTAACTAAATCTATCCACATTTTTTGTTTCAAATGATCCACTTCGCCGCAACGTTGGTCACCGCAAACCGTATAAATAAAAACACTATTTCATTGGCGGCCATTTGCCACTTAACAATGTAATATTTTGCAATAAAAAAATTACTGAAAGTTCTTCAGGATGTATTCTGTAAGATGATATAATAATCGTTTAAAAAAGTTTTGTAGTTTTCTTTAAAAAAATTCATGAAAAAGGCCTTTTTTGTTGAGCTACAACTGGGGGTAACCCCTTAAATTTTTATTAAAAACGAGAAAGGACGAGGTTATAAAAAGGTAAACTAGCAGTATGCTAGCACAATACAAGGCGCGCACGTTACGCGCAGGCGCGCTCGCCTTAACGCACTTATTTACACACATTATATATATAAAGGAAGTGACGTCAGGGAAGAGAAGAAACAGGAAGGAGACGAAGAAATTATAAAGTAAAAATTAGAAAACCATATATATAGATATACATAGTAAGAAAAAAGTAATGATTTATCGTAAAAAGACACGTTTTTTATGAAACTTTTTGTAGTCATTAAATATAAACTTATATAAAGCTTCTAATATGAATGGTATTAAAATATTTTGGCTTCAATATTAAAAAAAAAAAAAAAAAAAAGCGAGGTTATAAAAAAAGTAAATGAGCTGTATATAAGGCGCTCACGCCCGTGCTGGTATCGTAGACTTCTACTTGCCAGCGGGGCGCTACCGCGCCCCTCGATATGAGACTGTTTTCTATGTAGCTGAATTATGTCCTGTAAGAGCAGTTTATTCGAACATTGGCTGTCAAATTTTTGAGGCGTAAGTCCGCTTTTTTGGAAATTTCAAAACCAAAGACGGTGACGCACGCATTTTGCGCATCGGACGTAGCTTACGGGTCTTATACGGCCGGTACTTGGGCGAAATTTAGCCGGGGCGAGCGAATCGACTTGAGCGTTGGCATCGGGCTCTGATAGGTCATCCATATTCATGAAGGAGCCGATAGAGCAGCGGGCGAACGCTAAAGAGAGATACAGTGAGAGAGAGGAGAGTCGAAACAGGCGAAGTTGATCGGCCTAATGAAGTTGTCTTCTTCGAAAACAAGGCGAGAGTCGTGGCAGTCTCGGTCGCGGGCGCGCACGAGTAAGAGAGAAAAAGAGAGAGAGAGAGAGAGAGATGAAAGGCCGGAGCTTGTGATCGAACAATAGAGGTCCTTTCTCCGCTCGTTCTTCATCCTGGCCCTCGTTTGCCGCCATCTCTCCTATCCCTCCTACTCCCCCGAATCGCGTAGGGGTGCAGAGGTCGAAGGCCGCACGAGAGAGGAAAGACGCGGTTTCACGTTTGGGCCGCCGCTCGCGACTCGAAGCGCGTTTGATGTCTCACTTACACACTCTCGCGAAGCGTGCGTCACGGATTTATTTGCGGCGCACGGTCCTCGTTCTCTCGTCCAAGCGGGCTCCTCGGGCGTACGCTTCTCGGCAGCCTTGTCGTAATTTATTGCCGCTTCTACCGCGCCTGTTTAACAGAATCGTCAATGTGTAACTTTCTCATCCTTCTCGGTGAGTCTGGTATCTGCTTCTGTCTCGTATTCCTTACTCCGTCATCTGCGCTTCTACGGGCTGTACGTCGTAAAGAAGGCCCGCGCGAGGACTCAAAGGCAACGGGAAACGACGCGCGGGACGTGACAATTTCTTTGGGTATAACATTGTTATATTTGTACATAGAGAGAATACATTATGCATTTTTGTTCTTTTTTACGATCTTTGAGTTAAAAATAAATTTAAGATCTTTACAATTTCGCTAATAAAGTCACTTGATTTGTTATAATTCAATCCGTTACTGTTAAATATTTAATAAAATAGTCGATGAAGAAGTTTGATTTTAATAAGCAAAAGAATTATTGATATAATTAAATATAATATAGATTTTAAAATTTACAAAACGCTGTTAAACTTAGAGAAAAACTAAGAATCGATATTATTAAATTATACGGCGTGAAATATTTGTTACACAGATCAGTAGCGTAAATACCTATCCTTCAGAGCGGAAAATAACGTAATAATGAAATAACTGAAATATAGTAAGACAATTTAATAAATATTCTCATTCGCAGCATTTCTCAGTGAAAAATAAAAAGGGAAAGAAAGTGAAGCACGGATGCGTCAGCAATGCCAAGTGAGTAATGCGAATATTCTGCATAGGTCTCGAGTTAAAAAATCCATCGAATTCAATCGGTACGCATAGAGGCGTAAGGTGAGAGGAGACAAGAAGCTCGCCGGTAGAAAAGTTGAATAAGGGCGATGTACTATAGATTCTTTCTGACTTTCCCGAGCTCTTTGAGCTGGCTCCACCATTCTCCGATTGAAGCTCGAAGGAAAAGCGAGAACTTCTGTCAACGCAACCAATTTCCGTTGCACGCGCGTGCGAGAGAGAGAGACAAAGGGAGAGGAGATTCTGCACTCCCCTCCTCCAGGAGGAAAGGATCGCAAAGCGCGCCCGTTATCAGCACTCAACGATACAAGCGAGCAGGGCGTCGCCTCCTGTCTTTCTTACACGCGCACTTTCGGCCGTTCGGAAGAGAAGGCAATTTTCGATCTCTTTCCTTGGCCAGACTATCGTCTTGTGCATATTCGGTAATACTCGGCTATTATTGGATAGTAAATTGAGCCAGTTTAGTGCGATATTTATGGTGAGCTCGAAAGACCCCGAGCCGGCTGCTGGAAGTCAGCTGATAGTATTATACATGCATGAACCTATGCCGCGGGGTTGGAGTTACGACCTGTCTTGACAAAGCTTCCCACCATACTTCTGATTAATCCTCATTGCGAGGCTTTTTTACGACCAACCGATTAATTATTTTATTTCCTTTCTCGGTTAAACAGTTTCAAATCTTTATGACTGAAAGTTTAATATTTAATCGTATTTAAATAAGCTTACTATTAATTGTATTACAATTAAAAATTCTTTTATAACTAATAAGCACAGGAGAGCTTTGGCAAATTTCAAATACGTATTATTGTTAAATTTATTTTAATTTATAAACGTATTAGGTGTTAAATACTTTAATTCACGTTCCAATTGGTGATATTTAGAAAATTTCTTTTGTCTTATATGTATATCGTTACATCAACGAAATCATTGAATAAATTTATAAAATCTTAAGATACTCTTATTTGATGAAAATCTATTACAACTTCCATGAATTTATCAACCAAAATTTAAATTAAATTTTCGGTAGAGAGAATTACGATTATATTTTGGATGCTATTAAGTTCAAGGCTATGAAAGCAAATTTGCATATTTTCATTTCATTTTGCAAATGCTGATGCCAAAGTATACCTCCCATACATACATTGTATGTTATTTACATTGCGTACAATTCACAGAGTCCTACAAACCATACAATTTACGCCTAAATTTATGCATATATCATGTTTACTTATATGTTATGTATGTAAAAATATGGAGAAATTTTATTTTGCAAATGTAATGTTACTGCATCGCTAAATAATTACATCATTTTATGAAATTACATTATTTATTAATATTTTTCGACAAACATCAAAAATCGATACGAATTTGTTTAACCAAAATTTTATTTTTGTTTCAGGTAAGGAAACGCGACAATATTCTCTAAAAGTAACTTCATTCACTCGATGGTAATATTTACTTCAGCAGAAATATGTTTAGTAAATAATTCTAGATGCATTTAAAGATTAAAATAGTAAATTTAAGTTAAGTGCTTTAATTTAATGTACATTTGCCTAAATAAATTATAAGATCAACAATATTGCGACGCAAAAAACAAACATAAAACATTAAATTCACTTTGTTAGAGACACTTTGTTTATTACACAGTCAAAATGGTTATTTTCATTAGGTTTAGCAAAAATGTTGAGTACACCGATGTATTGAGATTTATACGTATACATGCAAAGGCAAAACGTAAAAGAAAGGCGTGCGTCAGGAACTTTTAGCCGGCATTTTGCTTGTAATACGTAAATGTATTCGTATATACATATATATTCATACTATATATATATATATATATATATATGTATATATATATACACACACACATTCTGTAAACTCAATGCATCTTGACCAAGAAGCAAGCTCGAACGGCAAAAAGCAGCTGAGTTACGCTTGAAAGTTTATGGCGCCTGGGTGACACCATAAAAATCAATGAACCCTGGAAATTGAAATAAGCTGTGTGGTAAAAGGCATACGTCGTTTAGTAGTTCGCTCGTTCAGTTTTTCACCTTTTTATCTAAATGTAAAAAAACTTGATTTAAAAAAGTATATATGCATAATACCAAAAACTTTTTCATAGTTATATTTTTTTTCTTTCTAAGTAGTTTTAAAAGATTTATTATCTCGTAACCTATTAAATGTATTTTATGCATTTTTTCAAGTTGAAACTAAAGAAGTTTTTAATTAATTTTAAATTTAATAATTATAATTCCAGTTTTGACTCGCTATGTTTATTTCATTTTCTGTTAAAAGTAGAATACAAAAAAATGTTGATGCGTGTAAATTAATCAAGGGAATATATACATATGTGCGTTTCAAAAATATACGCTTATAAAAAATGTGCTAATAGATTCTGTTTTTCGACAGATGCGTATAAAATATCATTCAATGAAAAAGTGTGTCCGACTTGCATAATTTACCGAGACAGAATAGCTAAGGGACTTTGTGCCGAGCCGCAAAAAAGTTTTTAACGACCTGCCGTCACGTGACGCTCGATTTGAATGGCTAATTGTGAAGAAATGGACAAAAATCCAGCGTGCGAATAATATATGTACGACTTTCGTCTTGAACGAGCTACTAACTAGTACTTCTCCGCTTTGACATTTAACGGAGTAATTAAGAAGTCGAAAACAAGGAAATAAAAAGGCTGTGAACGAGAAAATTGTAAGAGAGAAAGAGAGAGAGAGAGAAAAAGCGAGAGAGAGAGCGAGAGAGAACAAGAGAGAAAGCAAGAGAGAGAGAGAGAGAGAGAAAGCGAGAGAGAGCGAGAGAGAGCGAGAGAGAGAAAGCGAGAGAGAGCGAGAGAGAGCGAGAGAGAGAGTGTAGAGGCAAAAAGCAGTGAAAAACAGATTGGTCCCGAGGAGCTATGGTCGAAGACTGCGGCCACTCAGATACGTCGGAGCTGTTTTTCGGACGAATTGAGCGGCGATGCGTGCAGATCTTCGGCAAGCTGCGATTAATTAGACAGCACGTACGCGCTGGTGCTCGGGGAAAGAAAAAAGCCTTTTTTCTGTTTGCGTAGTATTTATATCGGTGTATCCTAGTCCGACTGCGAATACCGCGCACTTTCTTACTCTCTCTCTCTCTCTCTCTTTTCGACTGCGCGATACTCTACGGTCTATCATGCGGGGATTCATTTGCAGGCTGCACTCGCACGGAATCTCGCCATCTCTTCTCTTCTCTTCCTCACCCACTACTCGGGTCCGCTTTTACCGGTATGCGGACTCCTTCGTTCTCTCGTCGGGGCTGCCTGGGCGAATACCAAATGCTATGGTTTGATCTAATGGTAGATCACGGGGTTGCCGCAAGATGGCATAATTGGCCGACGAAGAGCGAGCGCCACTGGGAAGCAGATACGCGCTAAAGATATGCGGCCAGTGCGCTGTCTCATTTTGCCAGCACTAGAAATGACTTTTTCTAGCAACTCTGTTTTGCGGCAACGTGGAATAAAATAATCATCATTCCGTCTTCCTTTCCCTCGCGTCTCTGGCTTAGTCGGAGCGACGGTGCCACATTTCATAGCTCGGCGAATGTAATTTCACGCCTAATGACTGCTTGAAACATTGTTAGGGGGATCGGACTGGAGACTCTCGACGTCCTACCACTGCTGCTAGTCCTTGCAATTTAGTCGCGTTCCGGACTTACCCGTTTTCACTTTTGCCTCAGTTTGCCACCATTAATATTAGAAGAGCAGAAGAGCATGCAATATTCATGAGCCGCGCGCGTGTACATACATTTTTATAAGTTAAAAAAAGAGGAAAAATATATAGCACTTCTACTCTTTTCTGGTTTACCGAGTATACGAGTATAAAGTAGATGAAGAAAAAAAAATTTTTTATTCCACACACTCGGTATAAGATACGTTAAGTGTTAATATTTAACATAAATTTATAATATTTAATATAAATAGCCCAAGCGCTTGGTTTAACGTTATCGAGAAATTAAAACATTGGTTAAAGCCCGTAGCCTGAAATTGCTTTGAAATTTTGATGGAAATTTTCATTGTAAAAGGCGAAGCATCGCCCTTGCAGAAAGGAAACATTACGCTCGTTTGCTCGTATGCTCCAAAGTCAATCGCATTACATTATTATAGCGTTGCTGCATTAGCCTAAGCATCGCTAGTAAACAAGATACTTATCGTGTAATAATGAGCCAAAAAGCTATCAACCGGGAATTATATGGTGTATCTCAATTCTATTACATGCGCGAGCAGCCACTGACAGGTGGCTCACATACGCACATCGAGCTCCGATAAGAACAAAATCGATTTTCTCTTTTCTCTATCACCCTCGGCAATAATATCCTCTGCTGTTTTTCTTCTCTCTCCGGTCGCCATTACGCCACCCACCGAGTTTATTCCGACCGGCCGATGTAATACGTTATCGAACATTCCATATTTCCGCCGACTCTCGCTTTTATCCGCTGCTTGCTTGCCTCCCGCTTGCCTTTTTTTTGTACATCACAAGTCGCGAAGAATATTGCCAGTCCATTTTTTTTTACGGGCGCATCTCTCCGATGCGAGTTGGGGTGAGATTTCGTGGAGATTTAACGCGTTACATCGATGCTCTCCTAGGTCTGTCTCTCTCTCTCTCGCTCTCTCTATAACTCTCTCTCTCACTCTCTCTCTATAACTCTCTCTCTCTCACTCTCTCTCTATAACTCTCTCTCTCTCTCACTCTCTCTCTATAACTCTCTCTCTCTCTCTCGCTCTCTCTTTCTCTCTCGCTCTTTCCAAGTTCAAGGTGCGCATTTATGGAACTCTCTGCCTACTGACATACGTAACATCTTGTCTCTCAGTGGATTTAAAAAAGCGGTCAAGAGACACTACCTCGAACTCAATCAGTAGCGTCTCTGTGTTATTTTATTTATATTTTATTTATGTTAATTTATTTATTTATTTATTGTGCGTTGTATGTTTGTGATTGTTTTTAATTGGAATTGTATGTGTATTTGTTATATTTAATTATCCGCGATATCACTTGTTTTATTGTTTTTATTGACAAAATTTATTTATTTTAGCTTTATTAGTTTTTAGTTTCCTTGACTGTGATATCACGTGCAATATTTTTTTTTTTTTTTTTTTATAAATATTATAATAATTTTTTGTATTAAATTTTGTATACACATACGAATAAACATTCTATCTATCTATCTATCTCTCTTTCTCTGGTGAGTAGATCTTATGCTTGAATTTTCGCTCCTTTTTACGAACTCTTTTCTGCTGTTTTCTGTCTTCGGGCGTGTTTCTGTTATAGACTATTGCATGCTCCTTTCTGCAAACTACTGCTTGTTATTATTGCACTGCTGATTGATGTTTCTACTGGCTGGATGTTCTAATTCTTTTCTACTGTCGTGGCTTTTGAGGTTAGCTTACTAGCAACAATTTTTGGCGCGCTCATAAGGCATCAACTCCAGACCGGTGCTACCATCTATTATTCTAAAATTGGACATATTACCTTCACATCTTGCCGCACTTATTACTGACACTTAATTACCGACACTTAGTACACTTACTGCCTATTGTACTTCTGCGGTAATTCTTGTTTTTATATATATCTTTTATAGTGCCTTGTTATAAATTACTTTTGTTATTGCATGTTAATCTATAATTGTTTATTTTACTTAGTTATTAATTTTATTTTATCTTTATATTTTTGTTTATATTTTTTATATATTTTTTATATCTTATATCGTTGTTATATTTATATTTACAAGTCAAAATAGTTTATATTTGTCGCTATTGTTATATCATTGACTTATATCGTCGTTATTTTTATATTTATAAGTTAAATTAATTTATATTTGTGCGCATATCTTATCTTGTCTTATATCGTCGTTATATTTATATTTATAAATCAAAACTTACTTTGTGACTAATATTTATACTTATACAATGCCGTCGAAGTGTGCAACTTGTCTTAGGGATATTACGACTGTAGCCAAACCTCAGCAATGCACTAAATGTGGAAATCTCTTCCATACTTCTTGCGCGAAACTATCAAAAATAAGAGATGATACTGACGCTGTTATCAAGGTTTGCAACCCTTGCCTAGCCGTTGCAAACTCTACGAGTGTGCGATCTAGGACTAGCTCTTTTGGCTCTTCCTCCAGCACTACAAATCCTGGAACTCCAATCGATGTATTGTCTCGTACATCTACCCCTTCTACTGCAACTACTTCAACGCAGCAGACACAAGATCTACTCACAGTTTTAGTATCCAAAATGGACAAGCTCGATCAGCTCGACACCATGGCTGCACAGATTAACACCATGGTTTCGAGCGTTGCAGCACTTGAATCGAAGATGGAGAACATTACTACTACGCTATCTCAACGCATTGATTCTAATGACCTCAAGATAACAAAACTTCAACAGGATCAACAGCTACTGGTTGAAAAGGTGGATGCTCTCTCAAGTGGCATTATTAAGAACAACATACCTGGTGACGTAAGCTCCACTGCTATCTCCGACTTAGATCGGGCTAACAACGCCCTAGCAAAGAAGTTAAATGAGCTCTCACATCAGCAACACAGGTTGGAGCACTCGGCTGATGTTGTTTAACCAGGTCTCGTTCCCCGCGAGTTTATCAATATCAAAGCGGCTGTTGGAGCTGTTTTTTCTGTGCTTGATTCGACTATTACTGCCGAGGACGTGATGTCTATTAAACAGCTGCGAGCGCAGAACTTAGTTAATTCATCATCCACTGGATCGGCATCCAATTCGACATCCGAATCTTCTCGACTCACAAATAGGCATATACCATTTTTGGTAACCCTGAAGAGTGCTGCACTAGCACGTGGCGTAATAGCGTCTAAGATTCGTGCAAAAAAGCTGCATACAGATCAGATTGACTCAGCTCTCTCGCCCTTTATGCAACCATCAGTCACTATTACTCTGGCACTTATTAACCTAAACGAGTTTCTTCCACCAGCTCTCTATCAGCTTAAAGTGCGTCTCCTGGAAAAGTCAAGGGACAAGAGGTTGAATTTCTCTGTCTTTGTGAGAAATGGACGTGTCTTCGCTCGTCATAAGATGAGAGGCCTTTCTGTACCAATTGATACCGAAGAAGATATGGTAAATTTTTTAAGCACGATTGTGACTCAACCTGCAACGTCCAGCTAGAAAATTCATGCGCCACTGCTGTACAGGTATGCTCTCTCTCTACTTCTTCTGCTGTCCCTCCCTCTCTCCATACTTTATCTCTTCTCCCTTTTCCTCCTCATGGTACGAGGCATTGTGCCAGTGAGGCTGGTCTTCGAGTCTGCCATTTCAATGCCAACTCGATTCGAGCGCACATTGAGCTGGTCAGGCTCTTCTTGGTTTGTCGCCCCTATTTTCACGTAATTGCTGTAACTGAGACTAAACTTGGTCCTATTGTTGATGACTCTTTGGTTTTACTAGAGGATTTCACGTTGTACCGCTGTGATCGAAATACGAGAGGTGGTGGAGTTGCGCTTTATATTCATAATACACTTTCATCTTTATTTTTATGTTCCTCGACGCATGTCTGGACTGCTAGGCCTGGGCTACCTGAATATTTATTTTGCGAGGCTAGATCGTCAAATGCTCCTGCCATCTTCGTGGGAGTGGTCTATCGACCACCACATGCTCCATTTTTGGCAAATAGAGATTTTATACCCTGACTCACCTCTGTTATACACAATTATAGCACTAAAATATTGCTAGGCGATTTCAACACCGATGTCTCTGTACACAGCGTTGATGCCAACTTCCTGATGAGCCTTTTCAATCAGAACTCGCTATACTGTGTACCTTACGGGAATACACATCATACTGCTACATCTGATACCTGGCTTGATTTATGCATTGTGGACGCCAAAGATGTTGTCCTTGATTACTGGAAGACGGTTTCACCATTCATTGACGGACATGACTTGATTGCTGTTACCGTACGCTCCTCTCTCACTAAACCACCATTACAAAACTTCACCTTTCGCGACTTTAATTCAACAAACACTACTGCATTACTGACATACTTACGCACAAATGACTGCTCTACTTATGCTGGTGTTGCTCCTTTGGAGGATCGCTTAACCTGCCTTTATTCACATCTCAATGATGCAATCGCATTATTCGTGCCTACGAAAACCGTCCGTCAGAGGAGCTCCCACCGGCCCTGGTACAATCCTGATATATATAGACTACTAGATGACAGAGACAGACTTTACAGACGTTTTAAACGCTCGCGACTATTGTCAGACCTTCATAGATACAGGACGGCTGGTGATATTGCTTTCAGTCTGATAACATCTGCTAAACAATGCTATTATCATGACAGACTTTCTCATATCTCTGACTCGAGAGCTCTATGGAAGGAGCTTCGTCATCTCGGTATTTGTGCGCCTGCCACAGCGTCCCATCAGCCTTTTTCAGCTTCTGAGCTCAATAAATACTTTGCGGATGTGGCCCATGATCCTAATGCTCCTTCGATTGACAAATTTGTTTCTTCTCTCAGTTCTGGACTCACCTACAAACCACTATTTTCCTTTAGCCCTGTTACCCTGGCTGAAGTACGCAGTGCAGCCTCTCATTCCACTTCCCAAGCTAGAGGATATGATGGTATCCCACAAGCTTTCATCATTGACATCTTCCCCGTACTTGGACCTACTATATGCCGTATCATAAACGATTCTCTCAAAGACTCTATTTTTCCTTCCATCTGGAAAAACTCTCTTGTAATTGCGCTGAACAAGACCGCGTCGCCTAAAGATATGAGTGACATTCGCCCCATTTCGTTGCTGTCGTCTCTCTCGAAAATTCTTGAGCGTCTTGTCAACCAACAGCTCTACAACTATCTGGAAACTAGAAAGTTGTTCGATCCTTTCCAATCTGGTTTTCGTAAGGGACTCAGTACTCAGACGGCACTTCTTAAATTGACTGATGACGTAAGAGCAGGAATGGATAAGCGCTGTGTCACTTTGCTACTTATGTTTGACTTTAGCAAAGCCTTTGATAAAGTCTGTCATGCTAAATTGCTACGTAAGCTACTTGCTCTGGACATGTCACCAGATGCGGTTAGGTGGTTTGCCTCCTACCTCTCTGGTAGGAAACAGGCAGTGTTGGATGCTAATGACTGCCCTTCCGCATTTCTGTCACTCAACACAGGTGTCCCTCAAGGCTCTGTACTGGGTCCTCTTCTATTTCTCATTTACATCAATGATGTTGCTGTCGGCTTTGACTCCTCGGTTAATCATCTCGTTTATGCGGATGATCTTCAGATTTATTTTACGTTTCCTCTGTCAGATATTGATACTGCGATTCAACTAATGAGTAGTCAAGCGCAGCTCGTCTCCGAGTGGGCTGATGCAAACAACCTTAGCCTGAATGTTCGTAAAACTAAAGCTATAGTATTTGGTTCTTATTACTACATTAACTTGCTCTCGCGTATGAACATCCATGGAGTTATTGTCAAAGGTTCGCTTGTAAAATTCGAATCCTCTGTTCGTAACCTTGGAGTGCACCTAGACTCTAAGTTAAATTAGAAAGTACATACGTCATATGTTTGTCGTAAAGCTAACTCGCTGCTATATCGTCTCAATTATTTCCGTCAAAGCACAAACTTTTTATTAAGAAAACATCTCATTGAAATGCTATTGTTTCCTTTGTTGGACTACTGTAGCTTAGTCTATAACGATATTTTCCAGGAACAAGATCTGAAGCTTCAAAGGGTCATCAACTCTGGTATACGTTACATCTATGGTCTAACTAGGCGTGAACACATCTCCTCGTATAGGATCTCCCTTGCTTGGCTGATCACTGGAGCTCGAAGACAATATTTTATAGCTTCTGCTCTCTTTTTAATGTTCAAATATTCAGTTCCATCTTATCTTATTGAGAAATATCAGTGGACCCAAGTGAGGAGACCTTCTCGGGGGCATGTGAGACCGTTGACCATTCCTCTCTCGGCTACGGTGTTCTATGATAAATCTTTCACAGTTTCCTCCTCTCGTTTCTGGAATAATCTTCCTTCTACTTTCTATTCCATCTCTTCCTACTCTGCTTTCAAATCCTCTGTTTTTGAATTCCTTCTTTCTTTTGAGAGAGAGCAACCTATGGTTCCTCTAGCCAGAATGTAATTTTACATTCTCTGGCTTGAGCTATTATAAACTAATTATTTGTTTCTCTACTTATATATAGTTCTTAGTTTTTAGTTTTATTTTTATTTTTTGTTTAGTTTATTTTTAAAATAGTTTAGTTATTAGTTTTATTTTTATTCTTTGTTTAGTTTATTTTTAATAGTTTAGTTTTTAGTTTTTAGTTTTTGTTTTCTAGCTTTTAGTTTTTAATATCTTTTGTCAATCTGTTTAATATGTACAACAAAATGTACAATGATAAATAATTATCTATCTATCTATCTATCTATCTATCTATCTATCTATCTATCTATCTATCTCTCTATCTATCTCTCTCTCTCTCTATCTCTCTTTCGGTTTCTCATTGGGAGTTCGTCCTTATTGCCGCCCATTAGTCGAGCCTCGCGATCGTTTCCGTACAACTTGAGCCGTAGCGGCAATCAAAAATACAGATAGAAAATGCTTGTATATATGTATATAGCTATGGCGAAGTTCGATCAGAATTGAAATTCTTTCAAGTGCCGACTCCGCCTACGCTTTCTCGCGAATATTTATCGCGGCGTAAGTCTAGGCACGCCGACTAATTCTTCGGAACCGATGGATAGTCGGGTAACCGATATACTCTGCACTCGTACTGTCTCTGCTATGGCCTCTTATATTCTATACATACATCTTTACCCTCGAGACTATTCGATTGTCAATTATAACGAATAATAACCAAAGAATTTACGATGTTGTCGTTGAATTTTTTACTTTTATATTTCTAGCGGAATTTAAATAAATAATATTTTTCTTAATTAAAAATTTCATACTCTCTTAATTTATTCATTTATAACGAGCAATTAATATTTTATAAATCATTGAAACAAATTTGAAAAATAAACACGTTCCAACATCGTCTACATTAAACATTACATTGTGGTTATAATTTACCACAATTAAACTGATAATTACGCTTAATGTAATTATGTATAATAAAATACATGTGATTATCTTTCACTTTCATTAGATATGTATTAAAGTTACTTTCACAAATACAATCATTCTAATTTTAAAAAACAATTATCCACCTCCATTGGCAATATTATGAACTTGTATATGAACTTATAGATAATTAACAAATATTAATTAAATAAAAGTAAAGTTATTATTTTGGGCCAATTTATAATTGTAAAAAAAAAATAAATAAAAAAATAAAGGTAGAATTTGTAGTTTTTTTTACCGTATACACTTTTTATTATTCACACCTCTGCTGGAAATAAAATAAATCAAGGCTTTTTATGTATCTTCATTCAAATCAATTTTGAATATCGTATTATCCTGACAAAATAAACATAACAAACAAAAGGAAGGTTCTTAATAAAACCCTTTGTCAAAGAATGAAACAAGTCGAACAAAAGAATCGTAAGAGAAGAGAGAACAGATCTATTTTTTGCAATAAAGAAAGCGATCGTTGAGTAAAAGTCGCCGTGCAAGTTTTAATCCACCTTGCTTTATATTCGCTTGTCACGAATTACCGCAATTCCATAGCTCGCGGGTATTTCGAGCGTATAAGTGGTAAAAAGCTTTGTGTCGAATTCAAATTTGCCGTTTGCTCACGAGTGGAAGGGGGAGCGAATAAAGACGAAGAGGCGCCAGTAGAGGCGGCATAATAGACGGGAGAGTGGAAGCGAGACAGAAAGAGAGAGACAGATAGATAGAGAGAGTGAGAGAGAGAGAGAAGGCGAATAGCTGCTACTCTGCATCTTGCTATTCTTCAACTCCTCTGTATCAAAGCTAACGATTACACGATAGTTAAGGATACCCCGTACAATCGACGCCCGATCCATTCGTTCCTGTAAATCCGTTCGTCCGGTTCACTTACTCGTGATTTTCTCTCTCTCTCTCTCTCTGTCTCTCTGTCTCATTTACTCTCAAGAGTGTAGGTGTACTTATTCTTTGACTCACATATCCATCTCTTTCTCACTATCTCCCGTTTCATCGATTCCGTCGCTAACGATAATCAATATTCGATACGATTCCATGGGAGCGCACCAGCGTTTTTTAAGCTTCGTTTTTCCGTGGACTTCAACTCAAAGAAATAAATTGTTGAAATTTCGCGCAGCATAACTGAAAGCTTTGCCTTTCAAGCTAAAGTTCATTTGCCCCTTTGTGGTCATGCTTCAGCGGCGATGACGATTTATTCGCTTATATCTAAATCAATCGATTGATCATTATTCACACCACATGCGCGTAGTATCTGTGAATGCACGAAACTTTTAAATTCTTTATACCATTTTATTATTCTTTTGTGCAATAAAATTCAATCGTGTTATTTCAGAAATCAATTTTCCACAATAAATATAATTTTCTTTTTTGTACAGGGTGACGAATGGGAAGTTGCCTAAAGTAATCACTTATAATTTTGAGATGAGTGCAAGGAAAAAAATAATAAAAATACATCTTAAATCAGCGAAGTGGTCATTTTTATTTGAAATAGGTTTCAGTTTAAACGAACATTTTCAACAGACACATATTACGTTTTTAAAAAAATGACAAAATCTGGCTAGCGAATATCTATTAATGGTAAATATTTTCGAAGTGATCCCCATCTGAACTTGCACAATAATCAAGCCGTTTTTGGAAACTATGAAAAATTTGTTCAATTTTAAATGAAGAAATACTAGAAATTTCTTTTCTAATAGCTTCTCTCAAATCATCTTTGGTCTTGGGTTTTTCCGCATAACAGTAATCTTTCAGGTAGCCCCATAAGAAGAAATCACACGGGTTTAAGTCCGGTGAATAAGGGGGCCATTCTATACCTGAGTATGCAAACTTGGGATATCCTAAACCGATGACGCGTTCACCACAAACTTCGTAAATAGCTTTAAATACCTCTTGAGTTCTATGCGGCGTAGCACCATCTTGCATAAAATAATAGTTCCTGACTAATCCACCTTTTTTAGCAAAAGGAAAAAAATTTGTAAGGATGTAACTTAATGAAATTTTTTATTATAAATCTTAGTATCTCTTGATTCAGTTTTAAAGCTGCTGCAACTTTTCTTATTGAATCCATTGGATTATTCTTGAAATGTTCTTCGTCCTCGGCAACCTTATCTTCTGTTGTAACTGTGTATGAAGGACCAGGAAGATCGTCAAGAGTATAATAATTGATGAAGTTATCAATTACTCTGAGAAAGAAGTAAAAAAAAATTTGAAAACTTTATTAAAAAATGCGATCATACGATAAAGTTAAATATAATTTTTTTCATTCTCACCTTCTAAGAGTATTTTGATTGGCTACTCTTTTACTTGCAAACTTAGTACTAAAACCTCTATACGCTTCAGTATAGTTTTTACCTCTAGAATAAAAGCACTCGATGAGATACACCTTTTCTTTGTTCGTAAGATCACTCATTTTAAAGTACACGTATTGCTCTTTACGGCGTCTCAATAGAAACTGACAACATTCTAAAATGTACCTACGTGGGCCCAGCCTTATACGATACAGTAAAGGGAGAAAGAGGTGCATATACTTTAGGCAACTTTCCATTTGTCACCCTGTATATTTAAAGAGGCTGATTTGTCCTTTTTTTCTTTCCATTTTGTTGAATTAAAACAACAGAGGCGTAAAAAGGTATTACATTTTATTTTTTAAATTTTATTCTTATGGTCATAAAGTTACACGTTAAGACAAAATATTTATTGTATTTGTTTAGTCTTTTAGACAAAGAGATAAAATGATGGAAAAATAAATGCAATAAAATAATTTTATCAACTGATTTATCGAAAAATCTAAATACTTTGTGAAAAATGATAATTATTCTTCAAATAATAAATACTTTTTTGAGCAAGCGGCTTTAGCAGTATTGAAATAAATAAAGATAAAAGGATAGATTCTGGCACTTGACCCAATCGTTAGAAAAGGAAGGGATTCGCTCTGGATTCTCAAGCTCGTGGAAGATATCGAATAAAAGAGATCTCGCACTTGAGAAGAAAAATGAGGAAAAGAGAGTCTCTAACGAAAGCAAGGGCAAAGGGGAAAAAAGACGAGCTGATCTCGCGCTGCCCTTTTAGACTCTACTACATAGAGAAAAACTTGCTTTTGCTCTTACGTTATTATGTAAGAGAACGTCAGGAAAAAAAGAACCTTTTTTTGTGTCGTTGAGTCGTCAGCAATAGAAAGAAGCGATCTTTTTTCTCGCGCTTAGCTGGTTATAATGCCTTTCTTCTCTCACCCAACAGATGTTCCACCCAGATTATCAAACCGAAATTGCCCTAATCTCGATTACTTCCGACAATTGTTTTGCAAAAAAAAAAAAGTTGGTCAATAAGTTTTTGTTGTACAAAGTCTCATAACGACGTTGCTTTTACAGAAAGTAATTATTTCAAAATCTTGGGACTGCATAAAAGCAATTAAAATATAAAATGATCGAGTAGTAATAACAAAGCAGGTCTTACTCGGCGCACTACCGAGAACTCGGAACTGAACTGCCGCATGAAAAACGCTTGAATTTTAATAAGAGTCTTTCTTTCATCAGCACTTATTACACGAATATTCTTTAACTTTAAAAATAAAAAAAGAAAAACGTGCAGTTTGTACAACTGCGTCGTCGCAACTGGGTCGCATTTATCTACACGAAGCCTTTATCGAAGTTCCGTAATAGCACACACGAATACAGAGAGAAAAAAGAGAAAGCGAAGGAGAGGCAACCGACAATTTTCAAAGCGCGCGACATTTTCAAACAATTACATTTCTCCATTTCTTTATCGGCGTCTTGTATTTCCATCTACATAATTTTTCGCAATCACGCAACATTTTCCCCGGACGCAGCAGTCGATGCACAATGCTCGATTGTTCTTCTTGCCCCGGGTGTATCGCCTCGAATAACGCTGCTGATGAAGATTTATGATTATTTGCCATCCCCGTCAATAGCGCGGCGAATATTTTTCCGCACGCTCGCCTCCGGCCAGCCGAGACCAGGCGCGTCAAAGCCCAGCGAAATCGCAACTTTCGCGGATTTCTGCACGAGTGTGAATATAGAGAGCCGTTGTCCCGACACCGAGTCGTTTGCAAAACCTTGGCTGCGGTTTTGAAAGTGCGATTTATCCGTCCTTTTTCCTACCTAGGGACGCGTGTTGGTCCATACGTTATCGACTAGCTTTTTATACCCCCTTTCCGTTATTTACTCTCGCGTGCTTCGGCGCATTATCGATCGAAATCACGAGGCCAAGCAGCGGGAGAAAAAGAGAGATGGATGAAGGGTCTACTGAGAAGAGAAAATATATACGCTTTCGTGTAATACACGTGCGCGCGCGTAAAGTTCAATCGAGCGCCAGACGGGAAACAAGATATCGTTGATATCAAACGTAGCTGTCCCGGAGTATCGTATATCACAAACGACGTCCATCACGTCGAGCAAGCTCCGGTGCTTCAGAGAAAACGAGAGAGGATGGAGGTCTCTTTGTCGGTGACATTTTCATGGCTGGCCATGTGTCGCCCTGCCGTTCTATATACACCGCAAATATAGCCGCGTGGTAACTCGCACCAGACTTGCATCTTTACAACGCTTCTGCTTGCTCTTCTCTGCACCGACTCAGTTTGTTTTATCGAATCCTAAAACGTGGATTATTGCCCGTAAAAAATGTGTACGCGAGCGTTGCCTGCGGGCACGGCTGATTTTTCTTAAACAATGTTCGAGTTAATTAGTGAAATGGAAGCATATATAATTAATGCACATAAAATAAAAGTGTCCGTCTGTATACAACTGCTTGATTTTTTTTTTTATTTTGATCTTATTACACACTTTCTTACGGTGACATAGATACTATTTTTTAAACGTTACACGCAATACATGATTTTAAATTTTGTTTACGGAAGGTTTTATGCAAATTTTCGTGTATTAAAAGATGTACGATATTGTTACACGCAGGTAATTTGTGACAAGAACTGATTTACTTTTAAAAATAATATCATGACTTTACAGTATCGGATAAACGTCGCATTAAATTTTAGCAAAGAAAACACCTTTCTCGAATTTCATTTTTAAAAATTTTTAGTATATTAAGGTTTATGACACTTTGCTTTGTAAGATGCTTGCATAAATTTTAATACTCAAGAGAGTATTTAAAATTTAGCAAAAAAATTTGATTGATCTATAATCAAGAAACTATAGATGTTTTACATGTTAAAACTAGAAATGTAAAGCGTACGTCATTGTAAAAATGTTTTAAAAAATAAAGAAGAACTTATATAAAATAAAAATTTACCTCCCAAATGCATTTCTTATGATGTTATTTTTGCAATTATACTCTATTAACATTGATCTTGTTTAATTTACTCGTTAGACGAGAGAAGGAAGAAACAGTTGCGGGTAAAAATAAAGGGTAATAAATAAAGCCGAGAAAGAGAGTAAGAAAGGTATAGCGGTGACTCGAATAAGCGGCAAGGGGAGGTTTTTGAGTTGGCGGAAAGAATCAAAGGAAAGAGTTTTGCCGACTCGCCTCCATAGCAGTAGATACTTCCACGAAATCACATAAAGGATTAAGTTGCCAGATAAAAAGGAAACAAGTAACATGGCCGGGCTTCAATAGTCGCGTATACGGATAACCAAACGTTCACGCTCCACAACGGGATACTATACTATGTATATAACGACTATTGCGAGCTCGCGCGAGTGTATCGTACATACATTCTAACGATTTTTGGCCGGCGGCCAAAAAGACCGGCACTTTGCTAAGCTAAAAATCGAATAACGCGAGTAAACGAGCGCTGCATACATCTAAAGCGCAATTCCTGCTTATTTTCACTCGGTGGAGCGCCTTCATTGTTCCAGATACGTACGCAATGACGATTCCATTTCTCTGACGGAGTGCGGTTAATATGATCGAGCTTATAATCGAACTTCATCGATCAGTGAATAAATGACCAACCGCATTATTTTACACTGATTTCGGTAAAGTTTTTCATCATTTTCAAATCGTTTCGTAAATAAATATAGGTAATAAATGGATAAGTAGATGAAAGTAGATTACCGCAGATTTATTCGCGTTATTTCGCGTTTACTCGATTCATATTAATATGCGGTCAAAAAATTCATCGCAATAATATAACGATGTCTCTGTACTCGTAAAAAAAAATTTCTTATGCGTACAATAGCTCCATTTAATCTTATACATGTACACATTTTTCCGAAATAATACGATAAAACTGCACGTCGTGACAGAAATATTTTATTTGATTATATTAAATGGGTATTATTTATTCTACATTGAATATATTATATATACAATTTTTCTCTTTATTTTTTTTAATATAAATAGTTTTAAATGCAAATTAGTTTTTATCGAATGGAATTCATTGTTTTCTACTCATTTAAACTCAACAAATAATAAAAATTTTTAGTTGCAATGAAAATTTAATTATGATTTTTTTGAAATGCGAACGTCTATTTATTCGATTTCGTTTATTAAGCTAGCTCAAGCTAGTGCAATAAATAAGAACGGAAGTACTAGGTTGTTCAAAAAGTTTTGAAAGCGGAAATGAAGATACTTTATTTTGTTGGTGAAATCACTTTTATTGCTCAGTATAATCTCCCATAAGTTCAATACACTTGGTCCAATGGTCTTCCGACTTGTTTATCCCATCATGGAAGTGACTTTCTGCAAGACCTGCAAAATACTCCTCTACGATGGCTGTAACCTCTTCGTTTGATGAAAAATGCTTCCCACGAAGGAATTTCTTGAGGTGTGGAAACAGCCAGAAGTCAGAGGGAGCTAAATCAGGCGAATAAGGTGGATGCTGCAACAATTCGTACTTTAATTCGGTTATTTTAGTGATGGTTTTTTGAGCTGTGTGAGCGGGTGCATTGTCTTGATGAAAAATGATTTTTTTCTTGTGCAAACCGGGTCTTTTTTCACTAATTTTTTCATCCAATTGGTCCAAAAGGTTACAATAATATTCAGAATTTATTGTTTTGCTAGTTTGGAGATAATCCACCAACAAAATCCCTTTTGCATCCCAAAAAACTGACGCTAACACCTTCTTCGCCGATTTCTAGACACGAACTCGCTTCGGTGCTGAAGTGCCTGGTTGACACCACTCTTTAGCCTCTTGTTTTGATTCAGGGTCATGATGGTAGACCCAAGTCTCATCCATAGTGATGAATCGACGCAAAAAATCCTTTTTATCCTTTCGAAAACGCTCACAAATGTTACTCAGAAAGTCGCATTCGAACGTGTTTTTGTTCCATTGTGAGCAAATGTGGCACCCATTGTGCACAGAGCTTTCTGAAACCCAAAACTTTATTTAAAATATGACTCACACTGCCTAATGAGATGTCTAAGGCCTCTGCTAAATCTCTCTCGGTCAATCGACGATTTTCCAAAACCATATCCTGTACTTTTGCTATGAATGCTGGTGTTGATGCACTTTTTGGACGTCCTGAGCGTGGATCGTCTTCAACGCTTTTTCGACCACGTCTAAACTCTAAAACCCATCGATGCACAGTTGGAAATGAAGGAGCAGATTCCTTTAACACTTTCACCATTTTTGTATGAATTTCCGTTGCTGATAAACCTTCCAAAACAAAGAATTTTATCACTGCACGATATTCGGTTTTTTCCATTGTAAAAAAAATACACTGACACGTCAACTTCAAATGCCTTGTAAACAAACAATGAATTGACAGAGTGGAATGAAACTTTGGGTATGTTCATATGAAAGATAAAATATTAAAATGGCGTAAAAATTTTGGTTCTTCTACTGCTCTATAGATGTCGCTTTCAAAACTTTTTGAACAACCTAGTAATTTATGTTCCGTTATATCAGTAAAAAGGACAAAGATGGTAACAAATTTCGCAGTTGAGATTTCTTTGACTTGCTGAGTATAATAACGCAAGGCGCTCCGAAGTTTCACTTGTTTCATGTACACAAATACACATGTAAACGTGTATATATATATATATATATATATATATATATATATATATATACACAGTGAGTCCCATGGAAAACGGAACTTTTTCAAAATAAAGACAAAAACTCAATATTCCGGCAAATCTTATTTATTTTATTCAAAATAGTCTCCTTCCGCATCAATACAACGTTTTGCACGATCAATTAACATATCGAATGAGTTTTTGAGATTATTTTTACATCATCGACTTTAGTATGTCGGTCGTCGCTCTTTGGATGGCCTCTACGTCGGCATAACGTTTTCTTTTCATAGGCAAGTGCAATTTGGAGAACAAGTAGAAGTCGCACGGAGCCAAATCCGGCGAGTACGGTGAATGCTTGATGGTTAAAATGGAATTTTTGATCAAAAAATCCGTGATCAAGTTCGATCGATGAGACGGGGCATTATCATGCAACAAACGCCAGCTCCCTTTTTCACGGTATCGTGGCCGCACACGACGAATACGGCTGAGCAAACGCTTCATAACACCAAGATAAAACACAGCAGTAATCGTTTGACCAGGTGGAACGAATTCACGATGAATAATACCCTCCGAATCGTAGAAACAAATCAATATTGTCTTCACTTTTGACTTTTCAAGACGACTTTTCTTCGGATTGGGCTCGGTTGGGTGCTTCCATTCAGCACTTTGACGCTTGGTTTCGGGATCATATTGAAAACACCATGTCTCGTCACCAGTCACAATTGAATATTTCAAGTTTGGGTCCTTTTTTGACTCTTTAATCAAATCCTTACAATGTTGAATTCGGAGCAATTTTTCGTAGTCGGTCAATTTGTGTGGAACAAAGCGTGCACACACCTTCCGTAGATTCAAATGATCGGTCAAAATGCAATGAATTGAATTTTTGGACATATTTAATTCCATTTCCATGTATCGCAATGAAGATTTTGGCTCATTTTTTATAAATTCACGCACTTTTTCAATGTTACTTTGATTAACCACGGTATTCGAATGATCTGGATGTTCGTCGTCCTGAATGTCTTCACGACCTTCCTGGAACCGCTTATACCACTCATACACTCTGGTACGGGATGGACAATTATCGCCATAAACTTGTTTCAGCAAATTATGCGTCTCAGTAAAGGATTTACCGAGTTTAAAATTGAACTTAATATTTGCTCTTTGTTCGAAATTCATTTTTCGACCGATGCCACAAACACAATGTCACTTTGAGCGCGATATTTTGGTTCCCATTGAACCAAATGTCATACAATTTTGACAGGATGTCAGTTAAGAATGGACCTTTTCATTGTTAACATCCACCAATAGGTGGCGCCAATATAAATCGATGTTTTGAAAAAGTTCCGTTTTCCATATATGTATATATATATTTATATGATAGTTTATATATATGTGTATATATATATTCATATGATAGTTTATATATATGTGTATATATATATTTATATGATAGTTTATATATATGTGTATATATATATTTATATGATAGTTTTATTTTTGCGAGGGGATCAAAGGGCGCAGGTTGGCAGGCCTCTCACGTGACCGTCGAGCATTGTGGGTGAATC
This sequence comes from Chalcis sispes, assembly GCA_949987625.1. Lineage (NCBI taxonomy): Eukaryota > Metazoa > Arthropoda > Insecta > Hymenoptera > Chalcididae > Chalcis > Chalcis sispes. The sequence continues at coordinate 45,111,614 of OX465098.1, forward strand.
GCGTTTATTTGAGCGTGAATATATTGCTGTGCACTATGAACAGGATTTGTTAGGCCGGGACGCGCATTGGGGGCGCTAGATGCGCGCACCTGACACTGCCTTGAAGCGCGCGCGTGTGTATGTATATTGCATAATCGTTGCAACAATAGCACCACCGACTGACCCGCGTTTGGATGATTGCTTCAAATTTGATTGTTTACCCGACGTCGTTTTTATTTATCCAAGTCTCTTTGTCCCTTGTTTTGTTATTTTTTTTTATCTCCCAATCCGCCGTGTAAATCTCCGGCACCCATTGTTTTCCTATTTTTCTCTCTTTCGTTATTCCACGAATGTAACTTTTTTACCACTGCAAATAATAAATATTATTTTCTTCATGTTTTCATTTAAACAAAGAACAGTTATAATGTATGAACTTTAAATCGCATTTCCTCAATATCGTCTTCGTATTTGATAATCTCCTCGTTCAATTCCCACGTAATAACGAAGTAAAAGTTTTTACCTTTGCAAGAAAGGAAAACGGCATAATTTCGAAATTGTCCGCAGTGAGATATTATACTTGGTCGCGATTTCCTCCGTGTACTTTTACCTCGAAGAAAGTAATAAAGAAGAGATAACGATGGTAAGAGAAGGTAAACAAAGTTATTTACCTAAGATTATAAATGCCAGTGTCTGACTGGGGAGGATATGGCAATTGAAGATTGTGGTTGCCTGTTGATTTCCCTAGCGACTGAAAGCGTTATTCTGACCTCGGAAAATCCGGCACGTACCGCCAAGGATATATTCATCCGTCCTAACCGGAGCGAACCGTTTCAATGCTCTTTTCCCGAAAGGGACGCGGCGCAAAGGTGTGCTCTTACGGTATACCTTTGTGTAATTTTTGAAATGCCTCGCGCAGTCGCTAACCTCGGCTACTGCGGAAAGGTTCGCTTATTTTATTATCAAACGTTCCTGAAAAAGTGCAAAGAACATTCGTCGCCATCAACTACGCAGATAAAAAAAGAAAAACTGAAGATAGCGATGATGATGATTGACGTTTTTTTTTCTTATCGGCAAAACAATATTTATCACCGGACGGAAGCAGCGAGCGAGCGAGCGCGCCCGCGCATGAAAATTAAAACAGTCGGTTCGGAGCCATAAAGTGGGTTACTACTTACGCGCGCTATTATTATATTGTGACAAAGTATTTGGAGGATTGTTTCTTCCGGGGGTCTCCGGGTTTCAGTGCATGGGAGGCAGCAAGTGGAGCGTAAATAAAAAGGGGAGGGAGGAGGGGTTTCCGAACGGCGATCGCGGATGCAATCCGCTCGAGCTAGCATCGTGTTTGTTCTTTCCGAGCCGTTGGTCTGTGCAATCTTTTTGAGAATCCGGGGTGGCATTGCTGGCTGTGACGACGCATCGGACTCGCTCGCGCTTCTACCTTGACGTTTTGTTGCCGACGGTTAGTTCGACGGCCGCTGTGCGCCGAATTCGCTTTTCCAAATAACGATATATTTTGAGCATTTTACACTTTAGGCCAACTTGCGGCTTCACGACCGCCTCTTTATGCTGTACAAAATGTATGAGAATTATCATTCGATTTACTTTGTGAAACTCTCGCTATATCAAATTTCTCGTTATGTTTGCAGCATAACTAAATTCTTCTTACGTCCTCGAGATTCTACAAGTTTTGTTTTTTATTTATTTATTTTTTTTAACTTTATATCGATTATATTAAATTTTTTTTCAAAGTATATATAAGTTTACAATAAACATGAACGTTGTAATTGTATAAAATTGTACTTTTTATCGGACGAAGTAGAAAAAACATTTTAAAAATCAATGGATATAACAACTAACTGTTTCAATGTAAATAATAATAAAGATAAAGAAAGTTTTATTTTATTAATTTTACAATATATACACTAGTGACTTTTTCAAAAGATAAAAATTATATATCAAGTAGATCTAAAAAGATAAACATTCTCAGCAAAACGTATAAAATAAAACTCGACTCGATTTCAAAATTCTTATAAAATTATTTCAATGAATTGTAAAAGCGATTTAACGTTACATAAAATTTTTGAAATTAAGTTATAAAAATAGCGTTTAAAAATATATTGTTTAATTTAAAATGGATGTGTGCCGAGAGTAACGAATCTATGGGTATAATAAAATGATTCGGTTCGATATTGTCTGGAACGCAATATTGAATTAGTCTGGGTCATTGTATCAAAATGCGTTCGGAACAACATCATGTGGGTCTTGTTGCGCACCAATTGTTCGATTAGTTGCCAAGAGAGGAGAAAGCGAGGAAATGCAATGCCAGTCGAATCAGCTTCGATGAATACATTGTTGATTTGCTAACTATTTATATCGATGCCTCACGTGCGTGCGCGGCCCTCATTTCAATCACAAATTATTCAGACTTGCTTGATTATCACTACATTAGTATGTATTCATATAAATAATTACAGCGCGTGAATTATGCAATAATAAATACGTTCTCTAATTTGATGCAATCTTAAATGACAATTTCCAGGCGGTCTTTCGATTATTCGCTATATTGTCGTGACAGTTACATAATAATAATTTTACGCGTTTTCTGCTTATATATATATATATATATATATATATATATATATATATATATATATATATATATATATATATATATATATCATCAAAACAAATAAACATCAAAGGTGCTAATATTAATGATTCGGTGAAAAGTTGATCGATAAAAAAGGTACACCAAATGCGATCAAATATTAAGTTTAAATTCGAAGCGACAATCCGAAAGATCTGCATTGTGAAAACGACGATTTTGCTAAATGAAGCGTGCGTGTATTATCATTATTATAACGTATCGCGGCGAAGGGAAAGGGTCGGTGGGATGTGTGTATATATATATATATATATATACAAAAGCCTGATAACCCACGCCGCAAAGTCATCAGTGCGCGTGTCGAGAAATTCCCAAATGAACTAGAGTGTATTTGCGCGACGGGGATGGCGCAGCGCGCTGATTTCCACGACGCACTCTAGATAATTAAATATTTTCTGCAAGCCGGAACCGCGAGAGAGAATCGCGTAGTACCTTTAGCCTTCGGTCCGGGTGCGAGGGGGGCGGAGAAAAAAGTCATCGGCCGATCTTTTTTGCGCTCGGCTGCCTGATTCTCTCCCGCATCCCGTGCATACGACGACGGCTTGCTTTATATATCGCGCCGCATCGGAGAGGAAGTTTGGTTTCCGCCTCGTCGCGGAGGATGGGGCCGGAGGGCGGGGAAAGTCTTTTTTATTCCTAGAGGAGCGTTTACCGAATGCGTTATTCCGCATCGACGCCCATCCAGTGCCGGCGTCGCCGGGTGCCGGAGACTACGCGTTCGGCTCGCTCGGATCGAATGCGAGGTACTCAGGTGGGTAGAGCCGTTCGGCTCTATATTTAACGTAGCAGAAAAGCCTCGACGCGCGCGACTGTTTCGCAAGGCGTTGAGAGCGACGCCTCAGTAGAGGCGAAGAAAAAGAGTAAAAAAGACCGAGAGCCGAAGGAAATTTTCGATTGAATGCCTCGTGAGCAGTTCGCATTCAAACCGAGCGCTGCTTCGGTCTGCTGCCGCTGCCTCGAGAAACTTTTCCGATGCACGTGGCTTTGAGGGAGCGAAATTCCAAGGATCTTACATCTTCCGCGCTTCACGGCTTCTTTTCTCCTCCTCCTTCTCTTCCTCCGGCTCGGCCGATGCTTATCCATCTACTCTGCTGCTTTTATTCTCGCACGGGCTGCAGGGGGGTGGGCCGTTTCGGCTACGCTTCGGGGCTGAACCGACAGAGCTATGATCGCTCGTAAAAATCGCCGGGAGATATTTCAATTGCATCGTTACCTCGCAAGATTTACGAAGGAGCCTTTAGCTTGCGCCCTGCCGTGCCCCGTTTTTTTTTTTTAAGACGCTTTTTTTCTCTTTGTTCGCGTTTGCTTTGAACGTAAGGAAGGAAAATCGAGTGAAGTGCTTCGACCCCTCATTTAGAAAATGTATCTTTCAAATTAACTTTTACTCGTTTGTTTGTATAAAATTTTTTCTCATCGTGCTTCATTGGCGTTTTCAAAAAATGATGTAATTGCCTCTCGTACTAATAATTTTTTTAAAATAAATATTTACAATTTCTCTAAAAAAATAACTAAACAATATTTATCAAATTTATTTATTTACCATTAAAATTTAATCATATATTATACAAGTCACACATGTATAATCACTTTTTTTTGACATTGTTTTAAATTTAAAAACAAGTATTAAGGATGAGAAGAGACTTTGTTGAAACAATTCGATGTTTTAAGATAATGATTTACAAAGTCTAAAACTTACGATCTTTTGGCACACACTAAATTCTTTATTGAACTTGGCTAAGGTTAGTTAACGCGTTGAGTAGACAGTACGTAAGCGCATCACGTAGCAATGAAAAAATTCCGAGAAACGTACCGCGAGGTGAAAGAGACGCGGCGCGTGGCTTAATCCCGTTTATAGAGCCGGAGTTTTAATTGGAGGCGCGCGCATTTTCTAAGTCTTATATATATATATATATAGATATATATATATATATATATATATATATATATATATATATATATATATATATATATATATATATATATATATATATATATATATATATATATATATATATGTATATATATATCAATGGTCTCGCAAAGCAAAGCTGTTTACGATCGGTAGAGAGACGTGGAGCGTTGTGGAGAAGCCGCGGGGAAACGGCGGGGAGAAATGGCTCCGCGGGGAATCGGAAGGCGCGCAGCTGTTCTACCGGCGCCCAAGCAATTACAAAGGAAGAGCCGGCTGCGCGATAATCCAGGAGTTCTCGCTCCGCTAGCGAGCCTCAAAATTATTAGGCAGCGCCGGCCACGGGCCGAGAAGCGCTAATGGCCGCGAGTACGCGCCCTTCTTTTTTTTCCTCGCCGTTCCCCTATTGTTCTAATTAATAGAAATTATAATTGGCAATTAAGTGCAGCGAAGCATTTGAGAGGCGGCAGCCAGTCGAATGAACGCGCGAAAAACTTGCTTCCGATGCTCGCCAAATGCGGGCTCTCTTTCTTTCTCTCTCTTTCTCTGTGTTCGAGAGGAAAGTCGTCCTTACGCGCTGACTTGACAATTAACGACCGTCGATTTTGCCGGAGCAGACCTGAGCGTCTTAAATATGCCTTATTACTTGCTTTACTAGTGAAATAATACTATTTTCTACCTTTGATTCGACTACTATTGTTTCGTTAATGTTGCAAGTCGAATGAAAAAGCATATTATTTCTTTATCTACGACTCATTAAGCTTTTGATTTTAGTATTAATCAAAATCTCGATTAAAAAGTCTTTAAAACTTTTGACCTTAATTCTATTAAATATTATTTTTATTAAATTATATAATTCATGAAATTTTTTCTTCTTGTTTCAGGTAAGTCACTATATCAATGAAAAATATTCGATATGTGAGTACTTGAAAGAGTTTTAGTGACAAAAATGTTTTTTTTTTTTTTTTTTTTTTTTTTTTTAATAATATGCGTAAATATGAAATTAAAGAAAAATTCATACAATTCATACTAAAGCTGAAATAAAGTTTTAAGATTGAAGAAGAAATAAAATTCTTGATAAGAGCATTCCACTGTAAAAAGCTTTTCTCGCAAAATTACAGCATAAAATCTATGCAAAAGTACGTACCAGTTCATTAAAGAAATAATTCAATTGGAATTATTTTTCCAATCCGGCATACTGTTTGTTAAGCAAAGAGAATCGAAGCTAAATTGGGAAGCCCAATCGATCGAATCAATGCTCGAATAGCGAAGACAATGAAAATCTTATTTAACCGAATGGGCGTCGAGCTCCTAGCAGTATTTTAGCGATGCGTCAGACATTTCATAATAAAGGTTAAGAGTACAAGAAGCTCACGTTAAAGGGGGAAGGGGAGTGGAGGTGGAGAAGAACGAAGTACGTTGTAGGTAAGCGCAGGAGCGTAAGTGTGCATCCGACTTGCGAGGACGGAGGAGACGAGGGGGTAAAATAAATCGACAGCATATTGACGTCGATTGGTCGCATCAATCACCGTGCATGTTTGGTACACGTGTATCAATCACCGGGCGTGCTCGCGTTATCTCGATTCGGCGGGCTCGTCGACATTCTGCGCCGACGAACCGAGCTCCGTACGCTTTTTCCTTTTATCGTCAAAGGCCAAATCCTCCCCGACGTCTCCTTCCTAACATACCTACTATCAACCGTACACGTACGGACGGAATCTGATCTCCGCGTCCGATGCTTTTTCTATTGCCAATATCAGCTGGAGTTTGTCCCGTTCTTTCTTTCGCAACGAATGTATATCGTAATGTGAATTTATTAAAGGACCTTTAATTTAATGTAGAGATTACATCGAATAAAGCGATTCGAGCAAATAAAGTAGCTCTTTTTTGACAGTTACATATTACAGCGATGGACGCGTAATGGAAAGTATGTTTAACATTCCATGTCACGGTGAAAATATGAGTAATCATCGGTTCGTAAAAGCGCAACTTCATCCCAAGTTGCTAAAAAGGAAGAAATTTACGGTAACCGAATTTCTGATTATTAAAAATACATGTACGTTTATAAAACTGAATAATATCGTCTTATCATTTCGTGCATTAAAAAAAAAAAAAAAAAAAAAAAAAAAAAAAAAAAAAAAAATTACTGAAAATAAATAAAATTTATCTTACTGAAACAAAATCATAACGAAAAAATTACTGCTTCAATAAAATTATTTCACGAGTCATTATAATATTTGAGTAAAACAATAAAATAGCTTGTTGCTGCGATTGTTTTAAAAAAATTTAATTCATCCAATCAGATAATTTTTTTTTTTATTCCCGAAAGTTTTTTAATTCTTAATGTGCTTATAGACAGATATATTTACTTTCGACTCATCGGTTATATATAGGAAACTCGAATATTTGCAACGATCTCGGACAAATAATTGAGTTGGATGAAGAGTAAAAATAGTCAAAATGAGAAAAAGTATTTCGATAAATTAAGAATTAAAGTGCAATCAGAACGAAAAAATCAGCGGGCGAAGTAACAGCTGGCTTGCAAAAAAGGCGGAAAATTGATTATTTGCTGCTACTGGTTTATCTCTCGATCAATAAAAGATATAGAGAGCGAGAAAGAGAAAGAGAGAGAGAACCAAGACAAGCCCGAGCCAAGTTAGTTAAGAGACGTCGCCGACATTTTCTCCGTCTCCTTCTTCTTCTTCTTTTTTTCTTCTCGAGCTTCTTCTTCCGTTTCCCCGGTGGAAATCTGTTAAACGCGCTCCAGCTCGAGGAAAAAAGGTTTCACGCTTCACGCTCCTCGGAAATGAGAAAGGGTAGAGGAGCGAGGCTCTCGCTTAGCTTCTCGACTGCTGCATGAATATACAGATCGAGAAGGAGCCGACCGCGGGAGAGTGAGAGACAGCTGTGGAGATTAAACCACGCGATTCGTCGCCCGCGAAACTCGTACGGCGCGCTGGTATAAGTTGCTGCCGGCATCGTTGGCTCCATCTTCTTCTTCTACTTCGTCTCCTTATCGCGAGAAAAGCGACTCTGGAAAATGTCGGGACTTGTGTGCGCAACACAGCGAGCGCCCCGAAGTAGTTGAAGATCAGCGGCTGCGTGATATGGGCGAACTCGTCGAGTGGTCGAAACTTGAGACGAGCGTTGGAAGCGGAAAACCTAATCCTGCATGCGCACTTGCGAGGCAAAATTACTTGTTATCATCGGTGCTTTTCGCGAGAGGAAGGAAATTCTCGTCGATTAAGTCTCATTATTTTCCAATTAACCGCTTAATTAAATTCGCTGGTTCGCGCGCAAATTGCAATGAGCAAGACGCAATGCGACGTAAGATTCTGGAAACTCAAGATTTGACTCGAAAATTGGTCAAACACTTATTTCTCACTATTTTTGCTTCATTGCTCTCATTCTTATTCGCTCTCCTTTGGCTCTTACTTGGACACTTTCTTTCTCTGTAATTGCTTAACTTGTTAGGTAATTGCTATCTGATTCAGAATTACTTAGTCGCTTTGAATATTATTAGGTACTTCTATTTATTTCTCCTTTTCAATATTTTTCTCTTTCCATGTCTCAATTCTGTCACTCATACATTACGTTAAAAAAAATTTCAATTGATTTTCGCGGTTTAAAAAGTAGTTATAATCTCTTCATTTTAATCCCGACATTACAATTCTCTCTCGTTATGTTACAACCGAACGTAGCTTATAATTATGCGAATCAAAGATTCAAATTATTGAAAATGTCTATATTTATATAAAATAGTCAATTGATGAAATGATAACTCTCTCGGAGAAAATGATTTGAAACTAAAAAGAAAAAAAAATTAATTACTACGAGGGCAGTCCCAAAAGTACCCGACCCGACAAAGAAAACAGTAAAAAAATTGCGAAAATGTTTTTTATTTTTCAACATATTCTCCTTTCAGTTCGATACACTTTTCCCAACGATGTTCAATAGCTTCGATACCCGCTTTATAGTAGGAACCGTCAAGCTCCTCAAAATACCTATTAACCGCAGACTCTACCTCTTCATTGTTGGCAAATCTTTAGCCGCCGAGCCATTTTTTCAAATTCGGAAAAAGAAAATAATCCGAGGGAGCCAGATCTGGCGAATAGGGTGCGTGAGCAAGCAATTCGAACTTCAACTCATTGATTTTAGCCATCGCAATGACGCACGTGTGGACTGGTGCGTTGTCGTGATGAAACAACACTTTCTTTTTCGTCAGGATGGGGCCGTTTTTTTTTTGATTTCATCACTTAAACGCTGCAATAAGGCTGCATAATATGCGCCGTTGATTGTTTTTTCTTTTTCGTCATAATCAATAAATATTATTCCACGCGGATCCCAGAAAACGGTTGCCATGACCTTGCCAGCTGACTGAACTGTCTTTGCTTTCTTTGGAGCCGGTTCTCCCTTTTAAGTCCACTGCTTTGACTGCTCCTCGGTCTCAGGTGTAAAATGATGGACCCATATTTCGTTCATGGTTATGAATCGACGCAAAAACTCGGCTTTATTGCTGCGAAACATTGTCAAACACTCGATGGAAACATCCTCACGTTGCTGTTTGTGCTCCATTGTGAGCAAACGCGGCACCCATCTTGCGCACAGCTTTCTCATGTCCAAATTTTCGGTCAAAATGCGATGCGCAGAACTTTTTGAAATGCCTGCCATGTCTGCTATCTCGCGCACTTTTATTCGACGGTCATCCAATACCATTTTGTGGATTTTCTTCACATTTTCTGACGTAGTGACCTCACTTGGTCGACCACTGCGGTGTTCATCTTGGCAGCTCGTACGACCTCGCTTAAACTCAAGCTACCCAATATTTGACCGTTGTAAACGAAGGAGCAGACTCCCCCAGAGTAGAATCCAACTCGGCTTTGATATCCGTTAGACTTAGACCTTTCAAATGAAAGTATTGTATCACATAACAATGCCCGATTTTTTCCATATTTACAAATCCACTCAGAGCGTTCACTTTGGATGTCTGTAAAAAAAATAATAATAAACGTACTGTTATGAATTTTTCACATTAAGTTGTTAAAAGGTGGTATTGTCAATCGCAGTAATTGTTTTTTTATAATTACCTGTATTCATAAGTCAGGACGGGTACTTTTGGGACTACCCTCGTATATACCTCGATTTATTGCTTCTCTATGTCATACGAGTCTGCTAATTTTCAGCAGATGTCGAGTTATTTTAATCAAAAATTTTAGATTTCCGTCAATTGTAAAAATATAACGAGTAAAATAGCCACTCCATCGTTTGCAATATTTCATTTGCTATAGACAGTATTCGGGATATCTGCTACAGGATATATAACACATCGTTCAATAAGTCCCGAGACTAACAACGAAAACAACATTTTTTTTCAAAAATCATTTTTATTCATCAATATAATCTCCTTTTAGAGTGATACAATCTTTCCAACGCCTTTCCAACATTTCTATACAATGTTTATAGAAGGATTTATCCTTTGCTTCAAAATAGGCTTCAGTTTCGGCAATGACCTCCTCATTCGAGCCAAATTTTTTTCCCTGGAGCATTTTTTTGAGATCAGCAAAGAGCCAGTAGTCGCTGGGGGCTAAATCTGGCGAATACGGGGGGTGGGGAAGCAAATCAAAGCCGAATTCGTTCAATTTTGCCATTGTTTTCATGGACTTGTGGCATGGTACATTGTCTTAGTGAAAAAGGATTTTTTTCTTCTTCATGTGCGGTCGTTTTGCTGCGATCTCCTTCTTCAAACGTACCAACAAGTCAATATAATAATCACTGTTGATCGATTTACCTTTTTCCAGGTAGTCAATGAAAATCACGCCATGTGTATCCCAAAAAACAGACGCCATGACTTTGCCAGCAGACTGCTGCGTTTTTGGACGCTTTGGGCGGCTTTCGCCAGCCATGCGCCACTCAGATGATTGCCGATTCGACTCCGGAGTGAAATGATGTATCCATGTTTCATCCATGGTCACGTATCGACGCAGGAAATCCTTTTTATTGCGAGTAAATAGCGATAAACAGCTCTCTGAATCGTCGACTCGTTGCTGTTTTTGTTCCACTAAAAGCAATCGCGGCACCCACTTGGGAAAAACCTTTTTCATGCTCAATTTTTCATGAAGGATTGTGATTACGCTTACAGATGATATCTATGTCATTTCTGCAATCTCACGGACCTTCACTTTGCGATTTTTCATTACAATTTTTAACGCTTCACTCACATTTTCCTGTGTAACGGCTTCCAATGGCCTACCCGAACGTTCCGCATCGTTTGTGTCCGTACGACCACGTTTAAACTCAGCATACCAACGACAAATCGTTGGTTTGGATGGAGAGGAGTCCGGGTAATATTTTTCAAGCCATTGCTGGGCTTCTACATTGTTTTTACCCATTAAAAAACAATGTTTTATCAACACGCGAAACTCGCTTTTTTCCATTTTTCAAACAAATTACAAAGTGACATTACTCTAACCTCGATAACTCTGCTGTCTGTGATCCGATTGACGTGAAATTTTTACAAGTTTTATGTAAAGGTTCGCACTCTATGGAAACGTGGCCAGTTTGGTACTACTAGCACCATCTCTGGGTTAGTCTCGGGACTTATTGAACGATGTGTTAGTATTTAGACGATGGGCATGGATTTTATAATTTATCGGCCGAAAATTTTAAAGAGAAATAAGGAAGCGCGCCCATTTTTTAAAAGAACGTGAAAAAGAGTGGAAAGCGCGCTAGCAGCAGATACTCCAAAGATAACATATATGGACACGAACCCTCGCGTTATTGAGGGCGACAAATGTGAAATGAAAGAAAAAAAGATTGCACCAAGAGACAGCTGAATCTTAAAAAATAAAAAAATATTAAGTGGGCACACACACGTATACACGCGCGCGTAGGATTGGCAATCACGAAACAAAGCGGGAAGGTCGTGCAGCTAGGGATGAGCGTGTGTGTAGGGTCGCGAGTACGTGTGTGTTCAGAGTGATGAGCGGGACCAATGGCGGTGGCTGCGGTACCCTGTCATTTGCACGCTTGCGTAAATTTCAATCTACGTGCATCAAGGACTGAAGGGGTTGTATATACGTATATATGTATATACGTATGTGGTATGTATGTACGTATGTACATATATATATATATACACATGTGCCTGCTTTAGATTCAAACTACCTACGATTGAAGTTAGATCGCGATCGGGTAGAGAAGAGGGATAAAGGTCTGCTTTATCGCGCTTCAGAGATCGCGAGAGCCAGAGGCGGAATTTGAATTTCTGTTGAAGGGCAGAAGATCACCTTGAGAGCTTTATTTATGCTATCAGCGCCGTTACAAGATTTCTCTTTACCAATTGATCAAAGTCCATCTTGTTCGCCTATTGCTTTCTGTAATCGTTTCTATTTTCCATTTCGGAAGTTTTGTCCATTCTTTACAACATTCTTCAACTATCGTTATATCGTTTTTAATGCAAATTTTTCCATTTTAAACTCTTTATTTGATATTTATTGATAATAAACATTTCAATATGAAATATTTTGAAATAAAATGTGATATTTTTCAATTAATTATGCTCGTAAAACAGAATAAAAAAACTAATTACGAAATTTATTGAATGTAAATATTTAAAAAAAATGCAAAAACATAATTATTCGCTTAAATTAAACGTTCAATTAATGTAGGTATTGTTTATTGCTAACAAGTGTTCCATTACATATGTATACAAATGTTTGAATGAAATGTTGAAATGCTACATTCCTTTATAAATAAATATCTTTGTACTTATCTGTCAATCTGTATGTTCCTCTATCTCTTCGCTGTTCGCCTGAGTAACTTTAGGGTTACACTCACTCCTCAGCATACATTTGTCGTCGTCAACGAAATGCAAATTGGAAGTCGGAGAAACGTCGATCCATTTGCTTATTTACTAAACCCAATTGAATTGTTAGATGATTTAACCTAGCGAAAAACAATTTAAAAAAATTAATTTGAGTGAAAATAATTATTGTTTTAAAAAAAGTGATTAACATGATAAAAAATTTGTTACTTGAAATAGAAAAATAATTGTGTGTATAATAAAGGAGCCATACTTTTTTTCTATAATAAAAAATATTTTAATTCAAACAAACTAAAGTGTAAACTTTTTTTGCATTGTGAACTAAGCATTATGATAAAAATTCCATCATTTGAGCGTCTTAATAAATTATCCAGAAAATAGAAACAAGCAAAAAAGAAACAAGCTCGTCAGTGCATGGTGAACATCGTCTATGCAAGAGAGCATGGCGAGACATATGTATATATATATATATATATATATATATATATATATATATATATATATATATATACGTATAAAATAAAAGCACATAAATCAGTGAGCGACAGAGCAGGTTTTGGCAATTCAGGTGCTTGCGGCGGCCGTTAAATTTATCGACGAGCAAACGCGTGCACAGCGACAGCCACGAAAAAATCCAGCTTCCTCCCATTGAAGAACAAGGCAATAAATAAACTCTCGCGGTATTTTCGTAAAAAGCGAAAAGCAAGCGCGAGAAAGAATATAAGGGGTAAGAAAGGGAAACAAAGCGAGCAAAAGGAAGAAGTACCGAGCGAAATAGCTGAGCAGCTCGAGGGTCTGTGGGTTTGTTCACTCGGTCTTATTTTTCTCTAACTATATCGATCCTTGGCATTGCTGAGAAGGTAAAGAGAGCGCGCAAAATGAGACGGTTCGTCTTATGCGACGTCGATGCTTCTACAAAGCAATGTAACAGAAGTAAGGGTCGGCGTGCATTAGAGACGTATCCGCGCGGAACGAGAATGCGCGGCTGCGCGGCTTAACTAGCTGCAAGTGCTTTGTTTACCGATGACTCAGAAGCCGAAGCCACGGTAACCGTCAGAGGTGAGCACGAATAACCGCTCCTGATGGTATGCCATCGATTTTCATTAAAAACGGTATAATCCAAGCGGAAAATAAGCCTATGTGTCTTTGCGCAGTTAAGGAAATGCGGCTTTGCTCGGTACTATAGATGTAATACGATATGCAATTGTCGAAGAGTCGGCAAATTGTTGATTCACGTTATGTTTCCCTCGATAGACGTAGGCCTAAAATCACTGCATACAGAAAATCGATAAACTAATTGAGAAATAGCTTGCGTTCGCTCTTATTCGCATTGGAATTTTTTATTGCGTTTGGTTTAATTTATGCGGAACATCAAGGAAAGTTCTTTTATTTTAAACTCATCGCAAAGATGATTAATTTTTAACTAACAAAGTAAATTTCAAACGAAAATTAAAACACAAAAATTAAAGATTTATCAAGTACGCGCCACTGTTTGTTTAAAAGCCTTATTTATAATAAATATTTTAGTGCTTAGAGAACATGGTATATATTTAAAACGAAAATACAAATTAGACGAGTTATTATCATCGGTACAAAATAATAAAATCACCGATCATAAAGTTACTCTTTTTAATTAGAAAACAACTTTCAAATTATCTAAATTTAGGGTTGGCAGCAATAATAACCGTGAAACAATAAGCCCGTATTTGAAGCTGATATGATTCGCGTGCGTTTTCGTTAATTAACATTTTAAGCTAATAGAGCCGTTGAATTACAAACGCTCGTGCATCATCAAAATAACTAGACGCTAAATCGCATTAGTTTCCGCATGTGCGCTTTGTAGCTGTCGTGCAAAGCCATCGATTAAATGCGTGCGAGCGCGAATAAGCGCAGGCTCGTAATCAGTTTCGTATAAAATAAAAACCATATAAAAAAAAAACAAAAAAAATAAATCGCTTACTTCTTCACAAGAGCGGCTTTTTTAAATCGCGACTCTCTGCGCGCGGCTTGTGTGAGCTCGACGGAAAGGAACAGAAAAGAAAGGTAGAAAGGAGAGAAGATACTATCGCGCATGAGAAAGATAATCGAGCTGTGAAGAGTTAAGCGGCGCGAGCGCGAGGCTCTCGAGAATTTGTTACCACGAGGTACCTCGAGTTACCGTCCTCTTTCCGCGCGCCCTCCCCGCGAGCTGCCCGTACCGGTTTAACCGGCTCCGGATTGTTCGGCTTATGGGAGGTCCCTCCGGCGAATGTCGAGATTTAACTCCCTCTTGCTTCTTCCGTTGCTGCGTCTCTTCTTTGCCGCTCGCGTCTCTCTCTCTCTCTCTCTCCCACTCTCTTTTGTTTGCATAGATTGGACGACCGAAGAACAAAAAGCCGCTGTTCCTTCTCATACCTACAGCATTTATTCTCGTCGCCTTTGCTTGTGTTTTACCGAGCGGAGTCTTGCTCGTCGTCGTTGTTCCTGCAATAATAAGATTTTGCCCGTTACCTTTTATAACTTTGTTAAGGGAGCGTTAGCTTGCCTTCTCATAGATGTGCGAACGAGGTTTCGAGTTGATTGGAAAAATTAAAAAAAAAAAAGTACTCGAATTAATATATTGAAATACTTACAAAGCGGTGTTATAGAAAACTTAATTATTCTGAATTGATTTTAAATTTTAAATTGGTGGCTCTTTAACGTATTCATTTTACTTACTTTTTGATAACAAAGACTCTCTGTATTTTTTATTCAAACATGCGTTAGACATTTTAATAATTCAAACATATTTGAATAGTATTTTCACGTATACTTTAACAATATTTAATGTTCATAAGTACAATCAACAAAATACCAAATTAGCGAGTTTTATCTCAACGTAAAAGCCAAAGTAGCAAAAAGGTGCGCTTTTGACTCAATAAAAGCTAAAGCACTAATATTACAAAATTATTGTGAGTCATAAAAGTAAATGAGTTAACATTGTCTATCCTTTTGGGAGCGCACGTATATCACAAGTACAATGATAACAATTTTTTCAATAATAAAAGTTGCCAAAGCACTAGTTTTTTTATTATTAACCAAGAAAAACGCGTAACTCGTTTACTTTCTCCAAGATTGAAAGGAAAGTAATAGTAGAGCAGGAATAAACGAAATACCAGTAACAACAGCCTTCGCAATCTTTTTTTTTCTTCCTTACAACCTTCTAACCTTGTATACTGTGCCTGATTTTTTAGAGAAAAAGGACAAACGGTGGCAAAATTATAATAGTAGCTATTTTTCAGTAAACCTTATATACATATATATATATATATATATATATATATATATATATATATATATATATATATATATATTGCTTTTTCATATGCCTCTCCTCTCTTCTTGTATACCCTCATGCTGTTCTTCCCTCGCACAAGTATACGTCTGCACGTGCACATATATCTATATATCTGGAAGCTTTCCAAATGGTTGAAGTACGCTTAACGATTAAAAGTACCCGACCGCTCGATTTGTCCATAGAAGTGGAAATACGCGAACGAGCCCGAGTGCATTGGCCAAAAATATCATAGCGCAGCTTTTCTCTTTTCTTTTTCTTTTTCCGCATGCATTCTTTCAGTACATTTTTAAGCACTTTGTAATTCTTTGCAGAAGGAGACTGGCCAAAGCGTTGAATATTTCCTTACTACTTTCATATTTAGCGATGAGATAGTGGAGATAATGGCGAATAATTTTTCCTCGATGAGTCACAGCATTAAACATCTTTGAAGGAAAAAGGTGTTGAAGTCGAAGTCGATCGCGAATCTAGAGCACTTTGATTGTGGCTCAAGAAGCTGTCGAAAGAAAGAAAACGACGCGAGAAAAATAAGCGAATGTATGAGATAGAAAGAGAAAGAGAGAGGAAGAGGGAAAGGAAGAGAGAGAGAGAGAGAGTGAGAGAGAGAGAGAGAGAGTGAGAGAGAGAGAGAGAGTGAGAGAGAGAGTGAGAGAGTGAGAGAGAGAGTGAGAGAGAGAGTGAGAGAGAGAGAGTGAGAGAGAGAGTGAGAGAGTGAGAGAGAGAGAGTGAGAGAGAGAGTGAGAGAGTGAGAGAGAGAGAGTGAGAGAGAGAGAGAGAGTGAGAGAGTGAGAGAGTGAGAGAGAGAGAGTGAGAGAGAGAGAGAGAGAGAAGCCCGTTTGCAAAAAAGAGCGCTAGCAAAGGAAAAAGATTAGTTTTCTCCGACTGTAATGTGCTTTTCCTTTTTTTCTCACACGTTCCGCCTCTTTCGCGCCTAAAAAGAAAAAGAACGCTGAGCAAAGCGGTAGTTGTCGAGCAAAAGAGATATAGAACGACGCGACCGAGTAATATAGGAGATGTTGACGCGATATTTCGACCATCTCGCGCGCGCAGATTCCCGTAAAAAAAGGTAGAGGTGAGAGGGGAGAACTAGTTTGCGATAAGAGGAAAAAAAATCGAGTAAGAAAAAGAAGACGGAGTACTAGATGAACTCAAGGACAAACTAGGCAAATTTATGACAAAGGAAAAAATTGGACAATTCGAGAATAGTGGGTACGTGCGCGCGAAGATAAAACAAAATGAAAAAAAAATAATGTTCAAAAGGCGAGTAGCAGATTATAAATTATGGGTCTAGCTAGAGGAAGGAAAGGTGCGTCTCGTACAACGAAGCAAGTGGGTGTGTACTGAACGAAAAGTATACAGGAAGAAAGAAGGCGTCTGGAGATATACTATACGTATGTCCGATTAGCTCGAGAAGAGCGGTGAATACAGATTGACCGGTTGATAACGCCAGTCATCCGGCAGCGTAGATTTCGTAGATGTGTATAATGCGTGCTTCCATCTGCGCGCGCCATTTCACTTTTGTTCGTCAAAGTCAAAGAAGAACCGCCAGGGAGGGGGGGGGGGGAAGGAGCGAGAACGCGATATACAATGCCGACGAGACGAGAAATGTGCAAGTAAGGCTGCAGATGATGTGTACACTCATCATGGAATTTCACGTTTCCACGTCACGCGTGACACCGCTGGTGAACCTTACGGGCACTACGTCGCCTCTCTCGTGGGACGAACGAACCTCTTTTCTTTCGGTACCTCGAGCTCGCTACTCGTCGGCGCATGGAAATACTTGGTTTGAATTGCGGATTCCAAGAGCGTCATCTTTCTGTTTCTCTCTCCCTCTTTGTCTGCCTCATTTTATCCATCACGAACTCGCTCAACTTGTAAGATTCATTTGTTGTTTATGTAAATCGCGCACGCAATTATTTGCCACCGGGATGATAAAGAAGGCCGCACGAATCCCCTATCCCTTTCCCACTCTTTCTCTCTCTCTCTCTCTCTCTCTCTCTCGCTGTCTCTCTTTCTTTTTTTCTTTCTCTTACATTCTTTTATCTTCTTACATTAGTTTTCTTTTTGTTCTGATCTGTAAAGTCTACATTTATCTTTCTTGTGCGTATCAATTTATATATATATATGGCAATGGCAAGTTTTCGAGTCATTTCCCGAAATAATAGGCACAGCTCTGCGGTATAAATATTTTATTTGCTTTACGACGGACAACTCTTATCACCGAGTGGAGCAACTTTTTTCGCTAAAATATATTTTTTCAGCTACAGTGAAAGGAGAGCCATCGAGTTGCTAAAATTTTTTTCGTAGTGCAGCTACGTATACACTATTGAAGGAGAAGATAGAATAAATCGATCGATAAGTTAAATTATGCGACAATAATATGGCTACTCGATAACATGGCTGGTGAATTTCATCGATGAGTAATTACACTCAATGATTTAGAGCGGGGAGAGCAACTGGCGCAATAACGAAATGAGGTGACTGAAAAAGCGAAAAGGAGAAAGAAGGAAAAATTAAATAGAAGAGAATATATGTACATCGTGAACGCGTAGGACAAATGTAGAAGAAAAATAAAAAAGGGCGGATTATACGGTATTGTTAGGTAGATGCGATGTCGAGAAATGGCGACGTAGTAGAAAAGAAATAGACAGTCGGACGAACTGCGTGTAAATCATCTCCGTCGGTTTCTGCACAACGACTGGTTTTTTCTCTCTATCTACGAGTACGTCTATCTTTCTTTCTTTCTTCTTCGTCTCTCTCTCTCTCTCTTGGTCTTTCTCCCTCTTGATGCTCGTGTTTGCCCGGGACGAAGACAGGAGCAGCCAGCGGGCACACAGCGGAGTTTAAAATCGACGAGCAGCGCTGTGGGATAGGACTCAAACAATGCGCGCAATTACGCTGGGCTACGTACTATACACAACTCGGCGCGGCTCACGCCTCAGCACAATGCCCAGTGACTCGCTCGCGCGACAAATGTATCGGCTCATTTACCAACATTGTCCCACTTTTGCCGCGGGAGCGAAAGCAAGGACGCCCGAGCGGGAAGGCCATTGAGCGCTCGGGAGGCTTCGACTGCGAGCCCCCGGACAAAACAGGTGGAAGGGCCACTGGCTAACGGTCGGCTCGTAATTCCGATCAAATTAACACTTCGAAGCCATTGTCCGTTTAACGGAATTATTTCTCATTTTCATGCGAGACAATGGCCAAGTTTACTGCGAGCGCCTGCTACACATTCGCCAGTAGCCCGCACACGCGTGTGTATGTACTCCCCTTGGACCTTGTCTCTCTTGGGCTAACGAATGTCATTTCTATTAGACCCGGCGCACTTTGTCTTTTTTGCCTCTTCCACTTTTGTTAAGCTGTTGCCTTGCATTGCACTTCAGCTCAGGAAGCCAGACGCTTTTACATCTCGTATATCTTTTCATTTAAATTTCTTTGAAAACTTCTAGTCGAAATCATACGATTCAAGTATACTCGTGCATGTACATATATGTACATCATGATATTTTGATGGAAATAAATTTGAATGAGGAATATCAACTTTCATATTTTAAATCTAACGCGTAAATGAAAAAGTCATTTCGGAATGGATTTGAAGAGATATTAATACCATATCGCTATTTTCACTCGGAGATACAACTAGAATAGTCTGTCTGTGTCTCGTTTCTGACATTTTAATACTTTACTCGCACAGATGATATTTTAGCTCAATTAGATTTCTAGGCTTCATAAGCCATTTCATTTCATATAATCCTCAAGATGTAGTTAATCAAACGCGGTTCTAAAATTAGTTGGATTCAACGTTGTAAAGCTGCACACCTTTATTACGTTTCATTGGTTTAAATGTTAAACAAAGTATGTAAAGCTGCATCAATCACAGCAGGGATTTGACTTTAGGCGTGCGAAAGCGCACGAGTGCAGCTGACGGCACTCGTTCGCTCCGAGGTAATTTTCAGGTATACCGTGCGCATCGTTTTTATTGGCCCGTATCAAAGTAAGAGCTAGGCGTATGACCTGCGCGCGGATATGGGATTAGACACGTTTACAATTTATTAGTCTCGTCGTCTGCTCGTAAAGTCCGTAAACTTTAACGAGCATTGCAAAACGTCGACAGCGGTTGCAACGCCTCTACCGCATGCGCACATTTCAGTCGTGAAACTGTGCTCGAGAGCATAATTCGGTTGTTCTATAGTCGACCGTACCGTACGAAGCGGAGAAACCAAGAGAGAGGGACTCTGGGACAAATCGCACAGCCAGAGGTCGAATGCTTCGAAATAGACGAAAAATGTTCCACTTGAAAGTCGCCTTTATTTAAGCTGCGCTATATTGCACCTGATGGATACGTTTCCACACTGTCTCATACGCTTTCACTTATTAACGTATTCGTGCTACTTATTTTGTAGGTTTCATGAAACTTGAGTAATCTATCCCAACTAAATTATTCAATATTTTATAAAGTCGCTTCGGATCAATTTCTATACTTGTTTTTTAAAGGTTCTACGCCCAGTTTGCCAAGCCTTGAGTAACCACTACAGACTTGCGTGGACGATTTATTCTCGGAAAAAAATAGACTTTAGAGCACACGCGATATTTTTAAGGAGCCGTTGCTGACATAATTTATTAAACGAGGGAAGGAACGTAAAATGCGTAAAAGTTTAACACATATCTGCTGAACGGTGCAAGTGTTAGCCGTTAGAAAAAATGTGAGAAAGAGGAGTATAAGAATTCGGTACTAGCTTTGCCTCGAGGTAATAAAAAAAAGTGCGAGCGTATGCTTGGATCTCGGATGCGTAAGCGCGCTAAACATACGAGCGAGTGCACCAGGATTTTTATCTAACCAAGGGAAACGTGCGCAAAGGGGTATAAAGGTTAAATAAAAACGTTGCCGTTTTTTCCCCTTCGTAAATTATGCAATGCACGCCTTGCAATATAAAATAAAATAAAAATTTATTTTACATTTTTGTACGTAAATAGTTGACGCTTATTTGTTTTATTTTACAAATTGATTGCTTTTACTCCGCAAAGCCCAGTCTTTTTTTCAAAATTATGAAATAAAATTAATAGTTTGGGAACATATCTGAAACATTGTAGAAAAATATATACTATATTTGTGCTTATTTCTAATACAACGTTATGTCTATTTTAACGGAGCATAAATAAATACAGCCATCACAAGCCAATTACCTCAGCGAAATATTTGTTTAGCAATATTGCGCTATGAATTACTGATAAAAACTAAAATCAATTATTTATTTTATTGTTTTTCGGTGTTTTAGTATTTTATTTTCATTGGCGACTATTTTCCTTCAACGTTTCAACTTTATCCATAGTGTGACGATCCTTAAAATAATGTTTGAATAACGACGGCGATAAAATTCCACGCGTTTTTGATCACACGCGGAAATTATAAAAACGCATGAAAATGTGGATATTTATTAAACAGGCTGCACAGAGATAGGTACAGTCTGTCAAGTAAGAGCGTGGTCGACTTCACCGACAGGTAATCAAAGATTTCGCTCTAATTCTTTCGCGAGCCGATAGAGGGAAGCTTTGTCCTTGATGCATTGTCAATAAAGATTCAGTTGTCGTTGATCTTTTAAAAGAGAATCACGTTAAACGCCATGAGTGCTGAGTACGCGTCGCGCTACGAGGCTGTGTTCCTTTGCATCCACCCGAAAGGTCCCAAAATGTCGCAATCAGCGGCTGCTAAATATATGAGAAAGTCGAAGGCATTTGTACAGAAGTGGATACAGCGATATAAAGTGGCTAAAAATGTCGATGATTTACCAGAACGTGGCTCGATAGGAAAAGTGAACAAAAAAGATGAAAAAAGAATAGTGAATCTGTTTTCGCGGAATCCTGCTTTAACACTGCGGCAAGGACAAGCAAAATTAATGGCAAAAGGTTTAGATATATCCTACGAAACTATCCGAACCTATCTTCGTACTCATCATCTGAAATGGCGCAACACAATGAAGAAGCCTCTGTTGACTGAAAAACATGTGACAAAGCGACTCGCTTGGGCGCATGAGAATATTGATAGAGATTTTGAAAATGTCATTTTTACTGATGAATGTTCTATATGGGCACGTTTTGTCCTCGCGCGAGCCTGGTCAACTTCCACCAATAGGCTTGTTCAGCGGACCGTAAAACATGGAATAAAGGTGTATCTTTGGGGCTGCTTCTCAAAGCAGGGATTCGGCACTATGCACCTCTTTACTGACAACCTAAATGCCGAGAAAATGATAAAAATCTACAAAAAGGCTTTACTGCCATCTGCCAAACGATGGTTCATCACAAAAAATGAAGATTGGATTCTGCAGGAGGACAACGATCCTAAGCAATGCAGCAAGTTCTGTACTCAGTGGAAGACTCAATCTGGCATCGTTACATTGGATTGGCCGTCGCAGTCGCCCGATGCAAACCCTATTGAAAATGTGTGAGCATATATTAAACGGAAGCTTCGTGGAAGACGCTCATACACTTTGAAGCAGTTGTCTTACAAAATTCGGCGGATCTGGAGATCCTTGCCACTAGAATACGCCGTCAAATTAGTAGAAAGCATGCCTCGGAGATGCCAGGCAATTATCGACGCCGGTGGTGACTGGACACATTATTGACCGAATTGCATCATTGTTTGTAATGTGTACAATGTATATATAAATATAAAAGTTTTATCAAATAAATTTTTTTATAAATTAACACGACCACGCTCTTACTTGACAGACTGTATCTTTAGTCGAGAGATCGATGGATATATCAGGCTGATCAATAAGTTTTGCGGTTCGATAAGAAAAACACAATTTTATGGTTTGAAATACACTTTATTATTCAGTATAGTCTCCCTGAACATCTACACACTTGTTCCAACGAGATTCCAATTTATGAATTCCATTCCTAAAGTGAGAATCTGGAAGGGCTGCATTATACGCTTCTACATCTGTTATGACCTCATCATTTGATGAAAAACGCTTTCCACGCATGAATCTTTTTTAGGTCTGGAAACTGATTGAAGTCGCTAGGGACCAAATCTGGTGAATACGGTGGATGCTCCAACAATTCAAACTTTAATTCATGGATTTTAGCCATTGTCAAAATGCTCTTGTGACACGGTGCATTGTCCTGATGAAAAAGGATTTTCTTCTGCAAACCGGGTCTTTTTTCACGAATTTTTTCCTTCAGCTGGTCTGAAAGGGTACAATAATATTCAGAATTTATTGTTCTACTAGTTTGCAAGTAATCCACAAACAAAATTCCTTTCGCATCCCAAAAAACTGATGCTAACACCTTCTTGGCCGATTTCTGGACACGAACTCGTTTTGGAGCCGAAGAACCAGGTTCACACCACTCTTTAGCCTCTTGTTTTGATTCAGGATCATGGTGATAGACCCAAGTTTCATCCATAGTGATGAATCGACGCACAAAATCCACTTTATCCTTTCGAAAACGCTCTTAATGTTGCTCAGAAAGTCGCATTCGAATGTGTTTTTATTCCATTGTTAGCGAATGTGGCACCCATTGTGCACACAGCTTTCTAAAACCCAATATTTCAGTTAAAATATTGCTTGCACTGCCCAATAAGATGCCTAGGGCTTCTATGTTACTAAATCTCTTTCAGTCACTCGACGATTTTCCAATACGATATCCTGCATTTTTTCTACGATTTCTGGTGTTGTTGCTGTTTTTGGACGTCCTTGACGTGGATCGTCTTCAAGGCTTGTACGACCACATTTAAATTCAGTGACCCATCTTTTTACTGTACTCATTGAAGGCGAAGAGTCTTCATACACTTTTAACATTTGTTCATAAATTTCCTTTGCTTTTAAACCTTCCAAAAATAAAAATTCAATCACTGCACGATATTTGATTTTTTTCATTGTAAAAATATACTGTGACACGTCGATACTAAATGGCTTGTAAACAAAAAATGAATTGACAGATTGAAATGAAACTTCACATATGGTCATATGAAGAGTGTACCAACATAACAAAAAAAAATTTAGGCTAGTAGCAACACCCTCTCTTATCGAACCGCAAAACTTATTGAACAGCCTGGTACTTAGCGAATCACTTTTACTCAAAATTGCTATCAGATGCGTGATTTGATCTTTGCTTCATCAATCATGCTCCCCTTCATCTTGCAGTGTCAGTCGCGGAGCGCGAAAAAAAAAGCGTGCGAAGTGCTAACGAAAAAAGAACGACGGTAATATACAAAAAAGAGACAGTTGGTATAAAATTATGGATTTTTTTATTTGTAAACTACGGCGCTCTTGCGCACGTACCAATCGATCAAATCGTAAAAATTTATTTTATATATTAATTCATGCGGACGCAGACTTAATTTTGGGCTTAAATCTCCGTCTCTCTTTCGGTGATTGTAATAACGGCTATTACACGAGCTCAGAGCGTTGGTAGCGCGCGGGTTTAATGTATCTCGCAGTCTCGCGTCCAAAAAAAAGTTATAAATCATTCTTCAATTTCTGCGCTGACATTCGATTAATACTCGCAAGCCGAGGCATGCACATAGAAAGCTCGTATACATACTTTGCATAACCGACTAGAATCAAAACTTAGAAAACCCGGGTCGCGCGCAACATTGGAAATAGAGAAAAACAAAGCGCGTAAACAAGCGGAGGAAAACAATACATCTGGACGGGCGCGCGTCGCACAACCATTAGCGCCCCCAAAAGGCCAAACACGCCGCTTCGAGCAGCTTGTACGCGTGGACCATTGGAAGAAAAACTATTTAGCCTCGATAGTCCGATGCGATTGGAGGTCACTTAAACGTGCCATCCATAAAAGTCGGCTTCTCTCTTTGCTCTAGTGTACAGTTGTAGAGGTTCGCACAAATAACGAATAAATGGCCCTCCAGGGTGTATTGGCGACAGCAACTAATACTCGAGACACGAGAGAAAGGACTATACCACTTCGGGAAACCGATTCTGCACGCGCGTCCCAGAAAGTTGAATCGACGCGGCTTGTCGTTCGCACATATATAACGAAAGAGATAGAGAGGAAGAGCGCAAAGGGAGACATGCAGAGGAAATCGGCTCTCGTGTAAATACATAGAGGGGGCCAATCTCGACGCTCGCTCTCGCTAATATCGAAGGCGGATGACTTATGGAAAAAGAGAGAGAAAGAGAAAGCAAGAGAGAAAGTAGGAAACGGATAGAGAGATGGAGAATGTGAGAGAAGTAGATAGATAGATAGATAGATAGATAGATAGAGAGAGAGAAAGAGAGGGAGAGAGAGAGAGAGAGAGGGAGAGAGAGAGAGAGAGAGAGAGAGGAGCACGTGCTCATCTTTTTTGCACGCGTGCCGCTGGCTTCTTCCCCCATGCGGAAACTCTGCGGACGGGCGTCGGCTAGCGTGCCACGGGATCGGCGGGGGCCACGCGGTGACATGGCTCGGTCAGGCTCCGAGGCGTGTGATTCGAATGTGAACGCCCGTAACACAATGAAAATGTAATTTCCCCGTTATCGGGAATGTACGCTAGCGCGACGTAGGAAGAGAGAGAGAGAGAGAGAGAGAGAGAGAGAGAGAGAGAGAGAGAGAGAGAGAGAGACGGACGGCGTGCGTAGCGAGCCCAAGTGTGTTCTGTAGCGAATTCTTCCGCCGGTGCGACGAGGCCGGACGTTGGCTCTGTGACAACGGGGAGAAGCGTCACTCGTGACCGTACGTGTGCGCGGGATACGTTCGTACATCGTCGGTGCCTTTCGCGAGTCTCTCCTCTCTCGTAGGCATAGCGCCGCCGCTGCGTCTGACTGCCATGCGTTTGTCATCTGGATTAGTCGGCGTGACGAGCATGTCGCTCGTTTTCCGCGAGCGACTAGACTGCTGCAGCAGCTGATGCAGCCACTTTTTTCTCTCACTTCTCGCTCTCGCTCTCCAAACTTTTGCTGGACCGCAGCCTCCGTTTAGGTTTTTTGCTTGGATATAGCTCCATTATAGCGCAATGGATATATGCTTGGATATAGCTCCATTATAGCGCAATGGATATATTATCATTGCGTCAGACAGGTTCTTTTATTTTGCTGATTCCCCAACTATTTACTCTTACGTTCTTCTGCTTTTTCTGCACACGCCAGACATTTTATTACTTTTTTATTGTCTCTAAACATGGCTCGACTATACACTCTACGCATTAAAAAAATAAATATTTTAATATTTTAGTTGCGGTATCTCAAAATGACAAAAAAATAATTAAAACAACGAAAACAACAGAATTAAAATAATTTTTAAAAATAACTAAAAAACATATTATTTCACATATTTGTTCTTTCATTTATTATTTCTAATTGGAATGTACAACCCGTTTATTTGAATTATTAAATAAAAGGAAATTCATAATAATTTAAATTATATAATAAATAAATTTTAATTATATATATATGCGTGCGTGCGTGCGTGCGTGTGTGTGTGTGTGTGTGTGTGTGTGTGTGTGTGTGCGTGTGCGTGTGCGTGTGCGCGCGCGCGCGTGTGTGTTACGGTACAAGTATAAGAGAAAAAAAATTGTATCACAGAAAATATAATTGCAAGATATTACATTTACCAGCGATAGCTTTTGAAGTATAGACAAATAAATAAACATGTTTGTGCAACAAACATCAACTTGGCAAAATTGAATTTTCTCAATAAGTAAACTAAAGACCGGAAGTAATTTCTACAAAATTACAAAAAAATTTTTCAGCGTTGTTTACCAAGATCTTAAGATCAGGTCGAACAAGAGTAATATTACCGTTCGCATCTTCCCTTCGTTGTGTTTTACCTTCTGTGAGCAATACTCATACTTAGCATCACTCCCCTGGAACGAAAGAGAAAATTCGAGGAGAACCCGGTCGAAGGAAAAGGGGCTACGAGTGCGATATGAACCGACAACGGCGACGTCCTAATCGCTCCTGATTGAAATGTTAGCAATTTCTGGGAGAGCGAGAGAGAAAGAGAAATAGAGACAGAGAAATGAAAGCCCCTCCGGCAATATAACGATCTCGACACGAGTCGTGCAACCCGACAATTCTCCTTCGCTGCGGGATTGCCGACGTCGCCGCTGCCACTCAACGAACGACATTATCTTGATACTCGTTCACTCGATCTTACGCGTGAGTCGATGGGTATTACACGGATGGTGGACGAAGAAAGACGAAAGAATTAGGATAGTTGGAAGCCGAGTTACTAGTGACTAGTTCTTTGGACGTCAACCTTAAAATTTCTATTGAAACTGACTCATCAATATTTTGCTTCGTTTCATTGTTCTACACTGTAATTAAAGCGTTCGACACATCGTGACGGCTTCATAGCTCTGTAATATTTGCCGCTCTCCTATTATTTGACTCTCCTCGAGCTATAGATAACATCTATATAAACTGTCCATATTTTGGACAAGAAAATTATTGCGATCGGTGCTTTAAATCCCGCTCGCTCTTGATGAAATAAAAATGATTAGGATTTCAAGAAAAGTCGAATACTTTTATTACATAATGGTTTTAATTTAATTTTATCGCGTTTTATGGATCGATTTACATTTATTTAATTATCACACGCATATATATATATATATATATATATATATATATATATATATATATATATGCGTGTGTGTGATAATTAAATAAATGTAAATCGATCGATAAAACGTGATAAAATATATATATATATATATATTAGGTGTGCAATTAAGTTCTCGCTGTTTTTCTTGATAAAAATGCAACTGTATTGTAAAAAAATAGTTGCAAATGAATCATTCGAAGTATTGCCCAACGAATCAAGCGAATTTTTGATATCTTCATATGAGCGGAATTGCTGATCAGCCAAACCATGTGCCATCGAACGGAACAAGTGATAATCGGACGGCGCAATATCTGGGGAATATGGTGGGTGGGGTAAGACTTCCCATCTGAGCGTTTACAAATAGGTTTTAACGGGTCCAACAACGTGAGGCCGAGCGTTGTCATGCAGTAGAATCACTTTTTCGTGCCTTTGCTCGTACTGTGGTCGTTTTTCGCGTAGAATTTGGCACAATCGCATCAATTGAATTCGATACCGTTGCTCAGTTATGGTTTCGTTTGGTTTCAATAGTTCATAATAAATAACACCGACCTAGTCCCACCAAATACACAGCATAACCTTCGCAGCGTGAATATTGGGCCAAGTCGACGACGTAGAAGCATGACCGGGCAGACCCTATGACTTTCTTCTCTTTGAGTTGCTGTAATAAATCCATTTTTCATCACCTGTCACGATACGATGAAGAAAACCCTTCCTTTTTGCCGCTGGAGCAGTTGTTCACGGGCGAAAAAACGATGCTTAACGTCCCTTTGCTTCAAATCATAAGAAACCCAAGTTCCCTGCTTTTGAATTATTCCCAACGCATGCAGTCGCTTGTAAATGACTTGGCAGGTAACTCCTAATACCGAAGCAAGCTTATTTTCCGTTTGGCGTGGATCCTCGTCGAGCAATGCCTCCAATTCAGCGTCTCCAAAGGTTTTTGGCCTTCCTTCACGTGGATGGTCGTCGATATAGAAATCACCGTTTTTGAAGCGACGGAAACAATCACGGCACGCTGTTTTACTTAGAGCAGCATCCCCGTAAACGTTTTGGAGCTCCCAATTTTCTACGAATGAAAGAAGAAAAACAACACTTCCCGCAAATGACGATTATTTGGCACAAAATGAGACATTTTCAAATAACCAAAAGTATATGACGCCAAAACAAAATCACTAATGTGTCAAAGCAATTTGTTTACCACGTGTCTAAACTTGGTTCATGACGTTTTGGATGTCGAAACCGACAAGCACTTACTGCTGAAACCATCTATTGACAATCAGCGGAAACGCTGCGCACCTAATATATATATATATATATATATATATATATATATATATATATATATACAGTCTGTCAAGTAAGAGCGTAGTCGACTTCACCGACAGGTAATGAAAGATTTCGCTCTAATTCCTTCGCGAGCTGATAGAGGGAAGCTTTGTCCTTGATGCAATTTCAACAAAGATTCAGTTGTCGTTGATCTTTTGAAAGAGAATCACGTTAAACGCCATGAGTGCTAAGTACGCGTCGCGCTACGAGGCTGTGTTCCTTTGCATCCACCTGAAAGGTCCCAAAATGTCGCAATCAGCGGCTGCTAAATATATGAGAAAGTCGAAGGCATTTGTACAGAAGTGGATACAGCGATATAAAGTGGCTAAAAATGTCGATGATTTACCAGAACGTTGCTCGATTGGAAAAGTGAACAAAAAAGATGAAAAAAGAATAGTGAATCTGTTTTCGCGGAATCCTGCTTTAACACTGCGGCAAGGACAAGCAAAATTAATGGCAAAAGGTTTAGATATATCCTACGAAACTATCCGAATCCATCTTCGTACTCATCATCTGAAATGGCGCAACACAATGAAGAAGTCTCTGTTGACTGAAAAACATGTGACAAAGCGACTCGCTTGGGCGCATGAGAATATTGATAGAGATTTTGAAAATGTCATTTTTACTGATGAATGTTCTATATGGGCACGTTCTGTCCTCACGCGAGCCTGGTCAACTTCTACCAATAGGCTTGTTCAGCGGACCGTAAAACAGGGAATAAAGGTGTATCTTTGGGGCTGCTTCTCAAAGCAGGGATTCGGCACTATGCACCTCTTTACTGACAACCTAAATGCCGAGAAACTGATAAAAATCTACAAAAAGGCTTTACTGCCATCTGCCAAACGATGGTTCATCACAAAAAATGAAGGTTGGATTCTGCAGGAGGACAACGATCCTAAACACCGCAGCAAGCTCTGTACTCAGTGGAAGACTCAATCTAGCATCGTTACATTGGATTGGCCGTCGCAGTCGCCCGATGCAAACCCTATTGAAAATGTGTGGGCATATATTAAACGGAAGCTTCGTGGAAGACGCACATACACTTTGAAGCAGTTGTCTTACGAAATTCGTCGGATCTGGAGATCCTTGCCACTAGAATACGCCGTCAAATTAGTAGAAAGCATGCCTCGGAGATGCCAGGCAATTATCGACGCCGGTGGTGACTGGACACATTATTGACCGAATTGCATCATTGTTTGTAATGTGTACAATGTATATATAAATATGAAAGTTTCATCAAATAAATTTTTTTATAAATTAACACGACCACGCTCTTACTTGACAGACTGTATATATATATATATATATATATATATATATATATATATATATATATGTATATGTATATGTATATAATGACAATACAAGTATAATGTACTTTATTTAATTTAAAAGATTGTTTTTGTTAACAATTCTAGAATTTAAAACGAAAAAAGAAGAAGAAGCAAAATTGAATTTTGGTGTATGTGTTAGACCATTGTAAGAGAAAAAAAAGTGTAGGCACTTAAAACAAGGAAACGAAACTATTTGGAACAGTGATCTAGAGTTGCATTACGAACAACACCGAAAAAATGAGGTACGAAGTAGTACACTTTGCAATCAGTAGACTCAAAGTTTCGACGACCTTACAGTTGTCTTATCTTGCTTTCTTCTATTGTCGGAGAAAAAGTTTGAAAATTTTCGAAATTCTTACGGAAAAAGCGAACACGTCTTCGTGTAGAATCTTTTAGTCCATAACAGCAAAGTTGTCCTACTGAGATTGAACTTTGCCGTATTCTCCGGCTTGTTTGTATTTATTGGAAAACATGACTATGTCGATTCTTTTATTTTCAAATAGTTTTCGCTTATGTACCACCGCTTTCAATGTTTAAAGACTGACACAGTGATCAAATATTATAAGAAGTTGTTTTAAATGTTACACAATAACCAATGACAAACTTCTTATATTTTCTAAAGCGTTCATATCGATTATAAATATGCGTTATTGCACGAATTAATAATTTAAGCTTTTTAAAATTTACGAGTTATTTTGCAACTTTTTTCGAATTAATTGTAAATTCTAAGCAATTTAGCTCGTTTATACGTACAAACGTTTGCTCTGTGAACGAAGTACAAAAGAAGAGCGATAGCGCGTAGCTCGTTTTCTATGAACCTCTTGAAACGCGCTGCTCCGACACTGCGATCGATGCGTGGAAACTCGCATCGGCAATGCGAATCACTCAGAGAGGAAGAGAGATAGAGAGAGAGAGAGAGGGAGAGAGAGAGAGAGAGAGCGAGAGCGAGAGCGAGAAAGAGAGAAAGAGTACTTTATCGTCGCACAGGCGGCGGCATTTCGGCAAAGCCGCTCAGCCCGCGTAATAATGAAATTAGTTTTAGTTAACAAAGCAATGACCGCTATTAGTCTAATGCGATTCTCAAGTGCTCGACAAAGGTGAGGGGCGAAGGAAGGGCGGAGGGCTAGTTTACCGGGAAATCCGAGAGCGCATATAGCCTTCTTGATTATGGCCAAAATGAAGCATTGTACAGCCGCTCGATTTTGGACGCTGCTTCCTCCTCTGGTCCTCGTGCGCGTGGAAACGCGCAGCGCACGCTTATCGCATAGAGGCCGCTACCGGCGTTGCCGACACTACGATCGCTGCTGCTCCATTATGTCTACATACTCGGGATGCCAGCCGTTTCAATTGAATCGTTCACCAGATTACTCAATGACGTGTAATGCTCGACTGCTGCTGCTACTGCTACTGCAGGTATGCGACGAGGGAGTAAGAGAGAGAGAGAGAGAGAGAGTATGGCCGTAGCGCGAGAACCCGTGCATTGCGCATATAGGCTCACCTTCCTCCACCTCCAATCTCATGCGATTCCAGACACGTAAAGGCAATTCGTGGAATCTCTTCATTGTTATACAATGATGGGTCGAATGAGAGAGGGAGAACAAACCACGCGCTTGGTAACCTGTGGTATCATAATTTCGAAAAGAGAGAGAGAGAAAGAGAAAGATAGAGAGATTGAGAGCCAACCGCCGTCGTTCCCAGAATGACCCGTCTGTTTTGATCTTGGCTGTGTTTTCATCAGCGCTAAACGCGAGTACAAAGCTAATTTCACCTGGCCAGCTGCAGTGGAGCTCTGTTAGCACTGCGGAATGCCGTGACTCTACCGTCAAACGTTACTTTTCTCTCTCCCTCTCTCTCTCTCTCTCTCTCTCTCTCTCTATTTCTCTATCTCTATCTCTCTTTCTCTCTCTCTCTGTCTCTTATTTTCTCTCATTGTTTGCTCTTTGTAATTACTCTTTTCTTGCACGCGTGGTAACTCAAAAAAATCTCTGACTGCATTTTGAGTCTCTTGACTAGCTCAAAATTCATAACGTTCTATTAATTTAACATCTACTTATAACCCTATTCAATATTTCCATTAACTTTAAAATGTCATTATATTAAAGCGAGTAATTTCGATTCAATTTATTCGTTCAATAGTAAAAATGTTTCAGGTATAAAGTTTTTATTTCTACAAT
This sequence comes from Chalcis sispes, assembly GCA_949987625.1. Classification (NCBI taxonomy): domain Eukaryota; kingdom Metazoa; phylum Arthropoda; class Insecta; order Hymenoptera; family Chalcididae; genus Chalcis; species Chalcis sispes. The sequence continues at coordinate 45,143,680 of OX465098.1, forward strand.
TTAAATTCGTAAAATTCCATTTAAATGACAATAAATCTTTATGTGTGCTAAATTTATATTGATTCGTTTGTATTTTTCGGTACTGAAAATTTCCAGCTTTTGTATAAGCTTTATAAAATATATATCCATTATATAAAAAAAAGTTAAGCAGACTGAAAACATGTTGTTGCTTTCCTTTAATTCGATCATATTTGTAAATAAACTACCAGAAAATCTAATTACGTATGAAAGAAAACGTATTTAAAAATACGGAAATTCATAGCAGTAATTTTTTTATATAACTACTGATATTATATCTTTAATTCTTATTAGGTTATTGGAAAAAGAAAACTATTAAAACCGTTTGATACTCCATTACTATTTCAAAATTCAAATATCGTGGTTTAATATACAATTGCGATTATATTTAATCCAGTTAAATACTTTCGCTGAATAAATAGAAAACCAATTTTCACACAAAATAGAGTGAATCGTACGGCTGCAAACGAAATGCATCATTGGCATTGCAGAAATAGTTAGCATGACTGTTTTGATGGAATGAAAGAATCAATAACAGCTTTATCGTTATTAAATATTGCGCTTGTTCTAGATCCAGACCAAACATCCAAGTGGAAAGCTTTTCGCAAAATACGTTGTTACACAAAATTATGGGTCCGATAATTCAACAAAGTCCACGTAAGGCAGAAAAGCCCAACGATATAGCAGCTGAGTCAATGCTTATATCCGCGCGTATAAACATAAGTGTTTCAAGAAAAAATATGACCAACGTACGGAGGGAAGTTTTCGTCGAGCAAAAGAGCGCGCGCCAAAGCTGCGAGGTTCACACTCGAACCGCATTGTTTTACCGTGGTAAACTTGCGAGCTATTTAACGCCTTGCCTCAACGGCTCAGCCGAGCCACGGACACAGCCACCCAGGAATTGCGAAAAGCCTTCTTTCGAGGCGTCGACAACGGCGGCGACTCGTCCCCGACCTCGGGCTTTTAGATATCGGGCCACGGGAAACTTTGCGCCAAGTTCCTTGGACGCTCGACATTGTACGCGCAGCGTAAAAGGAGGAGACTAGACAGCGTGGAAACAAGCCCAGTGAAAAAAGAGAACGTGGAAGAGTGAGCAACCAGGGCGATGGTGAGGGAGTGGCGGAGGCTAGGCTTTCGATATACGCGCTCAGCCGCGAAAACGAGTAGCCCGATGAAAATTGATATTCATAAAGGAACTTCAGCGATTTCAATGTACGCTGATGGCCTCGAATTTATTCGCACGAGAAATGCCTCGCTGTTAAATATGGCTCGATGAAAACTTTCTCTAGCTGCAGCAATTTACTTTTTCAGCATTCAACTATCAAAGAAAAAATAATTGTTGCTACCAGTCCGGAAACCGAACATCAACTCGATTAGAATTTTAAATTTCAACAAAGCCTCGTGTGCATATGCATTTTATACACACATACACATCCATTTATTTGCGTCATTATCATTGTCAGCAGCAGCAGCAGTAGCATCGGCAGGGCTGCAGCTCCGATTCTAGATGATTAAACATATAAATAAACATTTGCGTCTGAAATCTGTTTCGAGACCGCAAAATCATGGGAAAATAGTCAGTGTTTGCAACAGCAATCTCCTTCGTGCAGCGATCGACAAACTTCGGGCTGTTTGCGAAAACTTATCCACGCAGAAATATCAAAAACTTCCGCCCTCCAACACCGCCACGAGAAGCGTTGTTTGGTCGAAACAAAGAGCCCGCGGCTTCCACGTTGCTCGATGCGTGTTCTTCCAATTAAATATAACGTTACCACATTAATTTCACTCAACAACAGCAGCAGCAGTCGAATGGCGGAGAGCAGAGCACGCACGAAACTTCCTGGAGGTGTATATAAACGCCGCGGCTGGCTTCTGGACCATATAAGCGTAATTACACGATGAGTGTACCAGGAATCGTACCGGGATCGCTTTTCTCTCCCCATCCCATTCGGTGGAAACGCCGAAGTTTCTAGCCAAAGCTCGACGAAGAGACGAAGAACCGCTGCGCCAGCGGAGGAGCCGTAAGCCGTTGGAGGAGGTTACTTTATAAGGGGATTAATTTCGTAACTTACGTAACACCTGCAGCTGGGCTCTCCTGGCCTACTGGAGTTTTTCCTCGGGAGAGCCTAGAATCTCGCGCTCGCAAGCGCACCTCGTGATTTATGCCGAAGGATGACCACGCCCGAGAACACCGGGATGCGCGCCCCCGACCGCCGATGTTTATAATCGATTGGCCGCGGCTGCTATCCGTTGAACAAAGAATGGAAATATAAAGCTCGGACAGAGGCTCGCGCATTCTCCAAGTGGAATGTCTCGGTTGTGTTGTTGAGTTTTTTTCTTTTTTTCCTTTTTTTTTTTTTTTTTTGTTTTTTATTTTCGCGAGCTTGCGGCGCGTGAAAGAGGCGAAGGAAAAAAACAAATATATAAATCTACGCCTCTCGCCATGCAATGCCGCGCATAAAATACAACGGCAAGTTTCGCCCCCTGCGTTACACGGCTTTTTTCATTTACGCCCTTTCTTTCGCAACGCGTAATAGCCTGCTCGTTTATTGTAATATTTGTTGTATACGAAACGCGGAAAACCGCGAGAGCATTTACGGAAAATTTCATGCTTCGGCTAAATTGTGTTCGACATAATGTTTATTCCGTCAAAGTTTTTTCTACGACCGGCTCATGCGGGCTCGTTGTTTCAGCGCGCGCAAATAAAACAATCAATAACTCGGTTTTCGCTACCTGCGCTCTTAATGCTATAAGCACGAGCCTTTTTATTTTATCGCAATGCGTAAAAGTAGATGTCCGAAACGGTTTATGCTGTGTACAAAGGAAATATTCGTTGCTTTTACATTTACCGTTAAATTTGCGCGGGACACACAATGCGATTTGTGTTAAAAATTATTTATGCACCTTTTTTGATCATTTTCTTGCGCATATAATAAACAAGGTGTCATACAACGTACAGAATTATAGTATAAAGCATAGCAAATTATAATACTGCATTGTTGAGTTTAATGATTAGTGTGGAATACACACGCTCATAATTATTATCTTTGGATATTCAAATTTTTTTCAAATTTTAATCAATACGTACATAGTTAAATTCACGTATTAATTAATTCAATCCATTAATTTTTACCGCTGAAATTTATTGCAAAAAATTTTTACACTAAATAATAAGTATTTTAAATAAAATATTTACTATTATTCCGTGTGCACTAAAGTTTCTTTAATTTAATGTAAATAAATCATTAGGCTGATCTATCGATGTGTCATAGATGAAATTATTTCTATGAAAGTTTTTTTAAAGAAGAAAAAGCATCGACATTATGGATCCTCCATTAGTGGCTAACAATGTGTTACAATTAATAATGTACGAAAACACGAAAGAGGTCAATTTATTCGTCACGGTGTTCAAATGTCGATTAGTAAGTTGGAGCGTTTTTCAAAAATGACCGGTCATTAAATCGACAAAGCGAATCGTTACCGAGGTAAAAGAGGAGGAAGAAAACGAGGGCCCGACGCTCGCAAAAGCATTGAAAGTCAAGACGAGAAAGAGAAGAAATCGTTCTTTCGCGCGAAATTTCGTCGATTCTCAGCTGACACACCAGTTGCACGCGAACGCTACTTTCTAGGATCGATAAAGAAGCAACGACGACGGACAGTCTTCTACAGCTTCTATACCTACGTTTTGTCTCTTCTTCCTTCTCACAATATAGTTTTAGGTAGTCGACAATAAAAAAAGATATAAATGTATCTTTTACTCTGCGCATATTTATATAAATACATATTTCTATACGTGTCGCGCGATTTGCGAGATGCTATATTCGCGTCGCAGAACACACTTGTACGCGTTTCGCTTGCTGTAATTTAATCGTCTTATTCGTCCCATGCGGCATCATCTCTACCTTTGGTGTATAGCTTGAACTTTTCTGGACTCTCCCAATTCAGGAATGTTCTTGTTCTCGCTTCTCTCGGCGCGCCGCTGGTGAAAACAAAGAAATTACCCGCGATAAAATCTAGCTCATCGAGAAAAGCATCGTCGGCAAACCGAGCAAATGAACCAAGAGAGAGTAAGAGAAAGAAAGAAAGAGAGAGAGAGAGAGAGAGACAGACAGACAGACAAAAAGCATACGAAAGAGGAAAATCGAAAAGCGAGGGCTGCCGGCGGTAAATATCTACGCGCTACGGGGCGTTCTATAATAATTAATCATTGCTTAAATATAGAGTGTCCGTGGCAAGGTACAACGAAGGAAGGAAGGAAGGGAGGAAGAGAAAGAGAGAGAGAGAGAGAGAGAGAGAGAGAGAGAGAGAGAGAGAGAGAGAGAGAGATAGAGCGCAGTTTACGCTAGCTCGCGTTCGCTTCGTTTGTTCTCGCTTGCGCCATTCAGCGGCAGCGACGGTGACGGCTGCATGTTTATCTGAACGAACCTCGCAGTTTGCCCGTAATTATCTGCACACGTTCCGAGCGCGCTATCGATCATCGATAGCCGGTGTGCTGTATACCTCGCCGTTGATTTTTCTACTAACTGCGCGAGGTTACGCAATATTATCGTCGCTTGCCTCAATAAAAACGCGTCCGATGAGCTGTCGGCTTTGCGAGAAGAAGTGCTTTTTCCTTCCTTCTTTTTTGTTTGACGTCGTACATATCTACGAGCGCACACGGGCGCACGATTTGTAGTCTTTTCGAATAAGACCTCAGCCAGTATCTTTTGTGCTCGTTCTTTTTTCGCGCGTCGATCGCTATCGGGAAAAAAGGGTTTGCGGTATGTACAAATATGTTTGCTCGTTGTAAACGTAGCGTATCGCGATAATTACTTGCGCGGTAAATTTAATTTTAATTTATCGAAATGATGAATGCCATGAACGATCGATATCTGAAAAAGAAGCATTGTTGTATTTTCCACTGTCGACGGCTCGGAATAAAGAGAGCAATGCACGCTGATAGCTAGTGCATGTGGATTTCCTGTTAGCACAAATTCGAGACCATTAATTACCGTGTCGTGACTAGTCATTAATAAAGTAATAACTCTTCATCACGTAAAAGTTTAATAGGACGTAAAACTTATTAACTTGGAAAAAAAAGTAACCAAAATTTAATGAGAACTATTTAAATAAAAGCATTGGCTTGCTTTAAAGTCACATATTTTATAATCATTGTAAGCTATAGTACTTAATCTTGTTAAGTAAACTTTAAAGTAAATGTTTGCATTTAAAAAAAAAATTATAAATAACGTTTATGACTAAAATGAACTTGTTAAAACATTTTCAATCAATAAATGTGACAAATTTTAAACTTTTAGCATGATTATCGTTAAATAATAATAGCGGTAGTATCCATACAATATGCATTTAAATGAATTAATTCTTTTTATACTGAAATTTTTCATAATAGTTCGGTTACAATTAAGCATTTTTTATTCTAGAGTGTATGCTATATTATGAAAGCGATAAGAGTTCATTGGAAGTATGTCTTTTTTTTTGCATATACTCTTAAAAGGAATATGCAAGAGACTCGAAATATTTGAATTTAGTTAAACAAGTATCCAAAATATTTTACAAAAAAATTTAAACTTTAAGTATATAATATTTCACAAAAAAAAAAAAAAAATAATTTATCTCACTAACTATTATATATTCTATTTATCTGTAATCATTCAAATCGATGCATTGAATTGTTATTATTAGATAGAAGCAAATGGTGATCACAATATACACTCGAGAATTGTATATATACTGAGACTAGTTAATTAAGTTGCAAAACAAACAAACATTACCTTTTTTCTCTTTCTAATTACTATAGCTTGTTTTTCCGACTTTTTCTAATTATATAATCGCATTGCATACTTGTTGCAAGCTCAAAAGTCTTGTCAGGCATAGAAATATCCCATCGGAACAAAGAGTTCCGTGCGACAGATTACGAAAATAAAGAAATACTATAATTTTAGTCTTCGTTATTTATTTTTTTTTTTATTAAATTCAATTTGAATATTTTTTAAATATTTATTTATCTGTTGTAAATTATTCTGTAATTCTTACTAATTCATAAAAATAAGAATAAGAAAGGTTTTTTCTCCTTATATTACAAAATCATGATTTTATAAGCTCTCTCTCTCTCTCTCTCACTATGCAATTTTAGAAAAAATAAATTTAAATTCCTTTTACACATTAATAATGAATAAAAATTCCATGTATTATCAAAAGATTTAAATTTTTACATGCTGTGATTAATAATTATTTAAACTTGTTTAAATGTATTTATCTTATATTCTCTTCAGAGTACAATGACATAAATAACAACCCTGAAATGTGAATTGACATTTAAATTTAAACTTCAATTAAGAATTACATCTTACGCAATAAAGAAAATCTATTAAAAACTGAAGCATTACCATCGTTTTTCGGTATCAAAATTAACTATAAATATTTATAGCTTTTAAATAATAAATATTTAAGGACTCGTGATTCTGTATCGGTATAATGGAAATTATGCCGCTGCACCCGTATAAGATTTATTAAACTTTTCACAAAAAATGCCAGAATCACAAACGAGAGCGTCTTTGATGGATCTGAAGTGACGAGAGAGCGGGACCCACATGTCGAGTCGGTTCAGCTGTCGCCATTTGTGCATCGGGAGAAAGAGATACACACACACACATCTAGAGAGGCATAGATACAGACAAGCCGCGAGAAAACAAGGTCGCATGTTTACTTAACGATTAGATATACAGTAACAGAAGAGAAGTAAAGCACCGCGCGGAAAGAGCGAGTGCTCACGAATTCTCTAAACTCCGAGGAATGTTATCGTTATCGAGGCATACCGGTACACTCGTACGTACGCGGGTGCTCCCTCTCCTGTAATTGGCTCGCGAGCGCGCGCTTCCGCAGAGGAAGCCGTAATTACAACGTCGAAAGCGAACTCCGACAGTGGGAGCTGCGGTATTCGCTCCTCTGTACCTCGAATATCCGTCTCTCGTGGCTTACCGTACTTGTTCCCTCTTTCTCTTGATGTTTTTCTGTAGCGACGGATCCCATCCCGCTGTCGGACGCCATGTGTTCGCTGCTCGGAGTTTCTCCTCTACTCCGCATGCATGTGCGTCTGCCTTTTTTCGTAACTGTCACGTGTCATCGTACCGCAGTACAACAGCCAGAGTTGGCTGCTGCGCCGCGTCTGCCTTCGAGATGTATCTTTTGACGCGGTGCTTTTTCCGCGCGTTAAAGTTCAGTGACCGACTATTAGAAACTAATTTCTTCTGGGTAGTGATGTTGTATATTTTCTCCGAATAGGAATACAAAATTTCGACTATGGGATGCGAGTCACTCTCTCGACTGGTTATATTTTATTCGTTGTTGACATGCAATACATATATCTAATGGAGTTCGGATAAACATTATTGCTACTGGATGACATTAATAGATTGAGATTTTATTACATCGTATAAAATGCCAATATGATGGATTGCTTCGTGAAATCATAAAGCCAGCCTAGCCTCTTTATTATTGTTAAAATCTTTCTTCTCATAACCTTTGGAAATGTTCGTGCCAAGTAGATATTTATAAAATATGATGATGCTTTTAAAATATTTACATTACATTTTATTAAATTTATATATGAATAAGCATTAAATACGAGAATAATTTGCTTAAAATATATTTGTTTTTGTTTTCAGGTAAGTTGACGAACTCTCGAGGCATAAAATACGAAACGATAGACGGTAGCCAAGGCAGGTAAGTGCGATACGTCGCTTTTTACCTGTACATCCATAATAGCATAAGCGAATACTCACGTAAGTGTATTTGGTATACGCATACAGACACATAAAATAGCGAGTCGCACACACGTTAACGTGGAATACGCTACACGCAGAGTAGGATTTATCACGGTGTAAATAGAAGGACGGGATCCCGGTAGTTGGTAAAACCTACGTGAAGTGTATATATTACGCGGAATGACGCGACAAAAGAGAGAGAGAGAGAGAAAGAGAGAGAAAGAGAGAGAGAGAGAGAGGAAGAGAGAAAGAGAGAAAGAGAGAGAGGAAGGGAGAGCGAGTCCATGTACCGGGAAAATTTAACGGCGTAGAAAAGCCTCTTTTCTCTTCTCTGTCTCACGATGGCGTTCAGTTTGGGGGATAACTTGCGTTCTCTCTGCGAGTATCACAGCTCGATGAATCGTTCATTTACGCGCATATTAAAAGATTCGCGACCGGCTTTTGCTTTACGCGTTTTGTCTAGTTTTGTCATTAGTCCTCTGATGCATAGACGCACCACGAATATTTTGCGTAAATTTGCGCCTCAGATGCCGCTCGAAGGAAGCTTGATTTGTGACAAAGAGAGACTATATGAGACTATAGTCTGATATTAATAGTTAGTTTTCGTGTTTTTCAAGCTGCCGATGCTTAAGTTTCAAAAAGGAGCTCTTCAGCGTTGTAGTACCGATAAGCAGTCAATGCGCTTGTGTAAACGGAAAAACTTTTGATGTTGTTTATAACTAAAACTCTGTAAAAATTATTTTTTCATTTACGTAAGTTTAGAACTTATTTTATCGAAAATTATAAATTTAATGTTTTTATAACCGAGTAGTTTTAGCGATCTTTCATATTTTTCATTCTGTTTTTAAAGGTGAACCTTTAATTTAGTTTATTTTAAAGCGAAAATTTCATATCTACAGCAAAATAACGCAACAACAGCTATGAAGGTTTCAGCTCTGATGATCTAATTATTTATGAAAATAGTGATCAAAATGATAAAAAAAAAAAAAATATTTATGATATCTTTATGCTTTCAAGTGTTCCTAAATTTTATTAAAATTAAAATTCTAGTTAATGCAAATTTAAAGATTAAAAAATTCTAATATTTATACTTTAATCAATGTTCATTAAATATAAAATGCGTCTAATAAAAGAATATGAAAATTGTATTAAAAAAATTATTTGTAAAAAATTATTTGTAAACCGCAATACGAAATTATCGTGAAAAAGGATCATGTGATAGATAAAAAAAATTCACTTTGGCCCGACTTAAAGACTAGATATAGGTATTTATACAATAAATAGGTATACTATTTTCGAAAAAAGTTTGCTATCTAAGAATTTAAAATAATAATATTTGAAATACAATATTTTGCCTTTTTATATCTCTGCCATGATTAAAAGTCGTCAAATTTGAAAAAAAAATCTTCGATTTTTCATTATTTTTCTCGCACATATATTGCCATTACTATAAAAATGAAATCTCTTAAACTTGCCAATTCTATAACAAATAATCTATAAAAGAACACAAAGATTTTGTTTTAAATCCAAAAAGTAAATTGCGGGTTAAATTTAATGTCTTTCCAGTTGATCAAATAATTTTCGAAAAACTATATTATATAAATACGTGTTGAAAATCCTCTCGAAACTGATCTGTAGGATCTTTCTTGGAAAAAAAATATCATAACAGCTTTTTTCTTGTTCAAGGAATTTACGAAAAAATTAATCCATATATTTCTCTGTTAACTTGCACAAATAAAATGTTAAAATCGTATACAACTGTTGGATAGAGTAAAAATTTGCATTCAAATTCATACAATAATTTCAAAAACTTATGATTTTATGCATAATAAATTTATATGCTCTACTATCGACTAAACTTTATATTTTTTTTTCATCAGATACACTGTAACAAAATTCTTTGAAAAAATCTTATATACAGCTATAAGATTAACTTTAGGGTATCGCATCATTACACTCATAAGCATTCCACTTGTTGAATTTGAATTAATACACTTGCAATATCGTTCCAAGCTATTATGTAATCGACTTATTCTTATAAATCTGTTAAATAAAAATTAACTCATTATTAGCTCTATTAAAAAAAATTACAAACGCAAAACATGCAGCATAGAAAAGTCTAGTTTTATTTTCATTTACTTCAGCTAAGATAGAACATTCTTCGGGAAAAAATGCAAAATAATATATTCATACGACTTAAAAGAAGTCACTAACTCTATTTCATTTCACCGAGTCTATTTTTATTTATTGATTTTAAATTTGGTAAGTATTTTTAAATCATCAAGTGATATTTGTTTAACGTTTTACAAATTCTTGGAAAAGGCAAAATTCTAAATATATTCGCATATGAAAGCAAAGAAAAAGACAATAAACATTTTGACGTAGTATGTGCTTACCCAGAATTAGATATTTTTATTAAAAGAGTAATAAACGATATTATTTCAATTTTTACTGCAGAGTAACCTGGCTTTAACTAAATTAATAACATTTAAAATATAATAATAAGAATATTTGTATTTTTTTAAATCAAACTTTTATGATGTGGCTCATGCTTATACTAAAGAAATAACCCAATCAAAATATTTCTGGCACTATATTAGGTTGGAAACTATAAAACGGGCGTGCAGCTGAACACAGACTAAACAAAAAACGCCCGTTTCATAGTTTCCAACCTAAGAATATCGAAATTAAGATTTAAAAAGAAGCTATACGACACTTAAACGATCCTTTAACAAATAAAAATACTTCCAAATTATCGTTGATCTTTAAATGCGTTGAGCGACTTCTAAGTAAACTCGCATTCTGATTAAACTAGCTTACAATTAAAATAAAAAAAAAACCACATTGAAATCGGTCCATTCACTTGAGAGCTACGATGCCACAGAGCAGATATACAGACGCTCAGACAGACAGACGCGTCAAACTTATAACACCCTTTGTTTTTCGACGTCGGGGCTTAAAAATAAAATCTTTCTCAGAGCATTTTAAAACATTTGAACAAATAACTTTTCATAATATAGTAAACAAATTAAAAAGTTTTTTTGCTGGTCAAATCTATCTCCAAGTATTTTATTAAAACTTTTTCGTTTATAACTTAATTGTAACATTACGCGGATGTCACGCCAATCATTGAAATTTGGCATATAAATACGTCAGTTCGCATGTGTATCGTTAATAATTCCAAATGCGAATGTAATAACTAGTATTAAAATTTAAACTATATTACATGCTATAGCAATGGATTCTATGCAAATCAGAAAGATATAAATTGATTGAGTTTCTGAAAAATTATAAATCACATTCCATATAATATTGAATGTTTACTGCTAAACCCGCTACTTTATATTCTAATAGCATTTAATAATTTTTAAAAAAATATAATTTAATAAATTAATTATAAAATATTTAATTTATTACAGCATACATTTTTTTTATCAATTCAATTCAATTATAATTCATCACTAGTCAAAAAGTCTTTTCCTGGAGATTAAAACTCTTTAAAATGAAAAAAAATAAGATTAATAAATAAATAAAACTAGACACAATGAAAATCAGAATCGCATTTATTATAGCGAGTACAAGAGAATCAAAATTCAATAGGTCATGCGCGCGTCAGCTTTCGAATCCATTTGCAAATACAGCTGGGTACTCGGTGAGTATACGCACAGGTTGCTAGCCCTCGGTACATAGTCGAGCCAGCAGTTTGTACTCCACGGGGAGGGCGCAAGGATAAGAGGGGCTGGTTCCCGTTGTGTGACACCGGAATGTGGGTTATCAAAGCAAACTACAGTTTATGTCCGAGACGATAAACGCAACTATCATATACAGCGACCGGACGTCGGCGCTGTAGAAGTCTTCGAACTTCTCCCGCGATGCACTTTGACTATAAAGCAAATGATACGATTATTCAGCCAATTGAATTAGGCACTCGTGCTTGACCAGCCGGTTTTGTATTTATATTTTAAATTCGTACTTTGATTACTTTAGGATTGAGGTGTACTCGTATAACGGCTTCAGTAAATAACTGTTTTATGCAATACATTTGTTTGACGGTCTATAAGAATAATTTCTTCTTCTTATTCTAAAGAAAATTTTTAGATAAATGTTTTAACAATTTGCTTTGCATACGAAACTGATGGAAACTATGAGAAGGAAAATTTTGTTGTGTGAAAGAAAATTACATATAAAATAATATTTGCTCAAAATTTGATATTTATTTAAATGCGGTTAAAAATCTTGATAAGAAACTGTCATTAGTATAAAATACATTGGCTTATCTTGTACCTTGAATAAAAATATTGCAAAATATTAAAAAAAAAAAAAAAAAAAAAAAAAAAAAAATGGAAAGTATTCATTGCATCTTGCAGTGTAATATCATGTCGGTTGAAAAATTTTAATAAATTTACAATGCAGCATTAAAATTTTGCAATAAATTTTGAATTTAAATTTAACGGTTATATTAATCCGCAATAAAATCCTCATCAAATCTGTGTAATATCTGTAAAAGGTAACGATAATTAATGTTCCGGTGACACATACGAGTACGCAAGCATAATACACGCGTACGTTCTACGCTCATAAATAAAGTATCGACTTCAGCAAAAGCTCCCAAACTGTACATTAAAAGAGTGCGTTACGGCGCTCGATATATCCGAGATTAAAAGAATTAAAAAGCTAACGAGAAAGATGACACACTGCGCTCGCTTAAATAACGAAAAAGCTTTTCATAAGCGAAAAAATCGCGGAGGCGATTAATGCCGCCGCTCGAGATTAATAATCGCGAGCGTTTAACGGGCATTAGTCGCGCGCGCGAAGCAGTCCCAGCCCAGATACCGAGGCTGCGGCGCGCTTAGAAAGGGGCCCGCACGAATGAATTACGACGGGTGCACGCGCCGCCGTCACCGATCTTCTCCCTTTATCGTCCCGCCCCTGGGCTAGTGAGCGAGCTCCTTGAGCAGACGCGCTAGGAGCGCGGCTGCGGCGGGCCTGCGGTGTGCGTTACAGATGTAATTAAGATAACTGAGGTGAGGGCAGCTATGCACAATGCCTGATATATGCGCGGGATAGATCTCTATGAGAGCACGGAGGAGCGAGGGCTAAAGTGTTGCATAATCGCTGGCGCGCGACCGAGCTTTCTCTCTCTCTCTCCCTCTCTCTCTCTCTCTCTCTCTCTCTCTCTCTCTCTCTCTCTCTCTCTCTCTCTCTTTCTCTCTCTCTATCTCTGAGCACCATAAGCCAAGCCCGCAAATACCTCCCTTGTCCTCCTTCTCCTCCTTCTGCTCCTTTGTGCTTACCAGGCAGCCTTCTCTCTCTCTCTCTCTCTTTCTCTCTCTCCCCCTCTCTCTCTCTCTCTATACTATCTCCAAAAATCAGTCGTTTATCTTGCCCTCTGTAGCTGCTCCTACTGTTTCTGTGTACATTTAAGTGTAGGTCTCCTTGCCGTTTCGAGCATAAAAACATACGCTACGTTGACGTTTCTTATTTATACGATGCAATTTCTCTCTCTCTTTCTTTCTCCCTGTCTGATTGGAATGGCTTTCGATGTGTCTCGGATATTGTCACTGGAGACAATTAAATTTGCTAACTATTTGATGGAATTTTTATAATCGCTCGATTGTGCATTTTCTTTATAATTTCGGAAAATTCGATAAATTTTATATTTCACGCGAGTGTCGGAATAAAATAAATTTCCTTTGTAAAGTAACTTTATAATCGTTTAAAGTCACGCTGTTATTGTTTCTAAAGGAAATAAAAAAAATTGACTCGTCCGCCAATTTGGCATCGTAAGAGGACGCATAAAAATTTATATTCAAGTGCCGAGCATCGCTACTTGCAAGTTTTTAAAGTTTTCCCGAGTTCTGCGAAAGGCTCAGAGTTTTGCGATATTCCTAACTACATTATTCCGATCGTAGCCCCACGCGGACACGTCGCGATGAATTTCGTATTACGATCGATCCCCCGCAGCGACATCGCGCCACCCCGGGAGCTTGGCATTTTCTCCCGTCGCTCCAACGGCGAGAAAAGTCGCCGTAGTTTTGAGCTTGGCTTTTCCTTCCTCTTTATCCTTTTTTCTCGCTCGTTCCTTCCGAAGAACGCTTCCGTCGAAACGTCGTCGGCTACGTGAGCTCCGAGATGTTATCACCACCATTTCTTTTATTAGTACATTTTTCGCCACATTTGCAAACGTCTTGAACAACGGCGCTCATATGCGACCTCGACGACGTTCTTTGCGATATGTCGCGGTAAATCTAAAACTGGCATATTCGTGTTTTGTCTAAGTAGCAAAAATAATTGTAAATATACTTAATCGATCACTTTATAATTTAATGACTTCATGCAACCGCTTTAACGCTGATACTCTCAACTGCTCGTATTAATCGAGCGTCATATCTCATTATGTAGATTTTACGAGAAATTAACGAAAGTACTTAGGGATCGATGCTTGTCACGACTGAAAGCTTTCAAAAACATCTAATTTTTGTCGACGGCATTCATGATGTAAAAGCGCGCCTCGACTATATACATATTTAACTTTCTATAATGCACTTTTTCAAGTGTCACTATATTGCAGTCCCACGCGTTACTTCCCTGCTGTTATATTTTTCAACATTTATGTACGACTGATACTCGGTAAAGCTTTATTCGACATGTGCGTGTCGTCGTTAGTTTTTGCGTTCAAAAAATAAAAATGTAGTGCTGTAAAAAATTGTCGATACTAAAGTTAAAATCGACCTGTAAATGAATTGTTAGATAAACGATTTTTTTTTTTTTTTTTATTTTTTCCTAACGGAACAACTTTATTTTACAAGAATCCTTATAAGCTGTACGAATCGTTTTGACTTTAATATTATTTAACATGCAACTAAAGTGACTAAAATACTAAAAGAAAATTAAATTTGTAAGAATTTTAAGTAAAGTTTCAATTTGATTTAATTCAAAATGAATATAATTTATTAAATGAACATTTTAATTATTATTATTATTATTGTATAAAAATGAATATAAAATAAAATCTTTTAATCGAATGAACTTTTAAATTCAAACTTTTTCGTTTAAAATTATTTTTCTCATTCAAACGTTCGTTCACAGCATAAAGAAATTGAATATTGGCATATTGTATTTTTTAATTTCATTCTACTTCAAAAAGATATATTTACTCGAGTGGTATCGATTAACAATTAATAATTCATTTGAAAATACATAATTTAATAAAATAAATTTTAAATTTCAAGAGAAAAATGTTTACGCAAAATAAATGGGAAAACAATTTTTTTCCCTTGGCTTGGTATTATTAGTTTTGAAACTTTTATTCGCATTTCAGTTGTAATTGAAGTAAACAAGCATCGTTATTTGATTAAATTTTTATTTATAATTAAAAATTGGAACTTTTTATCGATAAAGTAAATCGTTCTTTTAATTACATTATAAACTCCGTTAGAAAAAATGACGGCGACGAGGTAAAAATTAAACTTGTAACGTTAAACGATGGCAGATACGGAAAATAGAAAAGTGAAAAAATGAACAAATTGTTGACCGTGTTCCAACTAATTAACGGGCGATATTTTTGAGCCTCCTCGGGAAAGTTTCCTTGTTACGTCGCGCCGGGCAAATTTCATTCAAAGCGGGGTAAATTTACTCCGAAGGCAAATCTAAACGAACATAAACGCACGCGCGAATCTAAGGAGTAGTTCTCTTCCTACGAGGAGAGAGGCGCGCGCGCGCGATATTCGGCGCCGTTGCTGTTTCTGCCGCTGGCTGTGCGATGTGCTCAGTAAACAATATATGAAATTAATTATAGGAATGCCGGGCGCGCGCAGCTTGTGCATCCGCCTTCAGCGCGATTATTCTAATTGCGTTCGTGAAATTAATATTACAACTACGCCGAAATTTCTGCATAATTGATAATTCATAGATGCAAACGTACACCTGCACAAAAGCGGATTGGATGGATATAGTTTCGCGCGAATTCACTTATTGGCTAATAAAACATTTAACATATATAATTTTCTGAATTATTCCGTAATTTAATTGTCGTTAATTCCCTCAAATATATACAGTGCACGCGAACCTACTTATATACTATGTATATAGTAGTTTGTGATAGAATTATTCTAATGTTTGCGCTTGCGAACAAAGAAGTCTCGATTTCAATTAAATCTATTTTATCGTTTTATTTTATTGTGTCTTTACTTTAACATTAATTATTGCGGTTTGTAATAAATGCTTTAAAATTATTCATATTGCACATAAGCTACTTGATGAACTGATTTAATTCTGTAACTGTTTTATTTCGTTTCGACAACCTTCTTCTACCTGTCATCAATTATTTTTATTTTTAATCAAGCTATTGTCACAAAAAATTAATTCAGTAAAATTAATTAAAAATGACATAAAATCGATGTAGTCTGTTGGTTATTTAGAAAATGTAAATTTCAGTCGAATATACTTGGCATAAGCAGTTAACTGATTAAGTTGCACTAATTTTTAAAAAAAATTTTTTAAATCAAAGAAATATTATGTGCGTAAAATAATTAGAGTTGGCTTTATTGAAAGAATTCTTTTCTTAAAAAAGTAATTCGATAAAATTTTTCATTATTTTAAATATATCGAAAGCATATCTTTTTTCTAAAGGGCTTTCTACCTATTCCATAACGATAAAGTTTCCAAAAGAGATTATTAAAACCAATTACGTAAAATTTAAATAAAACAATCGTATATTCTATTTTGCCAAAAAATTACAAGTGCAGAACGAACTAAGCACCCAAATTGTTTTTCAGAATCCACGCGTATACATAAACATAAACAAAGCGGAAGTAAAAAAATAATCATTGATCATCGTATATGTAGTTATACTCACGCTAGGGAAGGTATAATAACAAAAGCGTGGAGAGGGTAAGTTATAAAGTTAAATTCTTCATGTTCGCTGATTATTTCGAGCCACGGGATGGGAATCTCGGCTTTCTGGGTCAAAGCGACGGTTGCGTGCATTACGGCCGCGGATTTCCATTCTTCGGTCTCACTCGGCGCTCATCTCTTACAATCCCAGTCTATTGAAATTGTCGACCCACATATTTAACCGTCGGCGAGCACCCGATCGCTCCGCTCTCTCTCTCTCTCTCTCTCTCTCTCTCACTTGCTTATTTTAGCTTCGGAGTTTGCGAAATACACATTACTCAAAATTTGCGTAAATCGTGCGGCCGAATGTTTTTTTAACCGTTAGCTTTTCATTCGAGTACCATAATTAATAATTAAATTAGGTCAGCGATGCTTAATTAAATGCACGCAGTATATTATACCAAATAAATTACGGGCACACACCCCCATTTATAGACAACTACACACACTAGACTTAGTAATGCGCCGAAATTTCCGCCCACGCGCGGAGTATTATATTCTATATTTGCCCTGTAACATGAGCTTTGTTGACACTGCGGGTAAGACTATTTTGACATACTTGTAGTACATCTGTGTGAATGGCTCATTGCCGTAATTTGTGATAAGGTTTACGTTTTACTCATTAAATCTCAACAATATTGTTTCTTCGGCCTTATGCGAGAAATTTTATTTTAATTACAATGTATGTGCACTTAGATCTATCTTCTGTCTCTCTCTCTCTCTATCTGTCTCTCTCACTCTCTCTTTCTTATTAATGTAGGTACAATATGACATACAAGGATATATATATATGTAAATAATACGCAAAAAGCTGCATGCGTATAGACATCTTCATTAAATGAGTAAATAATAGTAAAGTTCAGGTTTCGTGAAGGAAAATTTTTTTTCTTTTTACTTGGCTATAAAAAGGGATTGTGTTTAAGGTTAGCAAGTAAGCCAGTTTCTTCCTATAAAAATTTTTCCGGAATAACGTCCACAAATTTTCATATTCATCTAACGTTCTAGAATATTATTTTTTAAAAACAAAGCACATGAAATGTTGCAGTAAAGAATAATTTTTTCTTTCAATCTTAGCAATTGTGTTTAAAAGAATTTTATTAAATTTTGCTTTCTCGCACTATATTATTGGTTTATATTAGTATTATAATTCTGATATAAAAAATGTAATTTCACTATTTTTTAATGAATGTGAATTTAGTTTACAAAGTGATGTACTTTACCATAATATTAAATATCAAAAATTTAAAGCGTATTATGTATGTTCCAATCCAAAGTGCATTATTTTAATTGAATAATTTAATTTTTAAACGAACTTAGATTAAATGTAGATTTTAAGAAAATAATTTGTGAAATGCCGACGATGATGTATTATCAATTATTCACTGAAAAACTTTTCAAAACGTAAAACGGAATCTCATTTCTCGGATCTTTATTCGAAATGAATGCCTGAACCATGCAGAATCGTACAAAGCAATAAAAACAGAACGAACGAAAGAGATAGCTAGGGTCACGCCAAAAGCGTTAAAAGAAGAGATGGTCAAAAATAGAGGGTGGCATTCAAAAGGAGGGTAGGAGTGAGATGGCACTTGTGGCCGAACGTATAGTCCGATTAGCGTTGGAGTCGTAGAATTTGTGCGGATATAATGTCGGTAGGTAATCGATAAACAGGCGTATAACTCGTTTTATTCGCGAGCTCCAGCTCGAAAGAGAGAGAGAGAGAGAGACGGAGTGGGCGGCGGCGGTGGCAGAAGCGGGAGAAGGGAATAAAAGTAGAAAAACGGAGGCGGACGACATCGCAGCCGCGCGTCGCCGGCAGTGCCGTCGGCGGAGAAATACGATAGCCGTGGAGCGGCTCTTGGTATTTAATTGCGATGCCGTTGATTCGAGTCGATATCGCGGCTCGCGCTTGCGACGATTAGCCGCAATAATTGACCGCCGTGGCGCGCGTTGTTCGTACTTATGCCCTCCAGGCTATTTTGTTTCCTTTTCTCGTTCCGTTGTAAATTTTCTCTTTCGTTTTTTGCAATCGCTGCTCCGACCAATACAGTGCAAAGAGGATTTAAGCATTTGCGCGCGCTCGGACTCGATAGACCCATGGCGGCGCTCGGCCGCGGTTCACTCGTCATTATTTTCTCATTTAAGCGCTTATTATCGTTTGGATTGATGTTATCGGTGTTCGGCTCTCTCGACTCGATAAAACGCTTAACGAAACAACGTGTGTGCGTCGGGCTCGCGCCTATGATCTCGGTGAATCCGTGATGGGCACAATTATTTCCGCATTAGCTCTCCATTTTTCGCTCACTCGTTTATGCTGACACTGCGCACTGTAGCTATAATAGAGACTGTTCAACCGTCGATCAATCTATATTTTCTACGCTGTTTTACTCTTTATGTATCTATATCTATATATGCTTATAAATACGTATATATTATATTAGATTGTAAAAACATTATGAAATAATGCTGATTGTTTTAACATTACGATAACCATGTATCGATATTTTTATTTTAAAGACATTGTTGGTGATTATTATCTGAAAATGCAAATCAATTATAAAAGTTTTCAATCAACTATAAAAGTCTTTGTAATTTAAATTTTTCTTTTACAATATGTATGGAAATTAATTTTCACATTTTGTATGCTTTTCAATTTTTCATATATTTAAATATAAAATTTATAAAAAAATTATTGTATTCTATTTTAAACAAAGCAAATTATGCAATAATATTAAAGTGCTGTTTGCTTACACGACACGTTTAATTAAGCGAATTTGTGTTACTGATTAGTCTTTAGTATTCAAATGCACAAAAACAGCGATGAACACTTTAGCGCTTGTAATTTGTTGAATTTCGATAAATTATCAACAAGTAACTTTTATAATTTACATTTTGTGCTGACATTATCTGCATTTTGTTATTTTACGAAGAGCAAACTTAGAATCTGCTATGTTTTCTAATTTTGTCATAGGGTGATATTATAAACAGTGGAGAGTTTAGGACGAGTTTGGCACGAATAATCCAGGCAATGTTTAGAATGATAGTAATGTTTAGATTGTCAATACTGTTTTGCTGAGATAGTATTCAATGAGTATTGAAGCTTAAGCAAAATTTAATCTATTTATATTAATATGTTGCAATTAAAGAAAATCAGTTGCAATATAATTTAAAAATGTATAACTGTATTCTTTGAGTATTAAATAGGAAATTTTAATTTAATCATTAATTATATTTATAGCTTCGTTTTGTTGATTTATATAGAATTCGTCGATAATCACTTATGTCTTTAGGTTGAATTTTTTTATAAAAGATGATAAAAGAAATTTTTTTCATAAAATGCAATATTACAGGGATAATGCAACATTTATTATTGGAGCTTAAAGAGCGATATATTGGCATTATAACATTGTCCGCATGCATGTTCGGGTAAAGTCATCAATCGAGAAAAGAGCGACGAGCGAGGATTAAATGAGACATTGTATGCGCGCTCCTTTAATCCGAGTCTACAGTGTGTCTGGCTCGGATTGCGCGCCCGCGCGTATGCTCGGGCGCGCACACGTATCGCAAATCCGACGATCGAGTCCTCGAGCAAAAACTTGCTCCCGTGGAATACGCACGGCGCGCCACCGTTAATACCTCGGCGGCAGGCAGGTTCCCGGTAACCATGACGATGCTGTGAATTCTTCGTCGACATAATTTCGAAATCCGACGTGTACACACATCAGCGCGCGACCGTCCTCGGCGTTTCGTCTCGCCACGGACAAGTGTGCCGCGTCTGCCCCCGTATATATCGGAGATTCTCTTACCGCTCGCTCGTTCCATCGATGCTGGCGATGGTTATCGAAGCACTTGATCGGTTTGTCAAGTGGTCTGCCCGCCGTTCTATGGACTCGTACACCCGGCCCCACGTCTCCCTCGCGCACCCACCTCTGGTCGACCTCGGCTTTTTTTCCTTTGTTTTCTTTTTTTCTCTTTTTTTTTTATTTTTTTTTTTTGTACTCTCTGTACACTTTTGGCGCACGTTTGGCGGGAGGCGCGGTCTCTCTCGAAGCTAGTAATTTCTGGACTCGTTTGTATTTCTTTCCGTCCCGCGCGCGGCTCAGACGCGAAAAATACCCGCGGCGCGTCGCGTGCCTATTGCCAAGAGCAAACGGGAACGAAATCGGCCGCTCGGGCCGCTGGAAGGACGAGTACGAGCTCACCTGGGTTACCTTGGCAGCCGATGAACGCACGAAACCAGTCGTCGATCTCGCGACAAAGCCGCTCAACGTCTGCGCCGCGCGACCGCAACGGACGAAAAGAATTAATGCGTCGAATGGCCATCGGCTGACTCGTGTTCGCAAACCTTATAACTATTTCGCTGGCACCTAATCGTTACGACTCGTAATTAACGCTTCGTTCGATGATGCCGACACACAAACATTAACTCGACATTGTTTACGAGGATTGATTGTTCGCACCACTTGCATTGGCCAAACAAACGAAATTTCAGCCAAGTATAGTTTAGCATTTAATCAGAATGTATCGTCGCCATGCACATTCTTCCTCGTAATAAATTATTAACTCGGAAGGATGATACGCCAACGCGTGGAAACATCGGCGTGCGAAATTTTAAAGAAAATATTTATTAATCAGGATAATGGCTAATTTAGTTCACAAAATTCGTTCTCTTGGCCCCTGTCAGTCTTACTGGATGTGCCGTTTGTCCGATATTAATTAAAAATTTTATTATCGACTTTCGTCAGCCATAATTTTAAAAAATCAATCCAAATGAATCAAATGAAAATTTGAAACATCGATGAAAGAGAGAAAAAATCCTTTATAAAATTCCCCACTGATCAAAAATTATTTGATCGTGAATCATATTTTAGAGAGTCTCTCGCGAAAAAGGTTTTTTTGTAATTTCCAATCAGTCTGACTACGTAAAGCAGTTAATGTCTCTATTCTCGTTTGAACGCGAGCATATTTATGGAGATAAATATATTGTTATATAAAAACAATAAGCAAGAGAATAAAAAAGTAAAATCTCGCCGGCGAGTAAATTAGAGAGACCGATACTTTTCGAAGCCCGACGAAACCCGTAACACCTCGTGTTTGACACGTCGCGATCGAGACGAAGCCTAAAAAATGAGAAGGTACGCAAAGACGAGAGAGGGGTGCAGCCGCTGCCAGTTCTACATACCTGAAGTTTGTTATGAGCTTACTTGCCTCCGGTCTGCCCGCGTGCATTATACACGCGCTCGGTACGCGCGCTACTTTACAAGCGGCTGCACAAAAACCCGCAATTCGTTCGGTGAGCAGATAAATTGGGCGATGTATCAAAGTAAATTAACGCCACCGTTACTGCGCGGACAATTAACGATTTTCTATAGTTTATAGAGGTCAAAGGCTTTCGGTTTCATGCTTATAAATTTTCCTTTAGTTTTATAAATATACATTCCTTTTCTTCCTTGCGGAAGAGAGAAAGTAGAGAAAGAACATCGATAAAAGCTTACCCGTAAGCTGCGCGGCTATTAATTTCCAACTACCCATAAAAACTGTACAGTTGTAATAATTACAAATTAAAAAAGCTCAAGTGCTACCCTTACCTGCGAATTTGTTTCTAAAGGAAGAAAACGGTGCCTCTAGCGTTTGCCTGGAACTTTCGTTCGCCGGCAAACTTCTTCGCGATACATATTTCTGCCTCTCTGTAATTCATCGGTCTACCTAGCGTTATATAACGTTTCGCATGTATCGAGAAAATAACGCTCACTTCTCTCTCTCTCTCTCTCTCTTTTAAATAGCCTATCAAATTCAAAAAGTGGGTGAGCGAAATAAACTCGTAAGCCCTTTAACGTTAATTAAAGCATTCGCGGCTGTTGCGCTGGAGATTGAAACTCGAAACGTTTATAAACGACGATTATTTATTTGTTCGATTATGAAAGAACACTTTTCCGTGCCGGGGTTGAAGCACCGCCGGAGTGTAAATACACTGGGATCAAGTTTGCTCGACGAACCGTGTATATATGCGTAATAGGATTCGAGAGAGCTAAGAGCTTTATCACTCGTAGAGGTGAGCTCGGTGAGCGAGCGGCGTCGGTCGCATTTAAGACGCGTCGAGACGCTATTTGGTCTACGGAACGGCGCGCTCCGAAGCCTTTTTGACTCACGGAGGTCTATACTCGGCCCAAAAATTCGTATTCTCAATTAGCATGCCATGTCGAAAAATGGAAAATCGATTTTTATTCTATCACAGGACTTGAGATCCTTGCGTGATACTTTGCTCTTCGTGCGTTCTCGACTGTTTTAAAGTTTATAGAAAAGAAATGCGAGTTTACAGTTGTCGTGAGCTGTATGTTATTTTATTTAACGAATCAATATTATAACGTACAAAATACAAAAACGTTTGAATCTATTTTTATCGGAATTTTCTAAAAGTAAGAAAAATTGAAAGGAAATAATTCAGTTTTTTGTTATTTTAAAATAAATCCGAAGTCGACGTTTGCAAAAATAATTTGATTTTATTTCAAATTAAATTATTGTCACGAAAAAAAATAATTTAAAAATTGTTTAGTTTCCGATTAAATTTTTGATTATATGTTTATTAAATTGCCTTATGTAAATTTATAAAATTATCGATTGTATAATTTTTGTACTAAAACCAATATTTTCAAAATGAAAGAATGAAAAGCTTTGAGTTCGCAACAATAAATATTTTCTTCGATTCTAAAGCAAGTCAAGTATATGGTTTTGGAAAAAATGGCACTCGTAATGTGAAATAACACGGCGGAATACGAATGCACGAACGGCGAGAAGAAATAGGAATAACGCGTAGAATGCGTGAACGGCGATAAATTATCGAGAGCAGGCAATCCGGCGCGGCTGGTTTGATCCTATCTGCTCTTTTTTTCTTTCTCTTTCTCTTCTCTACGGCTCTGCCGAACCTTAACAAGTAAAATCTCTTTTTTACTCTGCTAGCCAGCTCCACGAACATAACGTTAAATTACAGGTTGTCTCAATAAGGGGTTGACTATCGGCGTTTCTTCTTCACCTCGTTCTTCGGAGGCGCGGCGTTTAACCGGCTTCGTCTTCCCTTTATCCTCGTTTGTGCCTCTCGCCACCGGACGGCTACCAGCTATGCGAGGACTTATCCCAAAGAGGGGCCGAACGAGCAACTTTATTGTACGGTACGGGAGAGCAGTACATCGACGACGTGTAGTGCGGAAAAATCAATCAGAGCGTCGCGCGCGGGCCAATTATCGTTTTGGCACGCCGCTCCTTTTCCAATCTCTGACTGCTTTTCCTGGAACTTGTAACATCTTGAAGCAGAAACTTATATATATATATCGTCGTCACGGTCTAGATAACGTACCAGAACTCGATTCGGCTGAATGAGATGGAAAGGTAAAAATTTTGTAGCTCGCTCGATCCGCGTCGACTTGCCTAGTGTGTGAATTAACGATGTCATCGACCTAGAGTCGCTAGAGCGAGTATCGTCGGCTTGGGTGACGTTACACGCGTACGTATACGCTGACCTCGTTAAATATGCAGCTCTAGAGGTGCGGGAGTGACGTCCGAGCTTATCGTGTAAAGTTTTGACGTATTGCGCGAAACGTCGGACAACGACACTTTCCGACGTCACGGCGCGAGGCTAGAGCCAAAGGAAAGTGCAACGCGTGACGTGCGATATCGGCCGTGGGTGCGTAATCGTGACGTATAACGTTTGGCTTTACGGTAGAAAGCTTATAGTTCGTTATTTGAATAAATTTAAACTTCGACGCTTACTTTTTCCGTTTGCTTGATTTATTAATCGCTTGCACTATTCCGCTTTAAATATATAAGTACGCTTATAATATAATGATACTATTCCGAAAGTCGTGCAATCGTAAAAATAATCCTTCGAGCCTTCAGTGATTTAAAATGAACACTTTGGAATTTATGAACTCGCGCTTTATGGGACACTATAAAACACGATTTCATTATATCCGCTGCTCGTGTATTACCGGTATATAACCAGTAACTAATTCGACCATTAAATCATCTTAATAATCCGTCACAGCACATTCCCTTGAAGAATATGAATATTAAAATAGGCGCTCTCGAAGTCTGAAAGAAGATAGAGACGTAGAGGCTATTCTTCTCTCGCAAAAAACTGGAGAACAAGGGTTGAGAGACTTAGTGCGCCGTCGGTCAAAAATGTCCGTAGACGTCCGTGGTTAAAAATTAATTTTCTTCTTTCCCTGCTTTCCTACCCATCTTCAAGGCTGCTGCTCTGCTTGACTCTCAGCTCCTTTCTCTTTCTCTCTTTCTCTCTCGTTTCTCAATATCGAAGCGCCATCATAATAATGGCTGTGCATATCGCGACTTCTCTCTCTCTCTCTCTCTCTCTCTCTCTCTCTCTCTCTCTCTCTCTCTCTGTCTCTCTCTCCTCTCTCTTCTCGGTCGTGCCGGAAAGGTTCACCCTCGAGCCAAAAGTGTTTCTTGACTGTCAACCAATTAATCTTATTAATTAGTTCGCGAGAAACCCAGCCGCACGTTGACTTGGGCGAGCATCGAGGCTCTAGGCCGCGTGATTTATGAAAGGTTTAATTAAACCTTTGATAAAGACATTTTTACCCCTTATGACATGAGCTAAACGATCGATCAGAATTTTGCAGCGATTTATGCTAATGCCGAGTAAAAAGTTCGATTGCCGCAGGGGAACAAAGCGACGCTCTCTCGGCCGTTGCTTCTTTCGCGCGCGATGTTTTTTGTCCTTCGATCATGCGTACATAGCGAGTGTTGACGAGGGAAATCGAATTTCATCCGCTCCTCGCTACCCTTGCTTTTTCTACCCCTTTTTATTTATTTATTTTTTTCACCTTGCTATTGTTAATCTGCGCTCAACGAAAATCATCCATTACCATTTGTTAACGTTGACAAATGTTGTTTTTGCATTTTCATATGTACTCGTATATACGCATAGGTTTTCATATAACTGAACGGTTTCAATTACACTGATATATACACTACCGTTCAAAAGTTTGGAAACACCCGATTTTTATTAGATTAAAAAAAATAACGTAAATAAATCTTTAAATAAACACGTTATTATTGAAGTTCATTCATTATTATGAGCGTGCTTATAACAATAATGAACAAAATTACTTATTTCTTAGCAGTTATTCCTTATCTTGAAAATAGACCAGCACACGTGTTTTATGACCACAAAGGTTATGAGATATATTATTTTTGCATTTATTTGTACTGAATATTTTTTACTAAATGTTAATCTAACTTTGATTAAGATTTAAGTGTAATAAATCATGACTTACGTGTTTTATTGTCGTTTTCATTCAAATTACCATAGTGTTTCAAAACTTTTGAACGGTAGTGTATAATATTGAAAATTCTGAAATGTATCAAATAATTTTTTTAAGTACTTGTTTCAGCTATTCAAACATCTTTTCATAAATTTTCTCCATTGACAATTGTTAATTGTGATTTTTATATTTTAAAGTTTTATTTTTGTATTTGTTTCACATAAATTGCCGAGTTTCTAAAAAAGTATACCTACTTACAAATAATTTGAAGAAAAATATTATTCACCAATGAAATTCAATTGTATGAATAATCTTATTTATTTACTTGATGCACTGATTTAAAATTAATTCGATAGTTATGTAATATTAATAATTTTGTTAGCAAAAAATATTCAATCAATATCCAATATTATAACTTATTTTGTTGTTTAAAATGATTTACATTTTAACAAAATTTGAATAACAAGTAAACGTCACATTATTTTATGATATAAAAAATAATACACTGTAATTAAGATTTATCAATGCATAATTAATTAGTTTCAGTAAGTAAATCTTGATAATCATTCAATCTCTTATAATAAACAACTAATATATTTGTAAAATTGCATTCTATTTTAAAAAAAATTTATTTCATTTTTCACAAAAAATTTTTCAAAGTGTTTTTTTATTTTTATCGATTTTTTCTATAATTAATAAATCATTGAAATACTTTAACAATTGATATACTATTAAGAATAGTTTTTATTCAAATATAAATTGAAAACTTTTTTTTTTGTCAACATTTAATAACGTTATTGATCTGCCGCAGTTACAAGCTCTATTCAATTACATCAGATAAAAAATTGTTGCCGTTATAAATGCCAATAAAAAATTTGATTTCCCATAGTTTGAACTTTTTCGCAATTCTCGACTTACCCGCTAAATCTCTGATTATAAAGTTACATCTTATTGCGTGAAAAAAAAAATTCTCATTCGGGAATAAGATACTCTCGATTTTTCATGACTTTTTTAAAAAGCTATACCTATAGATCAACTTCAATAAACTCGAGTGCAAACCGCACCACTAAGATTTATCTTCCTCTTCCGCCTCTCCGGGCCTCGTAATCTTGATTAACGTAAAATTAATGTGGCACTTAAAAAAATAATTAAAATGTATTAAGGCTTGAGGCGATTTACCTCAATATAAAAAAACTTTCTAATCCAAGCCGCGTGATAAAAGTTTTTCATCGAAAAAGTCCGAGCGTCGGGTGGCGTTATACACCATCTGACCTAGATGTTACTTGGAGCTCTATACCCTCCGGTGAACCGCGCAGGCCAGCTACCGCAGCTGCCTTTATAAACCAATTGCGTAGCGGAGAAATGCGTAAAGTTGGCCGAACATGTGCGCGCGAGCGGCCCTGTGTTATTCCGCTGCGGCCGATAAGCCTTACAAGCTGATAACCGATAGCACACCGACGTCGACGCACGCGCGCGCATGCGGCAAGCTCGCGTGCCCGAGAGTACGCGAGTTCGAGCCGATAAACCGCCCGCGGGCGGCCTCCTCTCCTCGAGTATCCCGGCCACCGCTTGTTTCTCGCGATCTTCGATCCTGCGGGCGGTCGAGAACCTGGCTGCCGCTGCCACCGCCGTCGTTCAGTCCTGAGCGACACATACAGCGACTCCGTTTCCACTGCAGCCTCGAGGGTTGATCTTGTTTCGCAGAGTCTCCCGGGAACTCGTTTACGATCGCACTTACCGCGCTGTCCCTAGAACGATACAAGGGCTCCTTGACTCACCTGATCGGACCGCCCAAGCATTTCGTGCGTGACGCACCTCTCCTCTTTCCCTACGACGCGCGCCGATCGCTTTGACTTTTTTAGATAAGAGAGATGCTGAGCACGCGCGCGCATTTATTTCGTTTTTATTTTTTCGAATTTCTTATCTCTATTTGCAGCTAACACGGCAGTTCTTTATTAAAGCAAATGCGCTTCCCTCGAGGTGAGCGCAAAATAAAAAAGAGTTTGTTATAATTGTTGTCGAACGCTGCTAAAGTTTGGTGAAAATTTTGACGAGTACAGGGAAGCAAAAGGTTTAAGCAAAGACAATGGGTGAAATGAGCAAGAAAGAAAACTATCGATTAGCGGTTTACAAAAGGCTTCAACGAGCGTGGGAGTGTCTCGATGTCAAAGTTTGCTTATGCGTGCATCGTCATCTCTTTTTCTTTCTCAAATTATTTCGCGAAATATGGAAACAAAGATCGAGGGCCGAAGACGTGGACGCGCTCGAAGCTTCGTCTCGGCCTCGCGACAATTGGACCGATTGGACGAACGACTACGAACAGCTGGAGCACCCGGTAAAATAAAGGAAGAAAGGGTGAATACCGACGATACGAGTATTGTAATTCGCGCGCTTGCGATTTCGGGCCCTCGTAAAAGTCTCTCCTCTTTTATTGCGCGCCGTTACGGATGCTCTCGTTACACATATACGCCCACGAGTGCGTTCGATGGATTAAACGCTCGCGTATAATTCTCATCTTTTTGTTCGTCCCTGTCTCGCATCAAAAGCCACAATTTTTCCGGTGAAAGCCTGAATCGGGATCGATCCCGGGTGTTTTGTTGCCGGAGTGGTATTTGGAATACTAGGATTATTCGAGTGGTATAAAAATCGGAAAAACAGAAAGCCTCATCGACAAACCGTCATCGATTTTATGAGCTATACAGGAGCTCATGTGCGGGAGGTGAAGCGACGAGCTCGGTGCTCGATGATGTCACCTTTGTTTGTTAAATACGCCTCATGAAAAATCTCTGGCGTTTCGTGCGCGTTCATTCTCCATTTGAAACATTTGATACATTGACGATAGTCGGCTACTACCTGCATAAGTATGCGTGTATGTAGACGTCGCACATATGGATACACATCGCCGAGAGCTTTGACTTTTGCCATTTGATGTTCTGCAATTCTAGATAATAGTTGCAGGGCTTACTTTTGGATAAAATTTTTCAAATGGGCTATAAAAGTCGTGGCTTTTATTTTTAAGCTTAATTTGGAAAATTTTAATGCGAGATGAGAAAAAATTTATTAATCGTAAATTGTTATGAGTAGAGAATCAAAGTTTTGATTTTCATCAAAGTTTCAACGTAGGTGACAAAATTTTACGACTTATATAGCAAAGCGAAAAAAAAAGTTCGCACAAAAAATATTACGTTACCAAAAAAAAAAAAAAAAAAAAAATTATTTTACAAAAATGTAGATTTTTATGAAAAATAGAAAAATGCATTCAAAATTTTTTTTTAACTATTGCTCGTAAATTACGTTGAAAACACTTGAAATTCCAGTTTTATCACGGGGACTTTAACTGCCAAAACTTCGCAATATTCGTCTCCATAATTCGGACAATGCAAATTTACATAGTTGCTCAAGCGTTGAATGTCCCCGGAATGAATAGTAGCTGGCGCGCCGAGTTAAAATAAAGAAAAAAGGCCGGAATAAAGAGAGAGAGAGAGAGAGAGAGAGAAGGAGGAACGGAGAAAGAGCGTAGGGGCACGCGCGCTCCCGCGATGATGTATCCGAAAAGTGCCGGTGGAGCGTGAACTGGTCAGAGAAGCTCTTTAAAATTTGTCGCGGGCACGGCACTTGAATACGAATGGGAGCGAGCCTCGCGCGTTTAGTACGCCGGCCAAATTCGGCCTAGATGCCGAATCGGCGAATGAAGGGAGAGGGTAAGGGCGAAATTGATTTCACGCGAGTAGTCGGAGCATTTTGTTCCGCGAGAGCTGTCGAACAGCGCCGGCGAGTCTTCCGCGCGCGCGGTGGAGCATGTGGAGCGAGCGTCGTTAAGAAATGGCGCGGCAATATTTCACCGGGGCGCGTGAGACAAGTGGAGAAAATTGTATCTCCGGAATTTAGTGCTAATATTTTTCTTGGAGGTGGCTCTCGTAGCTCTCGTTAGTTACCGCTCCCTCCGTCACGCGCAGGGACTCCCTCGAGCAGCTCGGCCGGCAGCCGGTGCAATGCGATTTATATTGCGTTTATATCGCGCGTCCTCGGAGTTATTAAAGTGTGCAGTGCGCGTCCCGGGAAATATCTCGCGCCCTTCTCTGTGCTACGCGGAGCAATTTCAAAGCTCGCGGAGGTCGATGAGACGGCGAGCCGAGGAGGAGGCGTTTGTCGACTCTCGCCAGTCCGTCGGATCCGCGGAGCGGATGCGCAAAGAGTCGATCGGCTCGCGGTTTTTCGCGAGTTCCCTGATAAAGTTTAAAATGATGCGCACCGCCTTCTTCTCCCGAGAGCGAACTAACTGCGGCTCATCGTGTTACCGCGATACATCAACGTCCTCTCGCGAAGCGAGCTTTTTGGACTTTAATTAAAACTTTATTTGGATTGATGGCCTTGTTATCGCGCGTGCCGCGAATAAACTTTTGTATTAATTTTAACGCCGCAGCAACAATTGCCTATGCATATGCATGCTCCGACGATCTCTCTTTCTATACACGCCGCCACCGATGGCCTTTTCGGAGGTTCGTTTGCTTTGGGTTTGCTTTATGCCGAGAGCGCGCTAATACGAGTATATTTTATTAAAATTTTCCCAAACACCCAGCGACTATAATAACCGACGATGAATATTTTAGCGTCTCGATATTATAATCGTAAATATTTTATATGAAAGCGAGGCTTAAATCTATTTAATTTTATATAACGTGCGAGCTACCCCGAGCGTTAATTGAATTCGCTAAAATATTTTTCCGATAATCTGCGTTTCGATGCGCGCCCATAATGCGCCCGGGAGTTTATCGCGCACCGAAGGAAAAAAGCTCCCGCTATCGCCGAGCGCAGTTTGATTTTCTTAAATACACCGCCGTGACGCGGCATCGGCTCCTCCCCTCCACCGAGCACCTCCGCTAATCCAGCGGATTTTATTGACGCGCAGCTGGTTTAATTTTAACAAAAGATGAATGGGCGGGAATGTTTGTTTTTCATACAACGCGCGTCGTTGGTCGGACGCGCGCTATACATTACGATCGCCTTGACGTCGACGGCAAAGTTTTAAAGTGCACTTAAAACAGCTCAACGCCGTATCGTTTTTCGCGCGATGCGCTCGACTCTAACAGGACGGCCTTTAATCTCTTCTTACTTCTTCTTCTTTTAAGCGGGAAATGACCGTGTTTCAACTCGAGTGTGCAAGCAGAGAGGAGTCGAGTAAAGAATTTCCAACCGATGTCTTGAGAAATACCTTCAACGAAAGTAACTTGTTTATCGCCTTAAAAACTCTTTCGACTGTTTACTTTTTTCTTGTTTTTTTTCTCTTTTTTTTTTCATACGCTAAATAATCTTCAGTAAAAATTGCTCCCATCTAGATAAAATCAGTTTGAAGAGTTTGGCAACACGGGGTGAGTTGAATTGATTAAGCGCACTCGAGCAAAATTTTCTCGAGAGCCGACGTGCTTTATTCGACTAATTCACCAAACTAAGGTCAAAGACTTATTTTCTAAAAAGTATTTTTACCTTTCTTTTATCCTTGAAATTTCGATAAAGCATTAAATTTGATACAAGTATGATATTTATACATATATGTATAAAGATTAGTATAAAAAAAGAAAATAAAAGTATAAAAATTTCTGCTGATAAAAAGACTATCTAGCATCTGGGAGATAACACACATACCAAAAAATGAAATTTCTCTCTTTCCTTTGGATATCCTTGGTATTTAAACGTTTTTATGATTGTTCAAGTTTAACATTTTTTATTTGTTATGAAAATATGTACATTTCAACTGCGATATTTTGCTTACAAATATACGCGTTATTCGAAGGAACGATCGATAAAAATAAAATTTTTCATATGTACACAAGAAATACAGTAATTTTCGTGAAATATTTTATAAAGATTTTAAACAAACAATAATAAAGCGTATATTTAAATATTTTCAATATTTTCGTCAAATTGCAAAAGCCAATAATAATTTATGGTCCCGATCTACTATTCGTGCGAGATAATTTTTAAAAAAGTTTTCAAGTATCGTATAATGTGAATTTCAAATTACATATTGAATAAAACTTTTTAGTAAAATTTTGGTAAATCCTTTGAAGGCTGACTTTTATGCGCGCGGTTTGAATGTCGAATATTTCAATCATCATATCGACAGTTTGGATCTGACGAGAAACAATAAAGAAAAGAAAATAATAAAAAAAAAAAAAAGAATAAAAGCACGAATCTAGACTGCTTTTTATCGAAATATCGAGACTGGGGTGACGGGAGCGGAAACGAACTCGAGGGAGAGAGAAACGGAAAGTCAATCGCGATGCGCAAAGTAACTCGCGATAAGTTCTACCGAAATAATTTTACATAGGCGCCGACGAAGCCTGCTCTGAATACAGAACGTCACAGCTGGACGGCAGAGAAAAGCCTCGCGCCATGCATTTCTAGCAGGGAGGAAGCGCGCGCCGCTGTCGCGTAACAAATAGACGCGTATTCCGGAGGTACTGCAAAAATCTAGCTGCTGCGCTTTGGGAGAGGAAGAGAGAGAAAACGAGAGAGAGAGAGAGAGAGAGAGAGAGAGAGAGAGAGAAAGAGAGAAAGAGAGGGAGAGAGAGAAAATGAGAGAGAGAGAGAGAGAGAGAAAGAGAGGGAGAGAGGGAAAGGGAGAGAGAGCAGTGTGCGCGGGACATGCGTGTCACGTATGACTTTCCACGCGCGGCGAGCCCTCTGTAAACACGTCTATTTACGATAATATTACCGCTAATGCTAACGAGACTGCAGGCTCTATCTCTTATCCGGGCTAGCATCTTTCGAGAAGTTCGTGCACGCGACTCTGGACGCGAGCGATAGGCGAATTTTAAGACTCGTCCTTTGCGCTCGATATACATCCACACATTTGTTGGATAAATTCGATGATCCGTTCATTAGGGATTCGCTTTATCTTCTTTGGCTGTCTCCTTCTCGCGCTCTCTCGTGTGGAATGAGAGTACCTAAAGCCCGCATTATCGAGTATTTTACCGGCGGGCACAATCGATGGGATATTAATTAGACTAATTGGCAAAATGATGAATATTGCTTTCTGAACATTTATTTATGAAAAGTTATTCTGATTTTATTGCAATCAGTTGCAAATTTTTATGCCATTATTTACTCGCAGCCCTATCGTTTTATGCCTTTTTTATTGGAAAATTAATTTTTTTTAATATTATTATGATTATTATTATTATTGTTTTCTCCTAATTAATTCAATCACAAAAGATATTAAAGTCTGCACAAGTCTATATCAGATTTCAACGAGAAAAGTCGACAATTATTACGACGCTTTAATAACTTTAATTTCCTTTATTTTCATATGAATCGATACATAAAATGGAAATGTTTCGAATTTTTTGTCCTTGATTAAACAAATTTTCATTTCCGACATTTTTCTTCAATCGCTTTATAAATAAATGCGTGTAACGTATATTAAAAAATTTAAACGAATATTTTTAAGAAAAATCTGCGAGTCGTTTTGTACAAGGATGCAAAGGTTTAAAAATTTATTTAATTGAAAAATTCATATTTTTTGCACCTGTTGCATTAAACTTAAGAGCAATTACAACGCCGTTATTTAATTATGCAATCATGCGAGATACATGATTTTAGTAAAGTATATCAATTATCATAATTACACTTTGCCCAGTCTTCTAACACGTATTTTCTATTGTTTGTTTCAGGTAAGCATAGACGACTCTCGAGCGCGACACAGATGTGACCGCAAAATGCTTTGGCCGTATTCAACGCGACGGTAAAGGGGCGGTGTACAACTATGAGAATTTTTAACCAAACTCGTAATCGTAGCGGCTAAATTACACACGTCATACGAATTGGCAAAGCGTCTTTTCCTTTCAACTCGCGCCTTTCTTTGACGGCGTTTTGGCACTGCTAAACTTTTCATATTCGCGTGGCCCGCAAATTTCTCGCCTCGTAATTTAGCGGATTTATATGTGCCTCTGCGCGTTGACTTGTGTACACAAGCTTTCGCTCAACTTTTCCACCCGCTCTTTCTTCTCAGCTCCGCGGCCCTGAGTAAAAACTACAAACATAATTTTTCAGGCACAAAGGCGATTGCCTCTTCGCACCCTCGAAACTCGAAAAAAGATGGTAAGAAAGGTTGGGGGTGGGGAGTGAGGAGCGAAGGGTTGAGGATTCCCGCGAAATTGGCAAAAGTTCGAACGCGCGCTTATCGAGCTCTGATTGTTTCTTTGAGCCACGCTCCCTTGCGCCGCACCCGCCGAGTTTGCTTTGTTGCCGCAGTGGGAATCGGGCCGCGAGTACAATGAATATGTCTAAAAGTACTTACGTACGTAATGCGCCGTACCCGCGCTGCAGTCACCGCTTGGCAAAAAGCTCGGGTATCGAGTATAGGACTGCTTTCTCTCTTTCTCTCTCTCTCTCTCTCTCTCTCTCTCTCTTTCTCTCTTTCTTTTTATCTCCCTTTCTATTTCTGCCTCTCCTTCTCCGGGACGCTTCTGAGCGAGGGCTAAGGATGGCAGGTGCATTCGTCGTGGCGGCTGTATGTATGAGCCCCCAGGAGAAATCATGAGGTCTTACCCTCGCCGAGAAAAAGAGAAAGCGAGGGAGAAAGAGACAGTAGAGTCGAGGTGAGTGGCCCTAATAAATCCTAATATAAATCGCCTCCATTACTCATATCGTGTAAACCGGGCTCCGGCGCTCGCGCTTCCCGACGACTTCGATATCTTGCCTCTGTCTGTTGAGAGAACCGATGGAGAAGAAAGAGCGGAAAGAAAAAAAAAACAAACGAACCAAGTATCATTGAGAAAAAAAGTTACTGCGATACATAAATCTGCATTATTTGACGGACTACCTAAGTGTTTACCCTTGTTCTAGATAAATTCTTTTTCTTCTTTCTCGCGTTCTTTTCTGCTTTTGATGAATTCGACTATGCGTGCGACTTGAATAACAAGCTCCGAGTCTCATTAACATATTGCCCTATGCTTTGAATTCACTGGCTAGATAAAACTTCCACAAAGTTTAATCTAGCTAGCGTGTAGAATAATAAAACCGGTATTTTACTTTCAAAGTAAGTGTTTATACCGAAAAAAACTGTTGAGCAGATGAATCCGAACGATTGGAACACCTATTTTTTTCATCGTGGTATGGCTAATGTTAAAACTTCGTAAAAGTATACGCAACACATTCCAATATCAATTTTTTCGCTTTTGAGAAATTGGAGTCATATCGCACTAGGATTTCGTACAGGTATAAGCACATGAATACAAGGGTGGTCTGAAAAGTTTCCGACCTAACACAGATACAAGACATTTTTTCTTAATTTTTTTTTTTATTTCTCAACATAGTCTCCTTGCAATTCTACACACTTTTCCCAACGATGCTCCCATCTCTTTAACCCATCCAAATAGTACTCGGCGTTTTTCTCTACAAAATGACTGTTCACGAAGGTGATTACCTCCTCATTTGACGAAAATCTCTGTCCTCCGAGTGCAATTTTCAAATGAGAGAACAAAAAGAAGTCGCTTGGGGCTAGGTCTGGTGAGTAAGGTGGATGGTCTAGCAGCTGAAACTGTAATTCGTGGATTTTCGCCATGGCAACCGCTGAGGTGTGAGACGGTGCGTTGTCTTGGTGAAACAGGATTTTCTTTTTCTGCAAATGTGGACGTTTTTCCGCAAGTTCTGCCTTCAGCTTGTCAAGTAATGATGCGTAGTATGCTCCTGTAATGGTTTTTCCTTTTTGAAGATAATCGATTAAAATAACTCCATGACTATCCCAAAAAACAGTCGCTATCACTTTCCCAGCCGAAAAAACAGTTTTTGCTTTTTTTGGAGCCGGTTCCCCCTTTGCAGTCCACTGTTTTGACTGTATTTTTGTTTCGGGCGTACAATGGTGTATCCAAATTTCATCTACAGTAATTAATCGGCGCCAAAACTTGGATTTATTGCGCCTAAACTGCGCCAATAGAGCGTTGGAAATGTTCATTCGAACACGTTTTTGGTCTAACATGAGCAAACGCGGCACCCAACATGCGGACGTTCATTGGACATGTTCATAACCTCTGCTATCTCTCTCACTTTAATTTGGCGGTCGTCTAGCACCATTTGGTGAACTTTGGCGATGTTATCGTCAGTGGTTGCAGTTTTTGGACGTCCCGAACGTTCATCGTATCCCAAGCTCTCACGGCCACGTTTAAATTCAGCTGCCCAAAATTTCACTGTGGTAAATGATGGTGCTAAGTCACCATACACAGAGTTCAACTCATTTTTGATTTGTGTAGGCGTATTGCCTTTCAAAAACAAAAATTTAATGACAGCTCGATACTCAATTTTGTCCATTTTCACAACAACACTCACATCGACTTACTCAAACAACTGTCAACTAACAACTGCGCATCCAAAATGGCTAAAACTTTGGTGAGCAACTTTCAACAGATGAACAACGAAATTCCCTAGCTTCTATTGACGAGTGCTGCTGTCTTCACGTTAAGGTCGAAAACTTTTCAGACCACCCTCGTACATGTATGTACACAAGTGTCCAAAAATCGTAATTTAAATCTGGGAGATTTTTCGGTAAATATCGATCGGCTGGCCACGCAACGAGCGCGCGACATTTCCGGAGCTCGCCGTCTAGAGCGCATTAAACTTGTAGTCGGGGATTCATCGAGAGCCACTCTTGATGAATGTTGGGCCGACTCTTCTCTATCGAGACTTTGGAGAGTCATCATCCTCGTCGGCAAACGACGCGTTCCTTGGCTCCGCGCGTTTCTTTACTTATTATTATACAAACATCAGAGGCGCTGAGAAAATTTTTCCGTCACAGTTGATGAAGCGCACTCGATCTTATCGGCGTCGTATTCCGCGCGCGCCTGCGTGTTACGAGACTCACTCGTTCGCATATTGTCGCTCGTAAAAACGGCACCCGGAAATTGTAATTAAGAGGGCCGACTTTCTGCTCCACCCATCCGGGATCCGCAATGATAGTTTTCGAGCTGTATATACATTCGATTTTTACGCTGTTCTGCACCGGGAATCTTGGATTTTATAATTTATGTAGCCGGTATGCAGTTCTTTCGAATTTAATGACCTTTTTATAACTAAACAAGTATTTGCAAGCTTTTAACTTGGCTTTTAACACTTCGCTGAAACTTAATTTTTAATGCACCTTTCCAAATTAAGGGGTTACCCCCAGTTGTAGCTCAACAAAAAAGGCCTTTATCATGAATTTTTTTAAAGACTAACTAGTAAACTACAAAACTTTTTTAAACGATTATTATATCATCTTAAAGAATACATCTTGAAAAACTTTCAGTAATTTTTTTATTGCAAAATATTACATTGTTAAGTGACAAATGGCCGCCAATGAAATAGTGTTTTTATTTATACGGTTTGCGGTGACCAACATTGCGGCGAAGTGGATCATTTGAAACAAAAAATGTGGATAGATTTAGTTAAATATAAATATAAACTAGTCTTTAATGAGAGGATTTAAAAAAATATTCATTTTTTACAAAATGGCGGACAGTCAAAGTTAATGGTTCGATTTTAACGAAAAAGAACGGCCGTTTTTTGGCTATAAAACGGCCATTTTTTTTCGAAACAAAAAATCGAACGATTAAAGACTATATTTTTATGTATTAAATAAGCCTACAAAATTTCAAGAAGATCTGTTTATTAGTGTTTGAGTAATCTTGGTCACCGACTTCAGAAATGCCATTTCGAGAAAAACGCGTTTAAAGTTTTAATTGCCGGTTATTTACACAACGGATTCTTCTCTTTCAACGCTCATATCTCAGTTAATTTTGTTCGGATTGACTTGAAATTTCCAGGTCATATTCTCAGATACTTATACTTCAAAAAAATGCAATTAACAAAAAATCGATTTTCAAAGTCGCAAGTGGGGGTAACCCGTTAATGTTTACATTCTCCAAATTTTTGTATCGCGTTAAACCTTTTTTATATTAATATTAGCTGAGAATTAAAAAAAAGAATTTTTTTTATTATTGCTGTGATTAGAAATAATTATTGCAATAATATTTTTGCACAAAAACTTCAAATTAATAAAAATCAATCATTATGGAATACTATTAATTTATTTTTTCCAAAGCCTTTTTTTATTTCTAGTTTATTTAGCTTCATATTAATAAATTTTTTATGACTTCTTAAATATATATTTATTATACTTTTCATTATTTCAAAAATAATCATTATAAAATGAAGATACAAATAGTATAATATATTGTTCCGAAGAAAAATTCAATTATTAGTAAATAAAACGTTTGCTTCTTGTCACTATTAATAGAGGATTTAAGTGTTTAGTAAATGAAGCGCTGGAAACCTTAGAAGTAAACTGTTTAAGCTTTAAAACCAAGATAAGAGAGAATAGGATTTAAAACTTAAAAATCGTAATGCGTTTAATCGTTTTCGATAATTTTCTTTTCTTACGATGTAATATTGTAATCCATCAGCATCGCGACAAAGTCTAAATAGCGGCGACTAATAAACGCAAAGTTGAAGTAAAAAATCGTTTATCAGAGGGTGATAAAGCCTTGAGCTTAGTATTATTATTCATAAAAGTTGCGACTGGTCGTGGTTCTGAGTTTCGAAGTGCGTTTGAAGCCATGTAATTAAAAACCGTACTTTTCCCTCCTCACCCTCTCGCTCACTTTTTCCATGTTTCTTCTCGCTCATTCCCGGAGTCGCAGGCGTACCTAGCGTCGAAGACACGTGCGTTTAACGTCGGTCAGCGGCAGCGACGGGGGCCACACGACGGTCGCACACGCGACGCCTGGCATACTAATGCCTCCCCTGCACTCAAGCGATCGCACGTATACGCGCGCCTTACGTGCTACCGTCGCGAGTGGCTCGCGGAGAGACAGCTGCCGCGGGCAGGCTGCGTGACGCCTCGCGTCTCGACCTGTCGTTTTTGCGTCTCTACCCTCTCTCTCCTTCTCTCCCACCGGAGATCACCCGCGAATAATTACACGTATAACGTTGCGCGAGCTTGGCGTGTGCGTGGCGCGATCTCTCACTTTTTCCCCCTCTACTCGTAACGACGGCTTTGTAGGTTCACGGCAAAAAAAAGGGGAAACGTGGACTGAATGGGAGCCGCGGCTCTTTATGCTCGGTCCGCGCGCGAAACTTTCTTCTTGCTCTTTCGAACTAAATGTACCTTGCCCTTTGTGTTTGCCTTTTCTGCTTCCTGGAAATTGCTCCTTTAATCTCGATCGAACTCCACAACTCGCTCCGAAGCTATAACTTTCTAGATTCGCCCGCCGCTTTCTTTTTCACTCTCGTGGCAGGCGACTCCTCTATTTAAATGACCTCGAGATTAAAAAAAAAAAAAAAGAAAAAACAAATAGGAAAAAAAAGGAAAATAAAGGAAAAAAAGAAAGAAATAGGATTCTTTTCAAAGCTCTCTATCGACCTCTTTTTATATTCATGAATCTTTCGCGGACTTTGGAGAGGGGGGGGGGGGAGGGAACAGTTTTCAAATTTGTTTAGACGTAGCGAGTTAATGTTGATTATGGGCGAGCGCGTGCTTACACGTACGCAGTTTCGTAGTTAAATTATGACCTGAATTTTATTTAGATGTGGCTGGGCTCGTTTTGAAACAACTTGCAATGAAAGTAGAATAAAGCACGCGTTGAGGCAAATTAATACATTCATAGAAAACAATTGAAAACTTGCTTGAGTTGCGCGCGCACAAAAACCTGGGCGTATTTCACTTCGAATCTAAACTGCCTTTACGTGTATGTCTTAAAGCGCACTTTAATTAAAGCTATTTTCCGCGCATAAATGCAGCCTCACTCGTTTAGAAAAACTTA
The DNA here is from genome assembly GCA_949987625.1 of Chalcis sispes. Lineage (NCBI taxonomy): Eukaryota > Metazoa > Arthropoda > Insecta > Hymenoptera > Chalcididae > Chalcis > Chalcis sispes. The sequence continues at coordinate 45,183,430 of OX465098.1, forward strand.
TCCTTTTCATGTAGTAATTTAGTTGGCCGTTAATTCCCATCGTTTGTTTTCCCTTCAGTCCATTAGGCCGCATTAAAGCTTTAATACGCGAACGGCCGAGTAGATGGTCCTCGTACTTCGTACGTGGGCGCGCAATGTCGGCGTACTCGTGAATTTCAATTAACATAATTGACGAGTGGCAGCCCGCGGAAAAAAAATCTCAAAATCTCGTACTCTCTCGCGCGCGCATTCATATATATGTATATACTAGATAAAAAAAAAAAAAAAAATTATATTACGAGCTACGCGCGAACGCGCAAATGCCAAGGGCGGCTTGGAAAATTTAAAGTATAAACTCGCGCTCGCTCCGTCTATCTTTTACTCTCTTTCGCACGCGCCCTTTTCTTTAACGGCACTTGGCTTTTACCGCAAATTACGCGTACGCACGTCCTCGCGGATAAGAGGAAGGGGTTGCGGAACTTAATTTTTACGATGCTATATGTATTAAAAAAACAGTCTGAAAATGAAAGTGCTTAAAGGAGCTTTAATAAACAGAATTTTTTTTAATTAAAACTCTCTCTTCCTTTATCTCGGATACTCATGGCGGCTGTTCTAAAGAAGCTTGGCGAATGTTGGGTGAAACAGAAAAATTTAACGGTGCTTCTTATTATTGAGTAAACGATAAAGAAAAACAAAAGTCCGCTGCTTCAAATCTTGAAATTTTAATACTGAGAAGGACTATTTAAAAAAAGACAAGACTTACTGATTAAAGTCGGTTAACTTGAGAAATTTCATCGTTAGATCCAGTTGTTTCTTTAAAGCAATTTCTCGGGTTTTCTCAAAATTAACTCAAAATTGCAAGAGGCTGCTCGCCCAACAATCTCACGAAACGAGAAAAAAAGAGAACCAGTCATCGACTCCGCCCTTCTTCGATTCATTTGTCCTCTTCCCTCGCTCCTCTTCCTCCTTCTTGCCCTGCTTCTTTTCTCTTCTTCCTTTTTCACCTCCAACAATCGACCTATTATTTATAGTCAGTTTTGATGAAACTTTATTGGCCACCTCCTTCCTCGATTTGTCTATCGTGTCTCTTTCTTCCGCTTCAAACTGATCATTCCCGTAATTTTCTGTTGAGTGCACTTGCCTCGATTTTTTTTGTTTGCTTTTTTGTGTACATACAGAATAATGGATTGCTTAATATCTTTCCCGAATTTGAGCCATCATGTATTGTTAGACATAACGTTAAATATTTCAGGTGATAAATCAAAATAAACGTTATATTAATACATTTATGGGAATATAAATATATATTCTATTAAAATTAATTTGAAAAATTAACAGCGTAGTAAATTATTTATAAATATAATTATAAGAACCCTATAATTTAACTTTAGCGGAAAACATAAAAAGAAATTGCAATTGCGAAATCAATTAAATTTATGAAATGTAAAATTAAATTCTTATAATGCAAGTATTTTTATTACGCAATACAACAAAGTAGGAAGCAAAATAAATTTTATAAAAATTATATTTAAAAAGCTTTGTTGAAGCAGTCGCGTGCTTCTCTCACCGGGACGCAAATTTTTCTCTTCATGAAATTCACGCCGAGAGCGAGTCGGCCGCGAAAAAGAGCGAGACGCGAATGGACGATTTTCGCTCGACGCCGCTGCCATCGCTGGTCAAGATTATACAAGGGCTGCGCATTAACGTGTGCGCGTATGTGTATGTGCGTTAAAAATATCGCAATTACGAGTAGCAACGGCATAGTCGGATATATCGAGGTGCACCGAGAGACAGAAGCTGTGCGGCACTGCGGCTGCGGTGGATATTTGCATAGAAGGATCGTGCATCCAGCGACAGCGGCAGCAGCGGTGGCACTCGGCTTTAATGCCCATGCATCATGCATATTCAAACCGTCTCCGGTACAGCTGTACGCGAAAGCTAAATCCCAACGCGTCTTCCCTCCCTCTCTCTCTCTCTCACTCACTCTCTTTCTCTCGCTCTCTCTTGCTCGTTTCTGGGGACGCATCCCCGGGCTCTTGCTCCCCTTCTGGCCCGCTTCCCTTTCTGTGGCTCTCTTATTGAAAATCAAAATTCAACCGAATTAGTTGAATCGCGCGCGGGCGCGCGACCAACCCGTTATCTCTCGCAGTTGCCAAGTTTATTGACTCTTTTATTGACGGAAAGCTAAAACGACGCGTTTCACAGCGCCAAGCAAAATTCTCTTTCGTTCGAACATTCTTGTAAATTCTTTTATTCGAGAGACCGAACAAATGTCTCTACTCTAACAAATGTCTTGAATTCTTTCCGCGATATTTCCTATTTTTTTACCGATATTTCTTTGCTGTTAAAGTAAGCGCGCAAAACTTTAGGAGAGCAAAAATTTTGATGAAAGTGTATCACAGCTCGTCATGACTCTCACCAAGTCTCGAAAGCAAAGTTTCAAATTAATTACTGTTCGAATAGACATGTATATTTTTTGTCGTGTTCGCATAAGCTTAACTTAAAGGAATTATCGGTAAGTATTCCCTATTAAAACTTGCGAGCGCACCGGGAAGCGAGGATGAATGTATTATTCCACATACTATTTGAATGCAAAACTTGGTAATTCCAATGTACTATTTCCGCTTTCTCCGACTGCGCTTCCACTCTCACACTCTGCCCCCCTCTCTCTCTCCCTCTATCTCCTCCTCTCATTCGGCGTAAGTGAATTCCCCTCTGCAATTAAACTTCCTAGACGACAGATCGAGCTCTGATCGCCTTGACCAACACTGGAAGTTCAAGCGATTATGCAAGTCTACTTTCTCTCACTCTCGTCGAGTTTCGGAGCGAATATATATATATATATATATATACATATATGTGTGTGTGTGTGTGTATTTTATATATAAATATATATAGATGTCCAATCGATCGTTGCATAATAATGGGCTGATTCTCATTACTCTCCTCCAAACAACTGCAATTGTTGTCATGCAAATACATTTCATATGTTTGATCATCAAATTATACGATATTTATAGGTTAACACGAATCCTATTGTGCGGAGAATCGCAGATTTGTGAAAACTATGTGTGTATAAGCGATTACGTGGCGATCGAGACTGTCGGAGATTTTAATTGGAAATAAAACAAAAGAACAACCAAAAACAATAACGGACGTTGATGCAAATCTGAGCACCTCTGATAGCGCTTCTGAAAAAAGCTTTATTACATTTGAAATCGCGGAGGATTTATTTCAGAGCACCGAACGAGATTAACCTAGGAATTATTGCGCCCGAGTAGCATGCAATTTCTCGCGCGTTACCGAAGCGAGAAATTATTTCGAAAGCATAAATAGTATTAAAAAAATTTTCAATTGCGAATTGCGGCCCGCGACAATAATGTAATCCCTTTTTGATTATTCTGCACTCGGCCGTCGTTTTTCCCATCGCAAAGCCCGTGCGCCTCGCTCTCTCCTTTTCTTTGTCCCTGGCCGCCTTCCCACTCCTTCTCCTTTCGTCTCTTCCTCGCTCCCTCGCTTCCTTGCTTCCTAGCTTCCTCTCTTCCTCTCTTACTCTCTTATTCTTTGTCTGTCTGTTTCTTTTACCGGAAAAGGAGCCACTCGGAAGAAAGCGTGTATAGATATACGTATATAGAATGTGAGCGGCGCTCACGAAAAAGCATCGGCGGCAGCATCTCGCGTTCGTTCTATCCGAAAATTCAAAGGGTCGAGGAGCGCGGCGCTCTCAGTTGCCGTAGCGACGGGAACCGCTTAAAGGGAGAAAAAAGACTCGGAGTTTGGGGAACTTTTTGGATTTAACCCTGGTCAGTTTGTGTGCGTGCAGACAGCTCTTTCTCTTCCGTGAGTTCGTCTCAGGCCGGTTCTTCCCGGGTGTCGTCCGGGATGTGTGCGTGCGCGCGTGCGCACATGCGCGCGTGCATTTGGCGGAGAAAAGAAAGGAAAGGTAGCGCGTGCCCGTCAAGGGGTCGCGCGACGACGCGAACGAATGCAAGCGGCAGGAAGGGCGTTTTTTCTCTCCCTTCCTCTTACTTTCTCTCTCTCTATCTCTCTCTATCTCTCTCTCTCTCGCTATCTTTCTCACACAAATAGTACACAATGGATATCCCTTGATCTGACGTTGACGTGGCAATGTGTGCGGACACGCGCGAACAAATAAGCTTTCTATCTCTCAGGGCTTTCCTTCGGTGGTGAATGTGTACTCGATATCTATATACAAGTGTGCCTCTAGCTGCCTGATACTCAAAGATGCGATTTTGATGCGAGACAAATAATTGCGAAAGCTTGTATGCGTTAAAAAATTGCCAGTACTATTTTTTAGGTATAGGGTGCTTTGATTTGAAGACTGCGTGCCATCAAGAACTCGTCGAATCGCTTGAACTCTTTATCAAGTATTGGTATTGAGTAGATGGATTGATTTAGATTTGCCAGTGTGTGCAACAGTAGCTAATTAAATTCCGACAATGCAATGGTCATGCGTGGCTGTTTGTCAAATTAAAAACGCGTTAATAATTAGTTTTACTTTCTACGACGTTTTCCGCGCACTATTTAATTCCACTTTTAATTAAAATGCTACTGGGTTTTATTTTTTTTCACAATAGTGGCTTAAAATGCTGCAACGCGCTTTTCTTTTTATGGATAAAACCCACATTTTTTTATAAATTTTTATGCGCGCAAAGAATTGAAATATGAATAGAATTCGAATGCGTCCGGAATTTTTTCTATTATTTCACTCGGGCAGCTTCAATTTCTCGAAACGTTTTAACATTTGTATATATCTGGATAAAAGAAAAGAGAGAGAGAAAGAGAGAGAGACAGAGAGAGAGAGAGAACGAGAGGAAAAGGGGATACAGGGAGAATCCATTGGATCCCGTTACTGCTGCCGTTGGATTTTTATTGCGGAGATACAAAAGGGACTTTGTCATCATCAGTTGAGCAAATTGAACCGTATGATCAGATTCTTTTAAACCTTAACGTACAGAGAATTCTCCCGTGGTGCAGCTAAACAACTAAGCTGTCTGCTTCGATCTTTGTAACTTTAATCACACGCTTCGACACCTCGCTAAATGAATTTGTGACAACGTCATGAACAATATCAGATTACCGTTATATATTGTTGTTATAGTACTATGTCAAAATTCATTTTATCAATTATTTTTTCACGTCATATATTATTAAAGTATTATGAATTTCAAATTGAAGTAATATGATAAAAGTATGATTATTCTTTCACGGCTTTGATATATCAACACAATGTAAAAAAGTATTTACATTTCTTTGGGAAAAAAATACTCAAACGTCTCTTTTATGAAGCAATTTTTCCATAGAATATTTTTCTTGTTTACATTATTCAATTCTCGTAATAACGATAATTACAACTGTCCCATCTCGTCAGCAGTAACTAAGCATTTTTGCTTTCGAGAGTTAAAAAGTATAAGCCGCTTATTTGCTTTGACGTTTGATAAATACCGACTATTAAGCTTAATGAAGATCGCCTTGGGCGTGAATGAAGAGCTGGGAAAAATAAGAATAGACCGAGTGGAATCTCATAAAGATAAGAAACCGGCGGGAATTTTGTGAGATTTTCTGAGAAACCGTAACTATATTTGGGAGCAAAGTCAAGCAGGCATTGAAAGAAGCAAGGAAATGAAAGAAACGCGCCGCAGAAACGAAGCTAAAAAGGAAAAAGCTTATGCGTTAAATTTATCACGGAAGCGAGTGATTTTTTCGCGGCCTCTTTATCTCCTGATTCCAATATAAGCAGACGCACAGTTGCGACTAAAACTTCTCTCCGGCTCGTTTCCAAGTCCGACGCCCTCTTTCGATCGCAATAAATGATCTCATTTCGGTGATAACTGCCTTAATATATCGTAAATGTGAAGTTCGAAACCCCTCTCCGCCTCGAATCTGCGCTGTTGCTTCGCTCCGCGATGCAAGAAACTATCAGATGGGGTTACTTGTGGGGCAGTCTCGACCATTGGCACAGAAAGATCAGCCGGATGTTACTTTGATAAGGACACGACGGAACTTAAGATATACTTATTCTCTTATCGCCGAGGATCGCTTAAAAAAAAGTATCGCATTAACGCTCGCGCGCCATATAAATTGTGTCGAGGCTTCCAAGACATTAACTCTACCCTTAACTTTCCGTGCGATCTAATCTTTTCAAGAACTAAAAAAGAAAAAAATAATAATAATTTGTTGACTATTTTATTTGAATAAAATATGAATATAAACATTATTTTATTGTACTTAAATTATTACAACAAGCTCTCCTCAAAATAAATTTTTTATAGAAGAAAAAAAATATGTTCGATGAAACTACGCGCGGGAGAAATAATATCCAAGCTATTACATTATTAAAGCGGCAATAAAATACGAATACTTACGAAAACGTTCGGTGTAAAAAATTAATAATACAGAATTTTCTCCATTAATATGGAATGAAGCACTTGGCATTCCGCGTCAGCAACTAGAAAGTTGAAAAGAATCGGCATTGTTGTAGGTTTTATGTCGTGCTAGAGAAACAAAAGTGGCAATAGCCGAAAGGCGAAAAAGAAGGCAAAGAAAAAGGAGAAGAAGAGAAAGTCGGGACGGAGTAGCCAGGACACTCGGTATAAATATCAAAGTTTTCGTCGTCGGTGGCGCGCGTTCACGCGGGTTTATACGCCGTATACCGAGGGCAAGGGGGTGCGCAGACAAGGACCGAGCAGAATTGTTCTGGGCCGCTAAGGATCGTATATCAGACGGAGGAACGGGCGTACGCTGGTCTGGGACGAGGTTTAACGGCTCCCTCTAGGGCTGCCAGTTACCACGCTTCGATGCCTACCCTCTCGAGCTGTCCGTCCTGGAATAAGGATGGCCACGGGCTCCGCGCAATAACAGCCGGTACGGAGCGCTGAGCCAGAGGGTTATCCTCGTGGGAGCAGTCGGAAAGCCTCGGCTCGATCCCCCTCCCCCTTCCTCCTCTTGGACGACGCACCGTCGAACCGAGTCTTTGCTTCTTTCTCTGACTCTCGGACAACGACAAAAGAAGCCAGCAAAGAAGTCTTCGACCCATCGATAGCTCAGCATTTGAACGGTTAAATTCCAGTGACCGCGCTTTGATTGTTTTTTATTACACGCTCCACCGATGGCCGAAAGAGAACTGTAATATATCCCCGAGAAATACATAAGCTGCAACAGCTGCGTTAAACAAATGATGGATGGAAGATTCTAAGGCACTCCGCACAAAACATAGAGGGAAGTTAATCGCGGTACCGATCGCGCGTCACATATCGGCCCCGTCGCGACGTGGTATTAAGAGCCCGAGAAAAGGGCATCATGCATATTTAGCTGCACACACGCGCACACACTCACGCGCGCGAGCCACAGCCTCGCGCTTATCGGATACGACTATGCGCGCCAGATGTATACGAGGATTGTGACGGCGACGACGAGCCTCGCCGCCTCCTCCGGAATCTGGCCGAGGCGCGAGCTTGTCAAAACTTGATGGATCGCGTTGTCAGCCGTAGCTTTCGCTTTGCGAGACACTTCGCTAAGCTGTCTTTAAAGTAATTGGAATTTAATAAGGAGTTTAATCTTCACTAATCACCTTATGCAAATTCTCGACCCACTTTTCCCGGAGCTTCCGCTATCCTTCGATCGATGCTTTTCAGAAAATAGACGATCGCTCGCCGACTCCCTTAATATTACGTAACATGTACTTCCGATTCCGTGAATATACATTACGATCGCTTTGCAAACGGTTAAGTAGCTGCCACTTTCCCCTTTCTTTTTTTTTATTTCTTTATGCTTTACTTTTAGTTTGAAAAGAAAATAATTTTTATAAAATGAGAGTTGTGGAGTGAGAAAAGAAAACAAAATAATTATTCTATTATTTTTATTTTAATTCAGTTGAAATCAGATAAGAAACATGAAAATTTTATCCAAAATGAAAATGTAACGTAGTTTTTTTTTAGTATTTGCTTCCCCCTCCCCCGCTCCTCTTTTCGTGACTCCATCGCCATCCGCTGGATCCCCTACAAGATAATTGATATATGATACTTCGAAAAGCGACATTTGGTTAGGTTTTAACTCCCTACCTCATCTATTTGTAGATAGCCATTAAAATTACAGAAACACTATTATATACATACATATAATAATATAGTATAATGTATACATAAAAGAATATGGGATATGGTTTCTTTTTGTTAAAACTGACACTTGTCGGGAAAACTACCTTAAATGATGGATGTTACCCGGCACACTAACATCTATAATAAAATTTAGAGTTAGGTATGTTTCTCGTTCTTTTATTTTCTTTTTTTCTTGACTGCAATTCGTAGATTCGAAGATACTACTTTTGTTCATAAAATTTGACGTACTAACGAACAATGAATAAACGACAGCAGATTTGATAATCGATGAAATTGATCAGAACAACTGTGTGCATTTTGACTCTACACAAAGGCGACTCGACAATTCGGCTGTGTATACAGTCTGTACGGAGCTTTGTGACACAAGAATGGCCAAACTCTCCCTCCCTCTCTCTCTCTCTTTCTCTCTAACTCCATGTATATCTACTATCTCGTCGAAACGGCCTGAAACGGCTCGGAATCTGTACGGTCCGCTCGCTCAAAGAGGCCAGAGCCGCGCTCTGCACTCTTTATCTTTGTCTTTCGGTCGGCTGAATCGTAGGTGCAGTTGAATCCGGAAGCGAGCGGTGCGGTCATCGGCACGCTTGTACGTGCGTGTATACGCGCGCCCGGTGCCCGCACATAGAAAGCGCAGCGTCGCAGTCGCCTCTATCGAGCGCCCGCAATCAGGGAAGACAATAAACGAGAGGAAGAATAAACGGAACAATAAACGGCGCTTTGCGCGCGTTCCGCAACGATGCTTCGCGATGCCTCGTCGAGCAACGTCGCGCTTGTTGCTTTTTTTCTGTCCATCTAGCATAGCTATCTATATCTACGATGCGCTGCTGATGAGGCAGCCGTTAAACGCCACTAAAAGCTGCTTGCGCGATGAGCTTGAGACTTTTCGGTAGAGTTTTACTCAGCAGTTGGCAAAGTTTGACTAAGCTGCGAGTTCTATTTTCTTTCCTGGAAATAAAGCACGGACAACAAATGAATGCGTTATCGCCATGACTATAGCCGTTTCTACTGTTACTGCTGCTTTCTCGCTGTCGAAAATGCGTTCTTTAGTGCTCATTCGGTATCTGTATCGAAACAATAAAAATAGAACAAAGTTAAAACTAAAAGTAAATTATACAGCCAGTCCGCTGTTGGGGTGAACCCTATTGATTCTTTGTTGCTTTGTCATTAATGTATTGTTAACTTATTGAATTAGTTTTTTTTTTAACGATAAGCAACGTTTTCTTTAGAGCGTACATAAACTGAATTGCGGAAATCGAAACAGTGATTTTAATGTTTGTTTGAATTATAACACAGAAAGATAAAAATGCTTCAGCAGTGAATCGAACTTGTTTCGCATTCAAAGTACGATTCTTTTCAATTCGTTTCACCTTAAAGCAGAAGTTGTGGAGAATTTATATATATGCTACTTTGATCAAAAAGTAAGGTGAAATTGTCATTTAAAACTTCCGGGCATTGGGAAGGCAGGTAAATTTTTTTTCCTAGGTTGGTAGGACTGTCTATAACATTTGCCAAGCGTCTGTTTGTCAAAAGGTTTAATTATCTCCGAGTTACACGTGTTTTTGTAAACAACCAAAAGTGAATTTTTCGATTTTTACAATTGGTAATTTTGTTGAGCAAAGAACTTGCATCAAATTTTGTTTGCGGAACGAATATTCTTGTGCGGATACGTTGAAAATGTTGCGGAAGGCCTTTGGTGATCAAACTATGACACAAAAAAACGTTTATAAGTGGTACAACGAGTTCAAAGCGGGCCGAGAACGCGTTGAAGACGAACCGCGCTCTGGACGACCATCAACGTCTACCGATGAGGGCCACGTCCAAAAAATCAAAGATTTGGTGCTTGAAAATCGTCGATTGACAATTAGAGACCTCGCTGATAGTGTTGGAATATCATTTGGCTCAGCCCAAACCATTTTGAAGGATGTTTTGTGTCTCAAACGCGTCAAGTCTCGATTGGTGCCAAAATCGCTCAATTTTTTGGAAAAAAAGCGTCGCGTTGATGTGTGTGAAACTTTGCTGTCTGACTATCAGGACCACTTGAAATGCATCATTACTGGAGACGAGACTTGGATTTACGCATACGACCCTGAAACCACCGACCAATCCAGCGATTATCGTGCAAAAGGTGAAGCAAGACCGAAAAGACCACGGCAAAGTCGATCGAAAATCAAGGTTATGTTGACAGTTTTCTTTGATTATCGTGGTGTGGTGCACTATGAATTCCTTCCGCCAGGCCAAACTGTCAACAAAAAATATTATTTAAGCGTTATGCGTCGTTTGCGTGAAGCTATTCGTCTGAAACGGCCGGAATTATGGGCGAACAACTCTTGGTTCCTTCATCACGATAATGCACCATGTCATACTGCATTGGTTCTTTGCGACTTTTTTGCCAAAAACTCGACTCATATCGTTCCGCAACCACCGTATTCGCCTGATTTGGCTCCGTGCGACTTCTGGCTATTCAGCAAACTCAGAAGGCCAATGCGGGGACGCTGTTTTGACACGATTGAGGAGATAAAAACCGAATCGAAGAAGGTCTTGAAGGCTATACCGGAAAAAGACTATTTCGACTGTTTCGAGGACTGGAAAAAGCGTTGGCAAAAGTGCGTTTTATCGGACGGGGATTACTTTGAAGGGGATGAAATTGATTTGGAAGAATAAATAAAGAATTTAAACAAATTCACCTTACTTTTTGATCACAGTAGTATATATATATATATATATACGTGTTTGTACGGCAAGTATATTTGCTTACAAAAAGATATAATGCTTTCAGTTGCGGTCTATAATGGTTCTTTTTCCTTGCAAAAACGCATATCGAAGAAAAGCAGACTTTAGCATTTTTCTTTTCTTCATCATGATCATGTACTAGTTTTTTTTTCTTATACTGAGAAAGAATGTACTCTTTCTCACAATAGAAAAATTACAAAAATATTACTACTTTTTTATGCTACAGTTTTTACATTAATTGGAGTCTTATATTTTTGCTTTACTTTTTTATATATTATACATTATTTATTATCGTTATAAACATTGCTGGCTTTCAATTGAACATTTAATTAAAAAGTCATTTAAATTATGTTTTATTTTAGTACCAATCTTATATAAAGTAAACGTTACATTTAAATTGTAAAAATTTAAATTAAAATTAAATTAATATATAAAACAAAATAAAAATTATATTTATACTAATACTTGATATTTTTATTGCTGAAATCAAATTATTTATATAAAATAGAATAGAATATTTTTTTTTTTTTTTATTCTTATCATTTTTATCTAGTCATTTTCTAATCGTAATCATTCTTTACCCGCCATCGTTTATAAGCGATTAACAATCTCCATTACTCGTCATAAGTGTGTTTGCCGACAGGAAACTATATAAAATGGAATAAACGATATTTTTAGCTGACGTGTTACCCGCGATAGTGAATAATAGCGACAAGCTGAAATGATACGTAACTCCTAATATTATACGAAAATGACGCTGCGCTTTTCTTTCTTCACGACGCTGAATGAGGAAACGTTTTGGAAATTTTAAGGGAATCGAAATTTAATGTACTTCCCGAAGATTTGGAAATTATTTTTCATCTCGAATTTGTTATTCGAAAATGAACACCTACTCTTAAATCATTTTCATCTAAATAACCATAACATTATATTTTCATTGCTATTTTGCATGCAAAGATGTAAATGTTAAAAGTTTAGTTTCCACATTTCTCATAATTGATTTAATTTTCTCCCCCAAGTATTCAACGAATACATTATTTCAATGTCTATTTTTGGAATGCATAATGGAACAAATATGAATAAATTATGATTTCAATGTGTAATACCAAATCATCGTTCATATTCATGCATTATTCTATCACATGGTTATTAATCTATGCATATTCGGATCGAGTTTACATAATAAAATTAACGGAAATAGCACTCGTTTAACGAGCTTTGGTCGATACCGGAAGTCAAAACTGAAATAAAGAAAAATGCTTGACGTCGTTAACGTGTATCGAGCGCCAATCATCCATACGTCGAAGAGGCTCGGTAAGCGTGCAAGAAGTATCGATACGCTCGGTCGAGTTGCTTTCGTGACGGCAGCGACGGCGGCGGCAGTAGCACGTGTCGCCGACAAGACCGCGTGTCTCTTCTCTTCCCGTGCGATTCAGCCAAGACAATCATGCTGTTCGGCCATTACCTGGACACATTGTAACGTGCGGCAGCTCTCGAACCCATACAATATTACATCCGTTGTCAAAGCCGAGAGATACAGCGAGCGAGAGCGGGAGCAAGAGGGAGAGAGTGGCTCGTACTCGCTTGGCTTCTGACCCGTCATTCGGCTAGTGTCGATAACTCAAGCACTTCTCGTTATGCAAGAGTAACATGGTTGAGCGACGTGCAGCGGCGACGCGACCGGTGTTGCAGAGATCGAACACACGCCCGACTCCTTCGTCCCTTATCGGACCGTTGGTTTGCCTTCCTCGTAGATGATGCGAAGGAATTGACCGAGGAATTGACCAACGCTCTCGGCTCTCACCGAGATTCAATTATACCGCCGCCGCCGCCGCTCTCAACCCGCCCTCATCCCGAGTTTACCTTCGATCTCCGAATACAAACTTCTACGCTCAACTTCTACCGCATTAGATTATCTTATAAATTTAAAAATTTTTGATTCAACAAAGGATTATTAAAAATTGAATAGCGAAATACTATTTACTGAAAGATGAATATTTTAAAAGAGGTGTCGAATTTTATTCGTCGGTAAGGCAATTTATTTTTCATGGTTTCGTTCTCATCTTCCGGCGAAGATGCAAAGGAAATGACACAGGTTAATCTGAAAATATTTTTTATAAACTGAGAAAGCGGATATAACGTTGCTTGTGATCCGAGCACACAGACTTTTTCTTTTCACCTAAACCTGAGGGACCGATCAGTCGTCAACCATATGTTCTCTTGGGAATGCACACATGACTTCATGCGAGTTCCCATCGTGTTTGCTAGTGTTCCTTCTGCTCTTGACAGCTTTGAAGCAGGTACTTCCACCATCGCGTATGAAATTCGATAGTCAAACGTTCTCATTCGTGAAAGACGCGAAGCCTGCTTCAAGTTTACGTACACCGTATATATATATATATATATATATATATTTGAATTCTAAAAATAGTGTCGGCGTTACTTTGAATTTATACGCATTACCAGTCTTGTTGAAAAATAATTAAACACAAGCTAATTATTTTTCCAAAATTATTATTTCGAATCCGTCACGACGCAATCGTATCGACGTTATTCAAACGGACAGATGGCGTCAAATTTTTTCCCGCGCCGTTGAATCATCCAACCAAACGGATAACCCTATCTGTGTGCAGCCCTGGATAAAACGTGCACGCGAGCGGTCGAATCGTCATATAGGATTGAAACGAGCTGGAGAGCGTCTCTTTTATCGAAAGCTCAATAATGGAAACTGCGTCGTTAATTCTATTTTCTCTCCCTCGGGAGTCCGAAGCGGACTCCGGCCTCCACGCCTTTAGTAACGGCGGAGTCTCACATACGGCTCGTCCTCCTCGGCTGCAATAATAGTTATTTATTAGCGTTAAATCAAATGCGTTAGCGCGCGCGGCGCGTATTCGAGTGCCGTCTCGACGCCATCCTCGTCATTTCGCCGATGGCCAATATATATGATAATGTCTGTAATAATAATAATACCGGAAGACGGCACTTGGAGAGCACAGCGATATCTTGCCGTATGTTGCGTCGAGAACGTACAGATTGTGGCGGTCGTCGAGACTCCCGCCGAGAGAGATAAAGTGCCAAAAATAAAGGAAGAGTCGAGCGAGATAGAGTAGACGCAGGGCAAGGCTAAAGCGCAATTTAGTCACCCCAACGAAAAGAAAGACCCCGCTAATTTCCATAGTCATTGTTTACATTGTCAGTCAAAATATGAGATTAGCCGAGGATATATTATTCCCCGGGCCGTTAGCTATCGCACACGCACGCGTGCTTTCTACTGTCGACATCGGCTAGTAAATATTAACGAACTTGTTGAGCTACTTGGAGGAATGCCTTAACCAAGTTTCTCTATTTGCATTCGAGTTATACGCTAGGTAAAGTGCCGCAGCGCGGTTCGCCTAGCCGGCCATAAAACGATTTTGGCTCACGGAAACTGCTTTGTCCATTCTATCCAGTAGCCAAAAGCTTTGGGCTTTCTACATCCGATACGAGTTTAAAAGGAATCTTTTGCGAAAGTGCTAGCGAACATTTTAGCGATCGAGCGAGCCGTGCATTGCTTTTTGTTCGCAACGGTTTTAAATCCGAAGCGATGTTTTTCAACACAATAAAATGGAAGCTCGACTTTCGTTGTCGAGCGCGCAGTATCTATAATCATTGTTTAGTATCTACGAATATTCTGTTTCGATAGAGACGTGCAAACGTTGAAACTACGAGTGTTAAATTTCGCATCATCGGGCATCTGAAAGCCTCGCTCGGTGGTGTTTCTTTCTTACTCTGATTTCCTTTGTCGCTAGAAAACGCAAGCGGTAGTAATGCGCTTACGCAGGAAGGGATTGAGAGAGAGAAAGAGAGAGAGAGAGAGAGAGAGAGAGAGAAGAGAGAGAGAGAGAAAGGCGAGTATCGTGTGTTCAATCGCATACCGATGTTTCATTAGCCATACCCGTTCATGCCTCTTGGACTGTCAATCAAGTGCGGGAGGGTGAAGGAAGACTGCGAGGCTGATGCATATGGGAGCCTGCGGCGTTCGAGAATCGAACGGCTCTGGATCCGTTCCATAAGGGGATACAATTATCCAATGTTTGATTACCCTTCCGCGAACGAGAGACTCGAACGCGGCTGCAATCTGCCCGCTCCAGCTCTCTCTCTCTCTCTCTTGATTGCGCAGCCAGATCGAGCTCCACTCTGCCTCTTGCTCTCTCTCTCTCACGTCTTTCCTACCTTTACTCTTTCCGGCAGTGCTTTAGCACCGCGGCGCACAAAGCCCCCGGGAATCTTCTGCTTTCTCGCCACCCACGCCGCCTGATAGCCGCGGTAGATCGCGTTTTCTTTCTTTTTCAGTTCCCAGAGCTCGAGCTTCTTATTCGTATCTCCTTTTATGTGTACCTAACGGGCATATTAAACCGATTTTCTAGGATGTACGGTGAGAACAAGTTCTTGGGGATGCAGTCGTGCAAACGTTAGCCAAACGGCCGAACAAACCGTTGCGCGCGAGGAAATCCCCCAAGAGATCACTAAGTAAAGCAACGATTTAGGACGAGCGCTCGCTCGTTCGCTTTTCGTCTCTCTTGCTTTCCAGTTCGCCCGTTTTTCTTCCGCCCCCCTTGCTCTTGAAATTTTAAACTAACTTTTCACTAAAGAACTTTAATGTATTAAGAAGGTAAGAGATTCTTAATCCATAATCCAGATCAACCTTTCAATTCTCCGGCTGCTGCTTTTCAAAGATCTCGTTTTGTCGGCTCTACTTTGAAAGCTTTAATCGTCTTACGGAAGAAATTATGGAACAAATCATGTAAATAATTATTTTAATTCAAAAAACAAAAGTTAGTAATGTGAGCGCTCAATACTCACGGAAATCTCATTTCTATTCAAAGGTATAAGGTTGAAAACTTAAAAATTTAAGTTGCTTTAATGAAAAAGAATTTTACGTTAAATTTATTTGTTAATGACAATCAGATTTTCATGAATAAATTTATCTTTGTTAATTACTTTTAAATTTCATTTATTTTTTGTTTTTCTAAAACAATCGAGCTACGTGTTTTAAAATAATATTAATGGGAAAAAATTTGAAATAGCTTGAAAGAATTGGCTGGATGGTACGTGTAATGAACTGAATCATTCCAACGATATTGTTTTATTATTATATTCGATCATAAAGATTATATATATATATATATATATATATATATATATATATATATATATATATATATATATCGTACTTTCCGCGCATTAAAGGTATGCGAGTAAGAAAAGTTGATTGCCACTTGATATTAAAGCCCGTCGCTGTTAATTCAAAAAGTAGACTCTCTGTCGCGCGGATTAATTTTGGAAAACTTTAATCTACGGAATATAAAGTATAGACTCGAGTTTTGGCATCGACGCTCAATAATCGCAGAAGCTGCTTAGGTGTAGGAGACGGCATTTTAAGAGGATTAATTACGCGTGATCGCTAGCACTTTCTCGGTCTGATTTAGCAGAGTGGTGACGCATCGGTGTTACGGCGCGTCATTTGGTCCTTTTCTAACCAAAGAGAATTCGAATTCGGCTTTGTATTTTGCCGAATGGCAGAATGCATCAACACTTGCTCTTTCTTTGTAAATCTCTCCGTTTCTTCTTCTCCCAATAGATCGCAGTTAGTAGTCGATGTCGTCGCCGTTGACTGGGGAAGGGTCGCTGAAAACGCGTGCGTGTGATTACGTTAGCAATTACTCCTAATAAAACGGGCACGCGTTCGATCTCTTTTCCTTCGACCGGCGGAAGCTGCCAGCCCCGGATACCGTAACTCGTTATCGGTGAGACAGTCGAGTAATTGTAGTCCAGAAGTCTAAATGACTACCGATAAGCTCAAATCCAATCACATCGACTTGCGCTCACTTATTTATTCCCTTTTTCTCTTGCTCCTGTAAGCCTTCGCCTACACTCGACAATGAATGCTTTATTGATGTACTGTTTGCCGTTTACCTTCTTTGTTATTTTTGTTATCCTCGCGTGCACTCGAATGGATATCTCTACGCTCTATTGAATTTCACAATTATTTCCGCTTCGTACTAAGCCTCTATGAATTTTTTATGCTTGAAAATGGTAATAAATTTAATATTATCATGTTAAATATTGATTTTATTATCAATAACTAGAATTTTTATTCTACAACGAAGCACCTCGACTCGTTACGAGGATGAACAAAATTTTATTTTCCTGAATCAAGATGAATTTAACGATAATAAAATAATAACGAAATGTTATTTTATTTTTGAGAAGATAAAAAATATTAATTTAAATACTTATATGTTGGTGTCAAGCAATTAAAAAATTTTATTTTTTTTTATTAACGACTTGCACTCCGTAATAATCGTTTTGAAATAAAGTAGGTTTATATATTTTTTTACAAAAATCTTCATTCCCATTATTCATAAAAATGTGAGCGATATAATAAATTCAATTAACTACAAATGCTTGTTTAATATATATTTAAATTTAACCGAGGCCGTTATAAAGACATTCTTTTAACATTCAGCGATAAGGTATTTAAACGATAAAGTTGAGTAAAGAGAATACGTCGAGAGGGATGATTGCGAATCCGATGCAAATTATAAAGTCAAATAAAAGCTGACGCGCGAAACAAGCGCAAAAGGATAGGTGAAATAATTGCGAAGTGCGTACGAACGGAAGGGGTCAAAAATACTAAAAAGAAAAAAAAAAATACCGACCACAGTAGAGGCGACAGTGGAACTACATTAAAGCAATTACCATCGGCAGGGCTGAAAAAGATTTAAAGAGCTCTCTCACAAATTATTTCGAACAGCCCTTCTGCGAGCGCCGCGTTGACACGTTCCAGTTGCACAAGTATAAGCAAAGCCGTTCCAAAGAGCCTCTCTGAAAATGGATGCACTTTTTTCTCATTCGTTATAACGTCCGGGCGTTCCAGCTTCTGCAATATTATTGCAGCCTCACACTCTCCCTCCCTATTCTCTCTTACTACTTCCCCTCTCCCCGCTTCTCTTGCTCACTCTTTCTCTCTTGGATCTTTTTTTTTTCTTTTTCCATCAGTGCCGCTGACGCAGTGTGGCTAGTCACGCTAGTGGAAAGCCATACGCGTGGAACTAGAAGATCACGCAATTTAGCCGAGCTTCTTAATCCACAATTTCATTTTTCCTTCCTGTCACTCGCTCTCTCTCTCTCTCTCTCTCTCTCTCTCTTCCTCCCTTGGCGCTTTCTATTTTCAGTGATGAGGATACCTTTTGCAAGCGTTTTTTATATCCCATTCGAGTGCGCGCGCGTGCGTGTGCCACTCGCTCGAAAGTTTAGAAAATTATGGCCTCTCGCGCGCATAGCAGCTTACGCATACGACGAGTCGCGAAGCTTCATTATGTCCGATAAAATCTCGCGAGCCACGTATGTACGGACGGACTTTACGCGAAATCTTTAACAGCGCGCCGGTAAGCGGAAAAAAGCGGATTTTCCAGCGTATATTGTAACCGCGACATAGATCGCGTGATAGGCACCAGCCGATAAAGCGATCGTCCGCGCTCCGGAACCGCGAGTAAAAAAACGTGTCGCTCGCCGCGAAATTGCAACTCTGATTTATAACGCACTAATCTTGCGCGTACGGATATTTTCCCGGCCCGCGAATATTAATTATAATAAAAGTCAGTACCCCCGCGAGAAATGTAATTTACCCATATAAATCAGCGTTTAAAGCCTCCCACAGCGCTTCCCCAATTTTTCTGAAAAAAAAAGAAAGTCGAAGCGAAAATATGATTTATATTCTCCGTTGGAGCTCTGACGATGTTCATACATTACATGGCCGATGATTACAGCGCAAGTCGGCGAATCCGAGACGCGTCGCTCCCCTGCTTGTACACGACCCGGCGCGTTTCAGGCAGAGAAAAAAGCCGAACCCGACCTCTTTGTAGGAAGGATAGAGAACGTAGTGTAACGAGCAGGAAAGTAGATGAAATCGAAGCTCAAAGGTAGAAGCTATTATCGTTAAACGCGCGCGCTTATTATCTTGATTAAAATATCGAATAATAAAATTCGAGTCGTTGATTAACGAGCCGACGTTGACGTGAGCTTACGAGCCTCTTTCATCATCTTTCTCCCGTCCATGAAATCGCGGTTTTTCTCCTTTATATTCCCTCGCCTACAGGCGCCAATACTCGGTCCATTTTCATCCTCGAGAAAGCTTTTGCCCCTCTCGTTATATTTGGCTTACATTCCGCTCTCCGCGAAATCCATATTTCTCGCGGCAATGTCGCGCGGTCGTTTCGGTATTAAATTGGCTCGCGAGTCGACGCTTCGCTGCTTGCGGACAAAGGACGCGGGACAGGACGACTTTGGGAAGTTCATTTCCATCGAAGCGGAGCGCCGCCGGCAACGAACGGATGGAGGAACGAGCCGGTGAAAGAGAAAGAGAGAGAGAGAGAGAGAGAGAGAGAGAGAGAGAGTGAGAGAGAGAGAGAAAGGGAGAGAGAAAGGGAGAAAGAGACAGAGAGAGAGAGGCAAGCAGGAGGAAAAAAAGCATGGAATTTTCATCGTGAATTTATGGGGCGCGCTATCTCTCGCGACGGAAAGAGCGGCAAAGGCCGCCGCGGATTTTCCTATAGTTGCCCTAATCGGAACGATATTTACGAGGTCGGGAGCGAAAGCGTCGCGCGCCTGCGAGAGGGATTTCGTGTGTAAGTGGACAGAACGCGTGCGTTTGCATGCCTTGTATAGCGGCCGCGCACTTTGCAGTCTGCTGCGCTTGCCTTTTCTGTGTATATATACACGAACACACACATTTATATCCATTTCTACTGAGATAGCCTTTAAACGCGCTGGCATTACATCTTCCGAGCGGCTTAGCTTCGTATTTATTAGGTTGTGCGACGTAGCTTTTAAAAGTCATTCCAGTCTAGGATAAAAAATATTATGCCTTACATCAAAATTAGATAAGTTTTTACTTTACTTGTATGCAGTTTCTATAAAACTATTTTTAATTCTACTTCAAAAAATTGATTTTTTATGAATATTTTTTAAATGATTCATCGAACTTTACATTCAAATAAAATATATAGATATAAATATGATATTAATTTATAAACTTATATTGAAATGAGATAAATTAGACTACGATTTTTGCTGTCTATAAGATTCAATTTTGCAATTGATTATTTATTGTCTACGAAAATTTATGCAGCACTACTAAATAAAATATAGTTTAATTAAAATTTAGTTTTATCGTTATTCAATAAGAAGGAAATTCATTATATTCATAAAATAATTATAATTACTCCTTTTGTAACAATAATTATTAAAAATTATATTTATAACAATTGAGATAAAAGAGTTTTTACTCTAAATAATTAAAAATCTCTTTATCAATTTTTTATTAATGGTTAGAGGTATTAATATTAAATTTTATTTTTAAGTAACTTTCAATTACCTTGTATCATTTAAATGATGAATATGTCTCTTCTACGAATTTACTTTTTTTTTATTTAAATAATGTAACCTCTCAATTTGTATTTTATCTCTAAAATAACACTGTCTATAAAATTAGTTTTTCCATTATTTGGTAGAGGATTGCAATGTCGCCTTTATCTATAGGATGCCAATTTTATGCACTTGTAAATTTTCCACAGCTAAATTGGATTCGTTCTTGTCCATGTTTACAATAAATTTTTATCGTTGTAGTCTAGGATTTCTAAAAAGATTCGAGGACTAAGAACAATTAATATTTCGAGCGCAGAAAATAATCCAAATACGGTACGAAAGTTATAGAAGCGTCGAATAAAAAAATTGAAATTTCGCATAAGAATCAAGCCGGGATGTAAAAGTAAAAGTAATCGTAAATTGGTAATAAAAAACAGAAGTAGACAAACGTGGAGTAAAATCAGATAGCGAGTCCCTCGCAAAGCTGAGCTTCCAATCTGAATATTTGAATAAGTTGGCAGCAGATAAAATATAGATCAGCGTGTGTCGACTAACCGTATTTAAAAATTTCTCATGTCTCTGAGGGCCATTCTAATTAACAGTGAAATTGGCATTTAAAATTAGTGCATTCACCGGGGACACGTTACTACAGTCGCAGGTAGGGGAGAGAAAGAGTCGCTCGCCCAGCGTTACATCAGCGGTGGCGGCGACGGCGGCAAAAGTCCTTCCTTAATTTCGTTTTACCATTGGTGCCTTTTTCCACGGGTTCCCTTTAACGTTCGGCTTGGTTTTGTTCGATGCTGGTAAGGCACCGCAATTTGTTGGAAACTGGCGGTGATTAGAATTACGCTTAACTATCCGCATAAATTAAATGAAGCGGACAGCGCGCGTCGGCGGCGAGCCCCGCGGGACATGGGCGAACACGCTGCACCCGCAATTTTCTGTTGGTTTACATGGGCATTCGTCCATGTCTCTTTATCTCTCGCTCGCTCTTCCTTTCTCTGCGCGTCCTTTCCCGCTTTATCTCTCTTTTTGCTCACCCCTTCCCCTTTCTCTTTTACTCTCTCTTCCTCTCTCTCTCTCTCTCTCTCTCTCTCTCTCTCTCTCTCTCTCTCTTTCTCTCTCTCGTTCGGCCATTCTTTCGCGCGCGGGATTGCAACCTCGGCCCTGAAAAACTTTTTTCATTTAAAGGACTTCGAACATGTTAAAATGCCTTCGCTGAGCCTTCCCGAGCACCGCCCTATATATATAGAGAGACTGTGCGCGCGTCCGTCCTTATCGATTCTCCACTTTTCTTCTTTGATGCCTTCCTTCTCGCACCCTACCTCTCGCTCTTGCTTTTACTCTCTCTTTCTTTCTCTCTCTCTCTCTCTCTCTCTCTCTCTCTCTCGAAGAGCGGGCGAGAGATGTGTAGCTTGGTTACATAGCGTAATGGCCTTTGAGTCTGCGATAGCGAGATTTCACAATCGATTCTTTCTGCTACATTGCTTCGCTACTTCATGCACGTTCTTTCTCACTCTCTTTCTTCTCCAACTTTTGAATTCTATTAATAACTTTATGGGATGCGCTTTACTTAAACTCACCCTCGAGAGCGCCCGAGAGCTAAAAAAAAAATCATATAAACTATTTCGTAATAGAACTTGCTCTCTCTCGTCGCCTGCTTTCTAAAGATAATTTATATAATTTGAACGGCCAAGTCGTTTTAAAAGTCCATTAGAGCCAGCAAAAAAATCTCTGTTAAATGTTTCAAACGACGATTGACAATAATTGTTCGAAAGATCGCATATCGAGGATTGTTAATTCTAGTTTGTAAAAGGGCTCAACGTTATTTAAGTGCTACTGCTTCAACGCTCGAACGCACCGAGGGCACCGCTGCTTAATTACAAATCGCGGTCTAAATACGAGCTATTGAAAAGTTGAACGAGGATTAGAAACTCTTATCGGGCGCACATTCGGCACGAAACATTCTCACGCGGAAACGCGAGTGAGACTTTCGAAACTTTCTTAAACTTTGTTTAGCTCACGGAGCGTTTTATCACTCGTCAAAGGTCGTCGCGCTTTGCCCGGCGAAATCAAGGGGGCGAGGAAGCCTCGGGTGGTAGAGGGCTAACGCGGGTCGGGCAGATCGGAAGGCACGGGTTCTAGATTGAGTGGTGCGGTTTTCCGCGTCGGATACACGGATGCTCTTACTTCGCCTCTGGGCTTTCTGCTCATGATTTGAGAAGAGTGTATTGTCGTGTCGCGGAATGGATCGGCGAGAGCCGCCGAGGCGCAAAACACGTCCATTTCGCCAAAAGGCGGGCCGAATGTCGCCACTGAGACAGAGAGGCAGAGAGAGAGAGAGAGAGAGAGAAAGACACGAGAGCGCACCGGAGATAGATTGACGGCGAAGCTGTCAAGAACGGATCGGGTGGGTGGATGGAGCGCTTGTATCTCGCGCGTGTTAGACCCCAAACTCGCTTCTCTCTTAAGCTCCGAGCGTTGAATACTGGGCCGAGCAAAACCGAGTCCAACAGTGGGAAAGCAACCGGAGGAGTTTAAGAGCACCCGCTGTGGCAGTGGCCAACTTCCCACGAATCTCGCGTCTTACTCCTTTTTAACGCTGCTCTACGTTTTCTCTCGCATTCTCTCCCCGCCACCCACTCCCTCTCTCTCTCTTTCTCTTACCTACGACGATGATCATTCCATTCGCTCGCGCAAGCGGCGCGTAACGAGAAAACAAAAGAAGACTAAGGCGGAAAAGAGGAAACGGTTATTCGAGCCGATGCTCCCGTCGGTGTGGGTATGCGTGTGTACTTTGAATGGATTCAGCAGCTGATGTATTTGAAGAGCTACACTCGTAAATGCAGATTATGACGCGTAGTTTGCAAAATGAGTATTTGCTTTGATTTAATGCTATTTGTTCCGTTAATAAATGAAAAATTTTTTTCTTCATTTTATGAAATGTTGAAACTCATGCTGTTACAATGACTTTCGGTGCGATTTAACGGCGCAGAATAATTCAAAATTGAATGAAAATAATAATACAGTTTACTTAAAAAAGGCTTTACAAGAATCGTTGAAAGCTTCATAGCTTTTTTAATATTCGGTTGAATTGTATATTAACTTTTTAATAAAAACTTTGCTTCGAATAAAAATAATTCATAGCACAGTATATGTAGATAAATATTGCTTGTTAAGTTCATTTTATACATTTATTTTTTTTTTAATTTTTCTTTTTACGCAGTATTAAATATATTAAAAATAAAAAATTTATATGTAATTTATTTTTTAAATATATTTTAAAGTAAAATATATTAAATTAATCGCTTTATTCTGTCATAAAAATTTTATCATCGTTATTTTTTTTATATAAGCCATTTTCAATTTTGATATTATTAGTTTTAGCTATCCATAAACCGTTAATAAAAATAAATAAAAATTAAAAAAAAAAATGAGTTTATAATTAATTGTTTCGTTAGATAAATATAAAAACTTTTTCATTACACATGTAATTTTAACACCAAGAAAAGAATTTCAATCTGAAGGGATTGTTTTTAGTTTACCCGCAGTAGTAGTTGAATCGCGCAGCTATCGAATCGTGTGTACGTAACTTTAAAACAAACCAGAGCATTAACAAACATCTACAATTCGAAATTGGAGAACAAACGCGCTCACGCGAGTTTACGGTACGGGCATCGCTCTTCATTAGATTTGCCGCACATAAGAAGCGAGACGAGTGCGCACCCTCGTCTATTTGAAACGAAAAGCGCTCTCTCTCTCTTCCTCTCTCTCTTCCTCTCTCTCTTCCTCTCTTTCTTTTTTCTCGCTCGCTCTATATTCGTCGACTCGGGGGGATTAAAATAATAATAACGTTGGAAATTGGACACGGTTGCAAGGTGGGTGAAACCCCCTCGTAATCTTCGGCAACCATATGCCGAAGGGCCGCGGCGCCGCTGGAAGCAAGCCAGGCGAATGTAAAAAATGATCGCGGCTAGCTTTCTCTCTCTTTCTCCTAATCTCCCGCTCTCCACGCACCGCAGCGACCTGCCATTGGAAAGGGAGAAGGGAATTTATTCAATTGCGAATCCCGTCGCTGCTGCCGCCGTTGCCGCCGTTGCGTACTTCACTGCCGCATGCTTACGTATGAGTGTATCTACGTACCCGAGCCATATATCAAAAGTCGTAAAGTCCCGCGCACGTAAGATATTTTTGTATTTCTTTTTTTTTTTTTATATCAGGGGGAAGAAAGCACGCACAACCAAGACCATAAAATAAGCTTGACGAACTGGAACAAAGGAAGAGTACAGCGTATACTCGCGTATGTTTAAATGGGGAAATACCTTACTTTTCTTCATGCTATTATTCTTTCGCCGATTTTTTTTTCCCTTTCACGATGATACTGAAATTATTCGACGCGCTTTTTGGATATTATAAAAACATTTTTCAAATTTCGTTTAACGTGTCACTGTGCAATGTTGTCTTTATTTTTAAGGTTTTTTTTTTGTATTATAAGCACATACAATTTCCTTGTATGAAAAAAATGAATTTCTTAGAAAATTAAAAAAACAACAAACTTCAATTCAATAAAGTAATTATTTATGAATTCCGTTTCATAATTGTAGATTTTTCATTATATTTGTAATTTATTTTACAAAACGGGCTTGTTCAAATAAATATTTTTTAAAATAGATCTAAATATCGTAAATGTCAAAATACGAAATATCGAAATACTAAATAAATCATTTAATTCAATTTTAATTTATTAATATGGAATTAGTCGTATTTTTATTTTACAATTATTTATACATATTTGAAATTAATTAAAGTTAATTAAATATCTCATTAAAATTTCTAAGTTTAATTTACCTATAATAAATTCAAACATTCATTCGAATATAATTTGAGAATCCCGTAACATGATCATTTAACATGTATAATATTTTAAATACTTGAAGCAATTTTTTTTAAATAAGCTAATATATAGAATATTGCTTTAACTTTATAATTAGGAAAAACAAAACTCGGTCGATATTCTATGTGAATAGAATATATTTAAATTATAATTTTTGGTCATAAAATCATGATTTAAAATAAATCAATGTAAAAAAAATTAATCAATAAGAAAATAAATAAATGAGTAATTAGAATCTTCACTTGGAATTGTTGTTTAACAGAAATTAGTAAATATAATTGTGCAAACCTGCTACATTTTTAAAACGATTATTTATTACTAGATATTACTATAATAGATATTAAAAAATTTAGAGAATAAATAATGAAGCAATTATTTGAAATGGTTACATTTCAAACTTTATCAAAACCTATTTTTGTGAAAATCATAATCGTAATATTTTAGATCCAAGCTATTGAGCTTGTCTCAAAAGTGTAAATAATATAAAACCAAAAATTTTATAACTTTTCACGAATATACCTAGTACATTCCGTGCTAGCTTCGGAGATGTGGTATCCACCTGGCGCATAAGCGATTACTGCCGTGTACGTCAAACTCATGCATTTACATAAACCGTTATGATAGCGGAAGCCGATTTTATTCCGATGCATAACATCGTGATGCCGCAAGTTTATTGACTTGAAAGCCAAAAAAAAAGAGAGTCGATAGGTCAAATCCGACAAAAACTCGGACGATAACCCCTGCAGGCCGCGTATGTTTTGCTGAAATATTTTCAAAGCGTTAGTTTCTCTCTCTCATTCTCTCTCTCTCCATCTCTCTCTCTCTCTCTCTCTCTCTCTCTCTTACTGCTGTCTCAATAAGAGGAGAAAATAAAATTTTGCGAAATCTTTCAGCATTCGTAAGCCGGGGCTATGCACGGAGTAAAGAGAACAGGAAGTGCGAAAAAGAGCAAGAGAGAGAGAGAGAGAGAGAGAGAGAGAGAGAGAGGGTAGTGCTCGAGCGAAACCAATTTACCGCTCCATTGTCCCCCGAGTCATAATCTCGCGCCATTGTTCTCGCTCTCGCACGGCATTTACATTCGATCGCCGAGCGGAGAGCCGAGAGTACTGTGGTCTTATACCCATGCATATATCTATATGTATGAATGCCTCTGCCTCCTTTCTTTCGCCGCTGCGATCTTTCTTTTTCCTTGAGTGCATGCGCGCTGTCCCGTAAACTCATTTGCCTCTTTCCAGCGCCCGGGAATAAATGTTTTTTTAAAATCCCCGCGGCTCATCGGAATATTTTGCGGAGCACTATAGGAGCCGAGCTTTGCGCTCGAGAGTAACTCGTTTACCGGCACGTGAGCAAAAGTTCCTCGCGTTCACCGGAATAGCCTTGTCTTTCTCTTTCATCCTCTACTTTACCTCTTCCTCTTTTTCTCTCTCTCTCTCTCTCTCTCTCTCTCACGCGCGCGCGCGCTCTCGCACTTCTTCGATCACGGCTTATAATGAGAACAAGCGCACCCGGTGATTCGTTATACACGGAAAAGTTATATTCGAATGTATTTGGAAAATCAATGGAGGACTTTGGCAGTTACGGCAGCGGTGGTTAGATTTAACGGTACATAAATATTACATCGGCTTTCCGACGCCGGTGGCTCGCAGTTCCCTACAAAGCGGATGTGCGCCCAAGACTCGACAATAATTCTTGGCAAAAGCGTTTTAGCGTTTGTATACCTATGGCGGGTCGGTTCGCTGCCCGGTTACTACATTTTTTGAGTCTGACTTTGCAATTCCCCAAAAGTTATACGCCATAAAATATATTCGGAGTGAAGGGCTAGCGGAAGACGCTCAAAAAGTGGGCCGTACCGGCGCGTGGGAAAGCCATTAAGTCAATACTTCTTTTCGATCTTTCCTAGCTCCTCACTTTACTTTGAAAAATGTTCCACCTGCGAGCAGTCACTGCTGATGAGTTTCTCAATGCCTTCGCGAGTATTTACTTACCGCATCTTCCAAGCGATCTTTCACGCGAAATTTTAGCGTGATTGGTTGCGCGAATACGAATGAAAATTTTAACGCACTTCCCGAATTAGTTTAAACTTTCAAAGGCCGAATAAAAATTTTTCGAATGACGGAGCTTTTCAAAATAAAATGGCTTTCATTTGTTTTATTCGAATTAATTCTAACACACAAAGAGATTTATGTTACATTTTAACGGAAAAAATGAAAATAAAAAAAACGCAAACAATGTAAAGAGCTGCGAATAAAATGTTATTTAGAGAAATTAAATAAATTAAATATGATACGACAATAACGGGAGCGGCAATCATTTGTTTTTTTTTATGCGCATAATTGTTTAAATTGTAAAAAGTACAATTTTAAAAGAATCAAATGAAAATATCGAGTGGATAACGAGTTTCGAAGGGGCTGTATTAATTGAAGGACATTGGACTCTTTTCCGCGTACAATCAGCCTTTTGTGTGTACGTGGCCTAAAAAAGTGCTTTCTCGAGACTACGATAAAAAAGGAAGAAAAAGTTTGAAGACGGCGCTTTAATTAAGCTCGGATCGGAGGAATTTTCAACGGCACCGGTGGCTTTTTTTGTTTCTCTCTCTCTCTCTCTCTCTCTCTTACGTTTTCTCTCTCTTTCTCTCTCTTCTTCCCTCATTTCCTTCAGCAGTGTGTGCAAGGCACTGTTTTTGGGATCCCCAAATTCAAATGGATGGCTTCCGATGGCAAGGGTCGTTAGGTATTATCTCGACCGCTAATAACCCCGAGAGTCGGTGCGCGCGATCGTATCTGTCTTCTGAGCCGACAAAGTTCCTCGTGAGTAAGCGAGAGAAAGAGGGATAGAGAGAGAGAGAGAGAGAGGGAGGGACAGATAGAGATTCCTATACGGCAGCGATATTTCTACGCATTTCGGCTGAGAAACGGAAAAAGCAAGAGAGAGAGAGACAGAGAGAAGAGAGAACCGCCAGAACGACTTATCTACTCTGCCTCATCTTTCTCGCCCTGGAAAACTTTTTAAAGCCAGAACCTGTAATGGGTTTCGTCGACAGACTACATACGTGTGTATGTAGGTATATGTGTACCCGGCACACAAAACGTTAGCCTGCCGATGAAAATCTCTCCGATCGGCGTTCGGTTTTCTCTTCCCTCTGGCCAAACGCCCGCGAACGTCGCTCGAGGACGTGTGTGGAGATACCTACGTGCCCGATGAATTCTTTTCTCTTTGCTCTGTCCACCCATTTGGCCCCCTTTCGCATCAGGCTTGGCCCTGCTATTTTTTTTTATCGTCTCATATTGATTACCTTATCTTGCTCTAATAAATTATCCCGTAACTTTTGTTCTCGCGCTCGCTTATCGGCCTGCGTTCTTTTTCATTTAAATAATCAATGATCTTTATGCGCTGCTGCATCGTTGCGGCTGAAATTTTATCATTTTAAAGGGATAGAGCTTATGGAAAATCACTCGGGAATCCATTCACTCGGCCGCGGCGGGATGTTTCGACTCGTTAAAATCTAAATTACGAGCATTTTTTTTACAGATTCGAATCATTTCGACACAACTTATTTTAAAACTCAACTCTTATCGCAAACAGCTCAAATAATTGCAACTTATACAGTTGTATCATGATTTTTAAAAACAAATAATTTTGATTCTTTTAAAAATAAACATTGTAATATTATTAAATTAGGACTAAAGAAATTAAAAAATGTATGCTCTTGTATTATATTTAAATAAATTATAACATCTCTATAGCATAAAAAGAATAAAATAATTTTTAAATTTTAAATACCACATACATATTTTACTGTGCTAAACAAATATTCTATTCATGATATCCACATTTTTAAACTCTCAAAATCTCAAAACTTTCCGTTTAATTTTAACTCTTAATATTATTGTATAAAAAAAAAAAAACAACCGAAGAAAAAATCATTTCAAAAATGTGTACTCTACTAAAATTTGATTTTCTATTTACTTACTTTAAAAAAAATATAAAGATTTTAGAAAAAAATAATAAAATTGATTAAAGAATTTTTTCGTTCCGAAACAATGAACAAAAATGCATAAAAAAGTTAAATTTTTAAAATATATTTTTTTATTTTCTTATTTAAAAATACTTTAAAATAGTGGTTACGTTAACTGATATTTCTAAATATTTCGAATTAATAAAAACACAAAAATAATATAATTTTATTATTTTATCTCACTCGTGTTGGTTATTAAATAAAAGGGGAATTTTGCATTTAATTTCATTTGCAATTTACTCATCGTTCAAATTTAAAATTCCCTCTTTATTTAGAATAATATATTATTATAAAATTTTTAAATTTACTTTTAAAATTTTTAATAAGATGCAGAATTTTATAAAACCTATTAAGTAAAGTAAACTGTCACAAAATTGTTTCCATTCTTATCGCATTTTTGTAGTCATGGTATTAATATATCAAAATTAAAAAAAAATCCTTTTTTAAAGTTAGAATATTTTATGCACTTTCGATTGATTTAAAATTTGGTGCTGTGTAAAAAAAAAGAAACATTTTCTTGAAAAAAATTGATTAATTTTTTTCATATTTTTTGACTGAAAATCTATCATAATTTTTCTCTTGGTTAGTTAATGAAAGAGAAAATTAAATTCCATTAGAGTACAGTATTTTGCAATAAACATTTTTTCTTTTTATTTATGAGAAAAAGTGGGTCAGAAATTTATTGCGATTTTTAGTAATTTTGGGCATCTACGAGTTAACATAATTCAGCAGCTGTCATTTTAAATTCTGCGAAATAAAGGTAGTTATACGAGGTGTAGCAGAAAAGTAATGTGGCTGATTTTTTATTTACCAAAGTTTTTATTTTTTTCAAACATCAATGTTATCCCTTTCAAAGTAGTTCCCTTGAGCAGCTATACACTGATGGAGACGTTGTTGCCACTTTTGGTAGCAGCACTAGAAGTCTTCAACCGGTATGGTCTTCAACATGTCCGTTACACTCTTTTGGATGTTTTATGAAGTCCCGAAATGACGTCCTTTGAGGAAATTTTTCAGTTTAGGAAAAAGGGAAAAGTCACAGGGACTGAGGTCAGGTGAATAGAGGGGCTGGGGAACCACAAGAATGCCTTTTGAGGTCAAAAGTTCTGTGACGGAGTGGGCAGTGTGACATGGGGCGTTGTCACAAGTGTTCTATTTTGCGTGACGCACAACCAAAACACAACTTCACTAATAGCAGTTACAAAAATCACGTAGTTAACGGAAGGAGTTGAAACTCGCATTGAGCCATGGGAGGCTACTGATACCCAACGCTGCGCTGTTGGCAGATCGCTTGCAGTGTTGCTAGTCTCATTACTTTTCTGCCATACGTCGTATATTGAAACAAATAATAGATAAATTACTTATCAACAAAGACGCGAAACATTATGTGCCAATGTATAAAAAAAAAATAGTAGTTGTACAATCGGTATACAAAAAGCATTTCATTAGATTTAAAGGACTGATTTTTTAGGGTGTACAGTAAAATAGGAAGAGTGAAAGGAGGTTTTTATTCAAACGTCTTTTTTTTTTATTCAATAATCTCGTTCGAATAGCCAAGTGACGCATTATAAACATCGGATAAGCAGTAAGCTCATTGTCGCAACGCATACATCTATCTGAAAAGCAAAGAAAGCACGTTGGATATAAGATGGGGTTGAATAAGCACGAAGGATCGAGGAGGAGCGAGAGCCCCAAAGTTCGAAGGGAAAGGGAAGTTGGAAATTCACATTCTTATCGCGTGTCAAGCATACTCTTCCAAGAATAATCCCCCTAACTAAATGTTAAGCATACGCGCATACAAACGTTCGTTCGCTCACTCGCGCGCGCCAACACGGCCGAGCCATAAATACCGAAGCGAAGCGACACTCCCTAGCGACGTGGCGCGATGTCGTTCGGCTGAATGAAGATAACGATAGATAGAGAGAGCGAGCGAGAGCTTTTCGTAATCGGGCCTATAGCTTGGAAAATAGTAGTACGAGAGAGAGAGAGAGAGAGAGAGAGACAGAGAGAAGGAATCTTGTTACACGCGAACCCCTTTCATCCCGTCGTGCGCGAAATATATGGCGCTGTGTACGCAGTACGCGCTCTGTACTAGTCTCCAGTCTATTGGATAGGGGTAAAACTTCTTTCTTATGTTAAGCAGATTATTGTCGAGCAGTTTTCCCACTTGTGTGTGTATATATATATATATATATATATATATATATATATATATATATATACATTTACAGGCAGTGCACATAGCTAGCAAGCGTCGAAAATTCGCGGGAAATTTGGAAAGAGTACAGAACAAGAAAGATAGAAGAGGGAAAGGAAACGCGCCAAGCCGTGGAGGCTTCTTCTCCCTTCGTACCCTTTGTTTTTACTAAGGATTTGCTCGAGGAATTAATCGTGCGCGCGTAGCCTCCGGCAAGAACTGACTTTTCGTCCAAGCTAGCGGACACTGTTAATGCCGTCTTGAAGCGATGGATATATATTGTGGGATCGACGTTTTAAGCATCGTGTAATTTCTGCGACCGACCGAAGGAGGATAGGATGAGAGCTCTCGGTTAAGTAAAAGTCGGTTTTATTCCGGATTATGTTCCCGTATTGTAAAAGTCGTAATAAAATTTTAACAAGTGATTAGTCGAGTCGAGCGCCCGGAAGCTTTATTAAAAAGCAAATCTCGCTTATTTTTTCCTCTCGCATAGATGCGCACGCCTGTAATAAAAAAAAAAAAATAAAAATAATAAAATTAAAAAATATGTATATATGTGTACAAAACTGTAAATGCATGGATTTGTGGGTGTATATGCATGTAGCAGCGCCGTTTTTTTTTATTCTCGTTTTTTCTCTCTTTTGTCTGAGGAAGAGAAGAGACGAGTGGCTCTTTTTCCGGAGCTTTTTGCGCAGCACTTGTAGAGGTTAATCGAGCGTCGACTGCCACACGTTAATCCCACTTGTATTTTTCTTCTTTCAGAGCACGTTCGCGAATTCAGCTGCGGGATGCTATACTATAGGACGCTTTACCTGGACAGCAAGAGAGACGTCTTGTACGTCGGAGCAATGTGAGTATCGATTGACTGCCGTCTACGCGGCTCTACATATATAATATATACATATACACACACATACATATCACAGTTATACACTTTGCAAATGTATAACTGCTACTTTCGATAGCTTGTTTGATATCTAAGCAACGCCGCTCCCAATATATCTGCCATTTACTCGCAAAGATTTTCTTTTCAACGTGAAACCTACTTATTTTCTTTCTTTTTTTTCAGAATTACAGTACTTTTAGTTGCTTCTTGTAGCTTGAAAGAAACTTTACTTACACTTTGTGAATCAATTTTATGTACTTCATTTTAATATCTGAAAAAATTTTGTTTTTGAACTTTCTTATTCTGCTCGGCTCTCATTCAAATTAAAAATTTCAACTTTATCATTCTTGTTTTATTTTGTTAAAAAATATATAAATATACCTATGATAAAAAAAAAGTTAACAATATACTTTATGTTATGTTTTATATATATATTAAAACAATACTTTAAATACTTAGAAACTTTCATAAGAATAAAATTTAATTTTGTGCGACATAACTTTAAAAATATATAAACATTATGATTGTTAAGTAAAATTATTGTTTTTATTATTCTTTAACGCCGTTGAAATTTCTAATGTTAAATAAAAAATGAAACGTCAAATAAAAGCCACAGGATGTATTTTTTTTTTTTTTTTTTTTTTTGGTTTTTTAATTAAATATTCTGCAAAATATTTTTTGATTCATTTTGGTATTCAATTATTTGAGAATATCTGTAGCAATTAAAAAGGGTTTAATGTAAAAAATATCTTTTGTGAATTAAAAATATTTTAATCACCATTTATTTAATGGCGTCTGGGAGAGTGCGTAAAATGCGGTATATTTTTTTGAGTATAGTTGCTCCACAATGACTCGACGCATTTAGAATTAACAAGCGATTTCTTTCAGCGGAAAATAGATGTAACATTTATAAAATTTTTCCCCGAGCGATCCCGCGACGAAAAATTGCCGTTGGAGATAACGCGTTGCTGGAAAGAAAGAGAAAAGAACGCGTCAGGCGTGAATGCCTCTTGTTCGCTCAAAGTTCGCATCCTAATGAGTTGCGCGGATTGAGTTCTCGTTTAAGTTCACCGAGCGAGACGAAAAAGAGAGGCAGTCGGCAAGGACTCCAAGCGTTGGAGAGGAGAAGTGCTGCGCAAGAAAGTATAAACGAGAGAGAAAGTAAAAGAGGGGAGGAAAGAAGGGCGTAGGAGAGGGGAGAGAAGAGATGGAAGAACGAAACAAAGTATTAATCACATAAAAGTATTGTTAATGTCAGGGCAAGCGAAATTCTTGTTGGGCATATCTCCGGTATTATTATTATTTCGCTTTCGCCGTAATAAGCACGCGCAGCTGCCACCGATGCCGAGATTGTAGCAAAAGTAAAGACTGGCCTCGCCGAAGTGGGAGATAGAAGGGACGTATCATTATTAGAGAGAAGGTATTATTCTTCGATTCAGTCTCGAAGCGTCCTTTGTGAGAATATGGCCGGGCCGTATCTTTCTCTCTCTCTCTCTCTCTCTCTCTCTTACCCTTCTTAATTTGGTAAATGCCAACAAAATGTTAGGTACGCAACCTCGCCTTGTCATAATAGAGAACGAGGAGCAAAGGGGGTACCATCTCTTCTCCGCTCGGCTCTTGAACTCGGCAGTTTCTTGACATCGCGTGGCATTGAGTTACAAGGGAAACGCTAGAGAGACAGAGTCGGAGTCGTACCGAGCGGCTCTCGAGAAGATAAGTGTGTAGGTGAGCCTCCGTCTGCGTATGTATGTACGTATGTGTGTGCGCGCGCGCGTATAGACAAATAAGGCGCACCGCACGACGATACTCGAGATCGAATTCGCGGATTAGGATCGAGGCTCGCCCTCCTCTTGGCAAATCAAAATTTTTTCCCCGCTAAAAAAGACGCCGAGGAAAATGACATGGTGGAAATTTAGCAGGAAGAGAGTAGAAGCCCGGATTTTCGACTCGTCCGGTCGGAAGTAACGATTCGCATGGATGAACGGCTTGGGATCGGTGCCAAGCTTGCGTAGGACTTCTTTCTTTGCCTCCTTTACTGTTTCTTTTTCACTTTTGTTTCTTTTTTTTCTTCCTCTCTCTTTCTTTTTTGTTCTTCGTTCTTGCATCGGGGCGAGGGACAAACTTGTATACAAGCTACGGGGAACCTTTTCTTGGGATAATAAATGCGTGCGCCTCGAACTTTGCAGGAGCGGAAATACGGGTACTTCCGGCATGTTTGCCGCAATAATTTTTTTAAAATTCTATTGTTTATTTTCTTTCTCAGAGGGTTATGCCAACAAACTACACTACGATACCTAAGAATGAAAAATAATGCACTATCGTGTTCATAAAGTAAATCGTTATTTAATTTTAATTTTTTAATCTATTCTATGAAAAAATAAAATAATAAATAATTTTTATATACACAATCTGAATAAAATTTTATATACCTTTTAATATGTTTTTGTATAATTGAATGAATAAAACAAGATTGATGAAAGCCGAAGTATACATAATCTTTAAAGAAATTTAAATTCCATTAACAAAAAATTATAAAAAAAATGAAGTCTCATATTTTTAGTTAGAAATATTTACTTCATTATACATATACATTTTATTCTCTTCACATTATTGCAAATATCATTTTAACTCAAATCCTTAGATGTATAAACATTTATATATATATATATATATATATAATATATTCGATAAATAATAACTTCGGTTAATTATATTTAATGGACACATTTAGGTTCACGCGATAAAGATATTAAATTTAATTAACGCATGAAATATCTGGAGCTGTAATAATTACTCTATTAAAAGTACGAAATCGGTGTACAAATTGGTAAATAAATTAATTTTGATTCGATGTTTGGATAATTACTAGCGCTTTAACAAATCTCCCGGACTCTACGTCGAGATAAGGGGATAAAATTTTTAATGAAATTCGACAGTGATTATTTAATATGAAGTAGACGCTGTCCCGTCGTTAAGGCGATATCGATACACGGAGGCTGGTCACGCACACGTGTCGAACCGCTCGGGCAGGTGTTGGACGAGGGGGCGAAGAGAGTGGAGCCTCGGGCCTAAGTAAAAGCGTGCGCGGGTTATACGTCCGGAGGATTTTCATCTTAAAACTAATCCTTTTCCGCTTTTATAACGCAATCAAAGAGCGGCGTTATATATCCTCGCTCGCAGAACCGTTGGGAGTAGCGGCGCGGCGAAAAAGAGGAGGGGGACAGAAGTAAAAGGGCAACGATGGGGGAGGGCAAGGATAGCGCAGTAACGATAAATCGCATTTTCCGGAGAAGGCAGGTACTTCGATTTTAACGTTTCCGGCTTTCTGGCTCAGTTCCACGTCTCTGCACTCACGGCGCCTCTCTCGCAGCCTTCCGAAGACTCGTCCCGCTCGCGATCTTACCGTCTACGAAGCTCTCCCGCGCGTATGTACAAGTATCCACGCGCACATACGGCGTGTGGGTGTACTACGCGTGGAGCTCGGGCTTCGGGCGCTCCAGCGGCGCGCCCGTGCCCGCGTCCGCGTCCGCTCGCTATCTACTACTATAAAGAATCGAATTCCAATAGAAATTCCAAAGAAGAGGAGACCCGCCGCCACTGATAGACGTTTTGCTTCGAATGGCTCGTAACGATAAATTATCCTTTCTCTCGTATATCTTTTTCACGATTATCTGCAGCCGAGGCTTATCTCTACTTCAGCTGTATTTTCTTCTTCGTACAATTACCCCGGCCAATTTTTTTCTTCTTCCTTCTTTTGTTCCTTTCTTCTCTTCTTTTGCGAAAATATGTCCAGCGATTTGAGCGATTTGCTATCCTTTTGTTTTCATTATTCTTTTATAATGCGCTCCCACTCCAAAGAACGGCTCAACACCGTCAAATAGAGTATGCGAAGTAACGCTCTATATGGATACTTGCGCCTCTAAGAACTTGAGCTTTTGAAAGTTATCGATCCCTCAAGTTATTGTACATATATATAGACGCGTATAAAATTAAGTTCGCTATTGTGAAATATTGTCAGGTGCTCAGAAAGTAAACTTTATATAACGGATGAAAAAGTTCTCGTAAAGTTCTCAAAAATGTTAATGCAACGGAGTATTGTACGACAATTGCACCAGACACATTCAAAAATAATACTAAATAGTGCATTAATAATGGAAATAATCAATTACTATATTTGAAAAAATGAAAAATAAATATCGCATACATCAATATATAAGTAATTTAAAGTAAATCGAGTGAATATTTGATTTATGCAAATGCACGTTTATTTTACTTATTTTTAAATTGTGAAATTAATAAACCCAATTTAGTATGAAATGAATTTTTATTTGAATAATAAATATTTACTGTTCTGTAGAAGTAAATATCAAGGTTGGCAAGTATGAGAAACTCGAATATGCCGCCGGGTCGCATCGTTACTGTGTATTCTTTGAAATTAGCTGTTTTAACCTATGCGAAAAAATCAATGCGAATTATTTAATATGATTATGAGTTTGTTTACAATATGGCATTTAATTCATAAGAAATTTTTATTATCTGTCAAATGCAATTTGTTTTTTTACGAAAGGATATTTAGTTAAAAAGTTATCATCCTTTGAAATTTTGACATATAAAATTTTAATATAGAAAGTAAAAAATTTAAAGCGACAAAAAATAAATTGTGATATTTTCAATAATAATTGATAATTGCATAAAAGAAAGCAGTTAATGAATTATTACTAATTAAGTGTTTATCCAAACATTGAAAACGAAGATGAATAAAAGTGATTAATTTATATCATCAATTAATTGAATTTGTAAAAAAAGTAAATAATGATTGTTTAATAAGCGATACGAATTTAAATTTAATATGACATATAAATAATATTATAAATATGTAATTTGGAAAAATTAATATAAATAATGTATAAATGTAAAGTCTACGCATCAATAAAATTTATAATATTTATGAATATTTATAAAAAAAAAAATTAATTTTAAACATTATTTTTCATAAATGGAAGCTTTATACGTCTTATAGGCGGTAGCTTCTAGCGCATTATTACTCGTATTAGGTCCATTAAGATTAAGACCTTTGAAATTAATATGTAGATAACAATCCCTTAAAAATAATGAGATCTTATAATAAAACACATTTTTTGAAGGTAAAAACGTATTTCAATAATTCTTTTTTTTTTAAATGTACCCTAATACGGTTTCGATTGTTAAAATTGAAAAATTTCTATAAAATTTTGTTATTACTAATTAATTTCATAATATGCGAGGGTGGTCTGAAAAGTTTCTGACCTCAACGTGAAGATAGCAGCACTCGTCAATAAAAGCTAGCGAATTTCGTTGTTCATCTGTTGACAGTTGCTCACCAAAGTTTCAGCCATTTTGGATGCGCAGTTGTTAGTTAACAGTCGTTTGAGTGAGTCGATGTGAGTGTTGTTGTGAAAATGGACAAAATTGAGTATCGAGTTGTCATTAAATTTTTGTTTTTGAAAGGCAATACGCCTACACAAATCAAAAATGAGTTGAACTCTGTGTATGGGAACTCTGCACCATCATTTACCACAGTGAAATTTTGGGCAGCTGAATTCAAACGTGGCCGTGAGAGCTTGGGAGACGATGAACGTTTGGGACGTTCAAAAACTGCAACCACTGAAGATAACATCGCGAGAGTTCACCAAATGGTGCTAGACGACCGCCGAATTAAAGTGATAGAGATAGCAGAGGTTATGAACATGTCCAAAGAACGTGTTTGCTACATATTAAATCAAGATTTAGGCATGAGAAAGCTGTCCGCACGTTGGGTGCCGCGTTTGCTCACGTTAGACCAAAAACGTGTTCCAATGAACATTCCCAACGCTCTATTGGCGCAGTTTAGGCGCAATAAATCCGAGTTTCGGCGCCGATTATTTACTGTAGATGAAACTTGGATACACCATTGCACGCCCGAAACAAAAATACAGTCAAAACAGTGGACTGCAAAGGGGGAACCGGCTTCAAAAAAAGCAAAAACTGTTTTTTCGGCTGGGAAAGTGATGGCGACTGTTTTTTGGGATAGTCATGGAGTTATTTTAATCGATTATCTTCAAAAAGGAAAACCCATTACAGGAGCATACTACGCATAATTAATTGACAAGTTGAAGGCAGAACTTGCGGGAAAACGTCCACATTTGCAGAAAAAGAAAATCCTGTTTCACCAAGACAACGCGCCGTCTCACACCTCAGCGGTCGCCATGGCGAAAATCCACGAATTACGGTTTCAGCTGCTTGACCATCCGCCTTACTCATCAGACCTAGCCCCAAGCGACTTCTTTTTGTTTCCTCATCTGAAAATTGCACTCGGAGGACAGAGATTTTCGTCAAATGAGGAGGTAATCACCTTCGTGAACAGCCATTTTGCAGAGAAAAACGCCGAGTACTATTTGGATGGGTTAAAGAGATGGGAGCATTGCTGGAAGAAGTGTGTAGAATTGCAAGGAGACTATGTTGAGAAATAAAAAAAAAAATTAAGAAAAAATATCTTGTATGTGTTAGGTCGGAAACTTTTCAGACCACCCTCGTACAGTTTCAATATTACTTGTCAATTTTTTTAAACTTCAAGACATTCATTGCTTTGAGGTTAAAAAATTTTAAAATTTAATTATTATAATTGTGTATCTTTTAATTATATTAATATTGAGACCCGACATCAATTTTTGGACTTTTATTTTTTTGAATTTTATCATAAAATTTAGAAATAGGCAAGAAAGTCAACCTACCTCA
Source organism: Chalcis sispes (assembly GCA_949987625.1). Lineage (NCBI taxonomy): Eukaryota > Metazoa > Arthropoda > Insecta > Hymenoptera > Chalcididae > Chalcis > Chalcis sispes. The sequence continues at coordinate 45,222,427 of OX465098.1, forward strand.
TACTTTCCATACGTTTTTACCTTCAAAGAAGGTGTTTTTTTTATAAAATTTTAGATGCAAATAATTTATAATTTAATTGTATGATGTAATTTATTTACTCATTATATAGTCAAATATATTAAATTTTCTTTTATTGTTTACATAGCTCTGAATTATTCATCCTCTAACAATATGATGTAATATTTTACTATAAATAAATGTTAAATTCAATTCTGACTTATTTGAAAAAAATGAAAATAATTCGATGCTTACAAATATCTATATTATTCCGCCCAGAATAAAATGCTCATGAAAAATAAATTTAGCGTCTCGCTGACTTTTTAACATAAGAGCTTTACTCTTTATTTTACGAAGGTATTTGTACGTAAAAATATTTAGAAGTATCAAAATCTATATTTTCCCGACAAACAGGAGCTGTAGAAATAGTTGCGTAAAAGTAAGTCCGTGACATGTGTGTCGAGTATCCCCGCGATTCGTTTAATCACTTCAATACGGTAGTTCTCGGCGCATTGTGTCGTTTAGTGTATCGCGAGCTGTGTCGCGGCTCCGCGTAAAAGTGTTTTGAAAATATTTGCCAGGGAGCAGCGACAGCATCATTTCTTTTCATCTCCGATTCGATTCTATTTTTTGTGTACATTGCGCTGGTGCGCCAGCGCCGTCATCGATCAATCCATTACAAAACTTTTTTCGGCTATATATCGCGCCCATATACATATATGTATATGCATTCGCGATGTTTTATTTTTCGTACTTCCGATGAGTTTACTCTGTGCACATATACGCACGGGGAGCAAGAGAAAGAGAGAGAGAGAGAGAGAGAGAGACGTGTCTCGCACGCGCTCTAACGCGTATGTCTACACACACGTACACATGCGCGCGCAAATCGCGATGTATTCAAACCGAACAAACGCCGAGAACAAGTGGCATTGTCGCGTAAAACGACGGGTGCCAGATCCATTCTCCTACCCCCATTCCACCCTCTCTTGCCATTTATATTTATACGTGCGTGCAAGAGAGATCTGCAAACGGCGGGTGCCCTCTTCTTCGCGCTGTCTCGCTCTCCCCCCCCCCTCGCTTACCGCTGTCTCTCTCTCTCCTCTCTTTTCATTCGTTATATTTTCTGCACTTTTCCCTTCACAAACAACCTTTTTTACTGTTTTTTTTTTTTTTTTTTTTGTTCGCGTCCATATTTTTCCGATAGTTCGCGGATATTCGAAAGAGAGAAAGAGAATGTTGTTCCTCTCGTTAATTAGAAGTACGACACAAGTTAATTTCAGTATGAGAATTTTGCGGCTGTACTCGCGTTTTACCGCAATTAAGGGCACGCTAATTGAACGTTCCCAATTATCAGACGCACCCCGTTAGCTCGCACCTCAGTCTGCCTATACATGTACACGCACGCTCCAATAACGCGAGCGATGCTCGCGCTCTTTGTTTTCTTTTGGTCTCCTCCTTTCTTCGCTCTCGCTCTTTTTATCATCAGGTTTTCTTTCGTTTGTTACACTCTGGCTACGTCGAGGAACGCTTCCACTCGATGAAGCCGTAAAAAATGATAGATGGCACGACATAATCAACGCCCAATGTCGGCGGAGCGGTTGCCGTTCTAACTGCTCGGGCATTGTCTCATCTTTCTCCTGGAAAAAAATGATTCATTAACGCAACAAAGTGCTCAGTTATTTTAGCCGAGAAACTGCGTTTAAAAGCACGAAAGTTTTTAAGTCCACGTCACTTTATAATCGACTGACTTCACCGCTTTACTCGCACATTTTACTTTCGTTCAATTTTATTGTTGCATTAATATTTGCCATGATCGAATTGACAAAAAAATTTTACTCGTTCTTTTCCAACGCCATTATTCATTCTTCTACGTTTCTGAAAAATTTGTTTTAATTAAATGTATTTATACGTTTATAATACGATATTTCGGCAAAAAATATGCTTTAAATTTAAGACTTTGTGTTCTTTTGACGTTTTGATAAAACAATTTTTAAATTACAGTTTTAAATGGAAAAAAAAATAAATAAATAAAAAAAAATTGTACACATAGTACAGTCGGAACAGCACTTTGCAAAGATTCAACTATGTGTAATTTAACTCTACTTGCACGGTGTACTATCAAAGGACGCAAAAATATGTCAGTTTTAACGACTGCGCAAACATTAACAAACAAAACACAATTCTAGTTTTATTCCGTTAGTTCCTTTTACGGACGCTTGAATTTAATTTTAATGGTGTTATAACTGTTTACTTGTATATACCTTTTTTACACTTTAATAAATCAAAATATAATAATTATAAATAAATGAATATAATATAATAATACTTTAATAAATCAACGTATAATAATATAAATAATCAAAAGCTTGTTGATTTTTTTAATTTACTTAACCCAAAAAGTGTGCTTGATGTTTTATAGATTTTTATGCGTTAACTGTAAACAGCATAATAATAATAGAGGCAAAAATTTTTTTTATATAGGGTAAACTGTGAAAAGAGAGTATTAAAAATTTTGAAAAATATTAGTCTTCTACTGCCCTCCCTGTTTTTATTTTCGCATTTTTTTATTGAATCGATTTTAAATATCTTTAAAAAAATTAGTTAATAACAATCATATAACAATAATATATTATATCTATCCTGCCTTAATTGGAATTCGTGATAATATCGTATTTTGACACAGAATGAATGTAGTTTGTTTATATTCGATAATTAGACAGTCTCTTTAGTGTTCCAATAAGATGCCTGAGGGGATAACATATCCACTGATTTAACTTCAAATAATGATAATTCTTATTATTTAGTCTATTATTATTAAATTATCAACTGTCAATAAAAAATTCGAGACTTAAAAATTAAAGTACATTTATTCCCCAATTTGATTTCTCTGTCTGGTATTTTAATATGAATTTTGTACTTATTCATAAAAAAACATATTAATTATCTATTTTTGATTATAAACTTTTTTATTTTATACACTACACCATTTTTAAAATCTTTTACAGTTTACAGTTATTTGTTTAATATTATTCAATTTAAGAAGACTCAACATTTGAGTCAACCAAGTGATAATACAGGGATTGTAAAAGGTAGTAGTCTGTGAAGATTCTATCTAGAAAATACACGTGGAAGTAAATTTTGCAGTCTCAATTGGGAATTACTTTGGAATCGTATTATTTGCTGTAAAAAATAACTTTTTATTGCATCGCTGATGAAAGGTCTAATATTTTCGAAAGCATCAGTGTCAATATCAACCAGTTTCTAATCTCATAATTAATAACGTATTTTAACATATTCTGTAATTTATGCTACAATTGTCTTTGTTAAAAATATATACACATACATCCATAAATCTGAAGAACAAGGATAGATATATGTTGCGAAGACTGTTCTTCTTTTTGAAACTCATCATATGTGGACCTCAATATACCGTCCATTCAAATGTTCTTCCGCAACAGTTGTTTTCCTTTAAAAGTTATTCCATTTCTTTATCCTTTACTACTTTAAACGTCCAATTTAAATATCCAATTCTTTTTCTATCTTAAAAATAAAAATTTTTTTTTTCTTAACTGCTAAAATAATTTTTTAGAATAAGTTCTGTATAAGGTACGAAATCTGCATCTAGAGCTAAATAAGTTTCTTTAATAATAATTTGTAAAAGCAGATATTTATTATTTAATTCAAACTATCAAAACTACGCGTTACATCATAGTCTTATAACGAAAAAAGAGAATTTAAATAATAATTTAAAATTTTGCTATTAATGTCAACGTCATTTCGATGACAGATAATATTATTAGTTTAATAATATTACTTTAGTATCATTAATTTACGTATTTAATAACTACAAAGCTATTAATAAGAATTAAATGAAAATCTTTAACTTGCTGTAGGTATTATTTTAAAGAAAAGGTTTGCCCAAAAAAAGCCCAGTAAACCAATCTCAATCAAATTATTTTTAAGTGCATTTAATTTATTCCTTTTAAGATTATTATTCTCCATTTTCAGATTTGAAATTATAATTGAGTGCTTGTAAATTAAAATCTACATTGTAACATAATCAAGTTATTTTTATTATTTACTAATTATAAATTCCTTTTAAATTTTAACCATTAAACAAAACTTTTTTTAATTGAAAAATGTTGCTAAAATATTTTCCTTTCATATTAACTAGTGCAAGTACTACTGTGATCAAAAAGCAAGGTGAATTTGTTTATAAAATGTAAATTCTTTATCTATTCTTCCAAATCAATTTCATCCCCTTCAAATTAATCCCCGTCCGATAAAAAGCAACTTTTGCCAACGCTTTTTCCAGTCCTCGAAACAGTCGGAATAGTCTTTTTCCGGTATACTACTGTGATCAAAAAGTAAGGTGAATTTGTTTATAAAATGTAAATTCTTTATTTATTCTTCCAAATCAATTTTATCCCCTTCAAAGTAATTCCCGTCCGATAAAAAGCAACTTTTGCCAACGCTTTTTCCAGTCCTCGAAATAGTCGGAATAGTCTTTTTCCGGTATACTATAGTGTATGCATGAGATTCAAAAATTATTCGGTTATTCACACGTTGACACTTTAAAAACCTAAAACGTTTCTAAAATTAAAGCATTCTCGCTCTTCCATCCGTCAATGCAAAATTAACTCATCACGTACTAATGAGGAGTCGCTAGGAAAAGGCGACGGTATCGTTTGCACCGGCTCCAGTATCCGTGCGCCTTCTTCAACGTGAGTGACGGGGAAAGCTGTTAGGTCGTACGTTATAAGGCGCGGCTCGATCAAGGAGGAGTTTTTTTGCCACGTGTTCGCCCTTTTCCTTCTCTCGATGCTTCTATATATATTTTTCTTTCCGCTATGGCGGCGTATCGGTATTGCCAGAGTTTATTTCGTTTCGCGGCCTCAAATTGAAATCGATGCTCGTTCGCCTTCTCCATCTTCCCTCGAGTATATATATATACATACACGCGCGTATCTATGTCTGCGAGTGTATAGAAATACTGGAGGATCGTATCTTCCTTCTCACTTACCGGCCATTTTCTCGACGTAGCCGGAAGTTCGCTCTCCCATACCCGCGGGAGGAAAAGTTAGCTCGCTGGATTCCGTGCGAAAGTCGGATTTGTTTTTCTAGCGTATTCTCTTTCTCTTTCTCTCTCTCGCTTTCTCTCTCCCCCTCTTTCTATAGTCCTTTTTTTGAACTCCACCTACTATCTAGCTTTATTTCAAGCAAGCGATATACGACACTACACGTTCTTCTCCATTTTATTCTTTAGCAAAAAGTGTCCTTTAGCGCGCAAATTCTCTTTCGCACTTCCTCCCTTCCATTGCCTATTTTGCAGAGTCTAGCGCTAAAAGTCCCGTCATTAATGGGATCAGTGGCTCACATCACAGCAATAAAGCAAGGCGGCAGCACGAGTGTGCCGTTGGCTTTGTTGTGAAATACCTTTGCTCCTGGCGAAAAACTGAATGAATTTGATTTGCGATTGCGACGGTCTTTACTTCAAAGAGAAAGCCGACAGCTGAAGAACATCGGTATAGAGCTGATGTTACTGCACTGAAGCTCGTGCACTCCCTTCCGCCACTTTGCTTCACTCGAGTTCGAGCGCGACTCTGTCTCGCTCTCTTTTCTCTCTTGCGCACTCTGTCTCGCTCTTCAGAAATCTTTGAGGTAATCGTGACCTCGCGAGATTCGACGTGCCGGAAGATCGACGTGTACCTATATACCGCAGAGAGAGCTCTGGAGCACAGAGATTTTATCGTGCCAGGCATTTCAGTTGCCTCGGCTCTCTCTCTCTCTCTTTCTCTTCCTCTTTCACCTTGCGAGGGAACGACCGTATTTCTCTTTCGCGGACCGATAACACTCACTGACCCAATAGCAACCGCCACGTATATCCGCAACATTTTCTCTTGTTACTTCTTTCCTTTTATCAAATTATATTCCAAATGTCTCGGAGGTATTTGGATGTAGAACGCAGTTTATGTCAATTGCGACGCTTGTGACATTACTATTTCATTGGCCTATGATATTTACTATGTTTAGCCAGCGGTCATGTATCTATAAAACTAAATTGTGATGTATTAGTTTAAAATAGCGCTTTTCATTATTTTTAATCTTAATATTTTATTAAATACATCGATTTAATTTTTGTTTTAATTTATGAGATTTTTTGAAGTTTCAAAGAAAACTTTAAAAATACACGATGTTAACTATTGTAAAGACCTTACATTTCACAGCAAAAATATTATTGTTTGACATTTTATTAGTTATTTATTATTATAGATTATCAATAATTTTTAAAATACATAATTTAGTCAGTATACTCAAATTACAGTCTGTCAAGTAAGAGCGTGGTCGACTTCACCGACAGGTAATGAAAAATTTCGCTCTAATTCTTTCGCGAGCCGATAGAGGAAAGCTTTGTCCTTGATGCATTGTCAACAAAGATTCAGTTGTCGTTGATCTTTTGAAAGAGAATCACGTTAAACGCCATGAGTGCTAAGTACGCGTCGCGCTACGAGGCTGTGTTCCTTTGCATCCACCCGAAAGGTCACAAAATGTCGCAATCAGCGGCTGCTAAATATATGAGAAAGTCGAAGGCATTTGTACAGAAGTGGATACAGCGATATAAAGTGGCTAAAAATGTCGATGATTTACCAGAACGTGGCTCGATAGGAAAAGTGAACAAAAAAGATGAAAAAAGAATAGTGAATCTGTTTTCGCGGAATCCTGCTTTAACACTGCGGCAAGGACAAGCAAAATTAATGGCAAAAGGTTTAGATATATCCTACGAAACTATCCGAACCCATCTTCGTACTCATCATCTGAAATGGCGCAACACAATGAAGAAGCCTCTGTTGACTGAAAAACATGTGACAAAGCGACTCGCTTGGGCGCATGAGAATATTGATAGAGATTTTGAAAATGTCATTTTTACTGATGAATGTTCTATATGGGCACGTTCTGTCCTCACGCGAGCCTGGTCAACTTCCACCAATAGGCTTGTTCAGCGGACCGTAAAACATGGAATAAAGGTGCATCTTTGGGGCTGCTTCTCAAAGCAGGGATTCGGCACTTTGCACCTCTTTACTGACAACCTAAATGCCGAGAAAATGATAAAAATCTACAAAAAGGCTTTACTGCCATCTGCCAAACGATGGTTCATCACAAAAAATGAAGATTGGATTCTGCAGGAGGATAACGATCCTAAGCACCGCAGCAAGCTCTGTACTCAGTGGAAGACTCAATCTGGCATCGTTACATTGGATTGGCCGTCGCAGTCGCCCGATGCAAACCCTATTGAGAATGTGTGGGCATATATTAAACAGAAGCTTCGTGGAAGACGCACATACACTTTGAAGCAGTTGTCTTACGAAATTCGTCGGATCTGGAGATCCTTGCTACTAGAATACGCCGTCAAATTAGTAGAAAGCATGCCTCGGAGATGCCAGGCAATTATCGACGCCGGTGGTGACTGGACACGTTATTGACCGAATTGCATCATTATTTGTAATATGTACAATGTATATATAAATATGAAAGTTTTATCAAATAAATTTTTTTATAAATTAACACGACCACGCTCTTACTTGACAGACTGTAAATAATTAAACATTTCAAAACTTACTGTAGAAAGAAATCTTTAGTTTAATGTAATCTTTAGTAGAATGCAAATGAATAAATTAGATACAATTTAGAAATTTTGCATTATATATTTTTACATTCGTTGCTTTTTAACAATTATAATTTAAAGTAGTTTCAAATGAGTAAAATTTTTTAAAAATTAAATTATTTGACATACTTTATTTTAATAATTGATAAAAATTTGAATAATAATATTTATGACTTAAACGTGAATTAACAACGTTTGTATGCTCTGCAGATTGATAACCCTTACCGTAATACGTATATGCGTCTTAATAAACTACTGAGGACATTTACAAAAACGTAAAACAGAGAACAAATGCGAATAACCGTAGCTAACCATAACCATATATAACGTGTGAAAGATAAGAAAAAATAACATATCGTGTAGACGTGCGGAATAAAAATCTGATGCTCAGAGGCCCTTTACGCTTAATCTGACCGTTAACCCAAAATAAACTGTTTCAAAAAAAAAAATAAAAAAATGTTTGATAATTTTTCTCGTCTTTCTGTTGCAGGGACAAAGTCTTTAGGCTAAGCTTGAGCAACATTAGCCATTCCAACTGCGAGGTAAGCATGTGTATATATATATATATACATATAAACATTCTTTAAATTTAAATATTAAAAGAAGAATATAACGAATAGGTATAGGCGTGCGAGAGAGCGAGTGAGCGAATCTTATACTGAAGGTACTTTAAAAAAGTTGAGAGAAATTCTTGATGGAATTTACAGATGGATAGAAAACGTAAAACGTCAGCGACTGCGTCAAAACTCATGAACTTTACGAATTTAAAATTTTTCAACAAGTATACATATATACATACATATGCATCTATATGTATGTATGCATACATAGTTCGAAAGGGAAAATTACCTGCAACGAGAGCTTGTGGAGCCTTACGAAGATCAGCGTTTCCTCGCCAATCTCTCATCTCTTCCGTTTTTCTTTTCTCTCACTTTTTTTTCTTTTTTATTTTTGCGCATTATGCTTTATCCTCAAGACCCCGCAAAGTTTCAACTCCCCATCGTGATTTTTCTAAGAAATGTCGGGGGATAAAAAATGTCGGAAAATCTTTCTTTCCTCTCGCTTTGTGAATAAGAATGCATAAACTCTCGTGTGGCGACGATATCGGCACGAGAGACTGAAATAGAGGGGAGCGGCAATCGCGCTTCATCGCACCGCGTAATGTTAGGTGTGATTTTGTATCATCATTCGCTGCTTCCCTTCCTCTCTCTCTCTCTCTATATGTATGTATGCATATAAATATATCTATATATACATATTCCTTTTGAGAGACAGTAGGCTTTTGCCCTCTTTATCTCTCGCACTACATGACGAATCGCTGCGGCATAGTGTTAGTCTCCTGTGAATCTGTAACACGCAGCGGCCTGTAAAGCCGAAAATGGCCCTGGAATCCCCCGTAAAAGTGTCAATCATACAGGAGCGAGAGAGACTAAGCGAAAGAGCAAACGGGAGATAGAGAGAGATAGAGAGAGATAGAGAGAGATAGAGAGAGAGAGAGAGAGAGAGAGAGAGAGAGAGAGAGAGAGAGAGAGAGAGAGAGAGAGAGTGAAAGAGAGAGAGAGAGAGAGAAGGATAGATGAAAAGCACCAAACCCTTCAGCGCCCGGACAGCTGACACGTTTCTGCTGCTAAGCTATCCATTGTCGATAAACGAGTTTTGCGCCTGCCTGCTTTCTTTCGTCTTCTCTCTCTCTCTCTCTTTCTTCCGTGCTTTTCCCTCTTTGGCCCTCGTCTATACAGCTTTCTCCATTTTCGCCACTCTGAAACTTGGAGCCGCTTTCTTTTTTGTCCCAACACTCGCTCTTTGCCTCTATTTTTGTAATTTACTTTCATTGACGTTTCTTTCATCATTCTTTTAATGTTCTTAATGGTTCGTTTGTTTTTCAACTCGTTATGTTTCTTTCGCGCTTCCAACGCTGTTCCTTTTGTCAGATCATTAGTTGTATTTTAACCTTTACAAATATTACTTTTCAAATTACAAGTTAAATTAATTATTTATTTTGAAGCTCTTTGTGATAACCTTCTTCGTAATTTAATTTGAATTCGTCATTTTGTTGAAATTTTTACCAAAATAAACGTAATGTAATAATTGCTGTAACATATTTGTATTTTTTTTTTCTTTTAATGTTTAAATGTACCTACAGTACTACCGAAGAGATTGACAATTTTTATTTTTTCTTTAGCAGATAAATAAATTCCATCAATATTAATTTTGATTTGACGATAAAAATAAAAGCGTCACTAGTTCAATGTAACGAACGGAGTCTAATAATTTTTATAAATATTTTAAAGCCTTGAATCTATTTTAATAAAAAATTTGTTTACGTTCATCGGGTATCGGCTATGGAAATTTTTTTCCTTTTATTTTATTATTTCTGAATAGCATTGACATTACACATTGTAGAGCTATTGTTTGCTTGGAACAATTTGTATCCGAGATTTCATAATTATCGGCTATTATTCTTTCGCATATATGTTTCCAAGCATCAATTTTTTCATTTCAATGAAGGAACAAAAATGATTCTCCATTCATTCATATTTTAATTTAAGCAGCAGCAGCAGCAGCAGCAGCAGTAGCGGCAGTAGCAGTCGACATACATAATTCCATCCTTAATAGCATAGCCTCAAAAATGAATCGAAGGGTTTGCTTTGTTTCTCGTTTTCTCTTTCTCACGAACCGCTTCAGTCTTAAAAAGAAGATATACTCGTATATACTCGTATTCGCTTGGATTCTCCTATATTTCTCTATTATTCTTATTATGAAGAAATAATGCGAGCCCGGCTGCTAGCTATGGGTATAGTATAATAAATGCTCGAGATGCAGGTAATCGCGAATGTGTCACGTGGCAGATTGCGGTTCTTTCTCCTTCTTTTGTTGCTTCGGCTGGTAAGGCTCATCTCTCTTTTCCTCTTCCCCCCTCTCACCCCTCCCCTACTTCCCTGCTTGCTCTTTCTCTCTCTTACTTTCTCTTTCTCTCTCTTTCTCTCTCTTTCTCTCAGTAGGATCAGGCGCGCGAGATTTCGCCCGAATCGTGACCGGTTACAAACGAGGTTTCGAAGAACACGAAAGCCGAGATTGTCCTATCCGTCGTCTCGGAATCGATTGAACGGGAGAAGAAGGAGATGCTGGAGGAGGATGGGAAAAAACGGAGAGCGTATCGGTGGAAAGGGAGACATTGGAGCGAGAGCACACGCGCTATCACAGGTGACGCTAGTGTTTTACTGCCGGCCACTCAAATATAAAGTCTTTTTTATTTCCTCTTCCACTTTATTTCTCATTCGTTTTTCCGGGTTTTTCCTCCTTGTCTGTTTTTTCTTTTATTTAATTCAACAGTCTGAATAGATGAATTTAAGAAGATTGGTTTTATTGCGCGTGCACCTTCGATATTCCTGCAACCGGAACTATCATTTTTGCTGCGAGAGCATTCGATGTTTTATCTATTTATTCCGCTAATTCGAAATTATTTATAGCTCCACGGCAATCAAACGAAGATCGTCTTAAAAATTGATTTACAATTGAATGATTTATAATTTATTATGGCAGTTTCTTGAGAATTTTAATTTATTGCCCTGTGATTAATTTCTGCAGACGCGTCTTATGAATAATGCGTATGTAGCACCGATTATTTTGTCCGATGCAAAATATTGACTTTTTTCATGTCTTGAATATTTTATTCACTAATACTTATGTGTCTTTATAAGTTAGTTGATATCATAGGGTTGTGGAGAAACGCATACCGGTAAAACTTGTTTCTTTGCCTACGGAAAAAATTACACGGTACGTTATACGATGTGAATTAATAGTTAATGATATGGTTTTGAGATGAATAATTTAATTGCTTTGTATTTATTTTCAAGAAATATTCTGTTTGCATTGCGAAAGAATAAGTCGCCTTATAAGCAATTACTTTAAATACATAAATTTATGGCAAATTTTTAACCTTAGTCGCGCACTGCAAAGCGTTCACAGCGTGTTTAATGAGATCGATTTCTGTAAGAGTGGAATAGCACCTCCCTTATCAATTTCAAAGCTGCGTGTGCACAGGCTCACAGCGAGTCCACTCCAGGAGCCCGCAGGTCGTTACAAAAACGTCAAGTGAATAAACGGCAAATAATCCTCACTTTCGATACGCGAGTAGGAGATAGCCTGCGCAAAAGCAAGAGAGAGAGAGAGAAAGATGAGAGCGAGTCGGGGCGAGGCTTCGGAGGGGCGAAAAGATGGAGGAAAGGGAGAGGGCGAGGGAGTACTTCGTCAATAATTCCGCGGAATCCTGAATCTTTTATCGCAGACTCATTTCGTCGATATATACGGGCGAAAGCAGCTTGTGCGCGCGTATATATGAGCGCGGGTCTATATAGCCGGGCGAAGAGACGCGCGCACGGAGCCGCACGCGATGGTGTGGAAGCGGTCGCACAGTGAAAATCCTATTGCACCGACGCCGCCACCGCAGGGTTCGATTCCATGGAGAATTAACGCCGACGGGAATGGGGTTTCGATTTTACTTGGGGGGAGAGAAGCCGCGCATCCGAGAGCGAACGAGCGAGCGAGTAAAAGAGAAAGAGTGCACGAGGGAGAAAGTATACAATGCGCAGGAGGGAGAGAGAAAGAGCAGGAGAGGCATTACACACACACACGCACACACACGTATGGAGAGAGAGAGAGAGAGACACAGACAGACAGACAGAGAGAGACAGAGAGAGACAGAGACGCGAACGAGTGGGTGGAAAAAAGCGAGAGAAAGAGAAAAGTGACGGAGAAAAGCGGTGGGAGTCGCAAACCGTAAAAACGTTAACGCCGAGCCGCAGAGAACGATCCTTTTTCTCTGCCGGGCATTCATCGGCGGTGGTGGAAGCGGCGGCGGCAGTGGCGGCGGTAGAGCCCAAGTGAATGGCGAACGACTGTAAAAACGATCAGAGCGCAGCGGGCTGCCCTGCGCCACCGCGCCGAGAAATAGAAAACGCGAAACATAAAATAGAAGACTAGCGAGCGAGAGAGCCTCTCGCGGAAAATGGGTGAGTCGTTTCGTTTTCTTGCTCGTTTCCACTCCGCTCACTAATTATCCCCTCTTGAAAACGCGATCGTCGTAAATCCTTCACCTTTGTTCAATTTCAAGGAGGCAAAGAAAAAGATGAGATGCCTGTGTGCGCGCGAGCGCGAACACGCGATCAAAGAAACGCCGGTGGACTTGTAATCGCGTCCGTGAAGCCGTCGTCGGTTCGTTTTGCGCGTCGTCGACTCGCGAGAGAGAAAGAGAGAGAGAGAGAGAACGAATGGTCCGAAGATGCAAATGCAAGATCCGGATCTGGTATGCATACAGGAGTACGTGAAGAGGAGTTGGAGGGATGTGCGTATACGCGCGTAGCTGCTGCATGGCAACTACAGTCCGCATGGGATTGTAGCGCGTAGGCGCGGCTGGGCATAGAAAAGCGAAGAACACAGCTCCGTGGAATAACAGACACGAGCGCGATTCAATTTAATACTTTGCATACATGAATACGAGTATCGATCTCGCGCGCTGAAAGACATTATTTGCGTATATGTATACGATGTGTGAAAAACAAAATCGCTTCTCCACCTTATTCCCTTTCATTCTACGAGGGAAAAAAAATGTTTATGCTTCAACATATACTCGAATCACTTCTACGTTACGTAATGTTAAATTTTTTTTTTTTAATTTAATTTACTGTACTTTGATTGTGTAAACAGTCATTTTACTTATTACAATTTAAAATAATTTTAAATATATTTAATAATTCACTTTTTAGAAAAAGTAAAAATAATCCGTTTTAACAATACTTTTTAAAATAAAGTAATAACTCTTTTTGGCGCTAATAATTATTTACCTAATTGAAAATTAAGTTTAATAACCAATTTCAAAAATAAGGTAAATAAATTTTTTCTATAGTACTTTACGATTTCAGTATTTTATCAAGACTTTAATATTAATAATTTTTTTTTTTTTTTTTTTTTATATGTATATAAAAATCTAGAACATATTAGCAACACATAAAGAGTTTTCTTAAGTTATGTAATTATATTATATAGTATAAAGTCAATATTTATTCAATTTTTAATAACAATTGAATGTGGCAATTTGTAATTTGATTTATTTATATTAAGTTCATTTCCGATTAATTAGGAATAATATTTGTGTTGTCAATTTTGTGCAAACATAAGTTTTTTATGATTTAAAATAAAGTTTTACTGAATATATACACGCTTTAAGATTAAAACTTAAATACATATCTATACAGTTGAAATTTTGATATTTTAAATTATAAATAAAATTAGAATATCCAGCTTACATTCGCTTTCATAATGTTATAATAATTAATGAATACAAAATGGAATTTATAATATTGAAACTTGGCGAGTGCGCCGGAGTAAATTTAAAACTAAAAGTCACAGAATTCGCTGCGAAACTCGGAGGCAATAAAAACTCGATCAATAATTGTCAGAAATTTTGTAAAAAAGGTGCAAAATAATTTGGAAAATGAAAAAAAAAAAGTTACTGTTCGCAAAGTACATAATTTTCAAATTTTGATGTACAAATCGCTCGATATAAGCTTTTCCTATACAGCGTGTGATTACGCTTGTATGCACGCCTGTCCGAGGTTAAAATAACGCAAGGAAAATACGAGATGGAAAAGTCGATAAGCAAGATATCTCCAAGTTAATAAAACGGAAGAGTCCGCGCGCATGCATAACATATATAGTCTCACACTGGTGCATCTCAGCGAGCATACGGTGGAAAAAGTTGAATGTACACACATATATGTATATGTGAGCGAACGACACGTTCGTCTATCGAAGCTCGTGACTTAGCCCAAAGAGAGAGGGAGAGAAAGAGAGAGAGAGAGAGAGAGAGAGAGAGAGAAAGAGAGACAGACAGATAGAGAAGTCGTTGCTCGCGGTCACGCGCTTCCGCTAAAGTTCAAAGCTGGCGCTGCTCGTATCCAACATCGCGCGCTCACCCGAGTGCAAGCGTTCGGCGCTAAAGTATTAAAGAAAATTGGGGGAGCGAGGAAGAGAGAGAGAATTTACACCGCTGTAAAGCGCGTGGATGAGGTATAAGCAGCGGCGTCGAATTCGCGTGCGCTTGTGTATTACACGAGTTGGGGCAAGAGATCGGTTATAAAATTCGCTGCCAGCGCTGCTTGGCCCCGCGGCTGGCAGTAAACAATCCTGCCAACTTTCAAAACGAACGAGCTCGGTCCTGTTGCCTTCTAAAGCGACGGTATTAAATATACATTACGTGCGGAAACATCCTTGGATTCCGCATCCACGTACACACACGCACACAGATACACGAACTCGCGAGCGCGCGCGCCCAGGAATATGCAGCGAGCTTTTTTTCTTTTTCATTCTTCCAAAGCGAGCGAGCGCTCGCTCGTAAGCTAACGTTATACAGCGCTGCGATTTTCAACTTTTTTCTCTTGCCTCTCTCCCTTTTATTTTTCCCGTCTAGTGCAACGCTTTGCGCGTGCGCGGCTGTATTCTTTATGCCGCTATCTGCATTGTTTATAAGGCAAAACAGCTGGAAAATAAGTTTACCGAATACCTTTACCTGTATTAAAATATTAAATTTTTTACAAATTTGTTTTTCAAAGTAATCGTTCCTCCTCGACAATTTTACTCGTGCGCATTTTATGCGGAAATAAAAAATACCGCGGCTTTTATTTTATTTGAAGTGATTTAACTTAAAACTAAATTTTAATAAGACATTGAACAAAATCGTCTTTGAACAACATTTTACACCGCTGTTTTTTTATCTTTTTCTACGTATTAACATTTAAATATTTACTATTGAAAAAGTATTATTTCTCTACGTATCGATTAATTCCTTGTATCCTAACGTACGATTTATTCATAAAGTCTATAATTTCTGCTTTGAATTAATTTCTGCTTGTAAAATACTCGACGACAAAATACTGTACTCGAGTATTGTGAAATTGAAATTTACCCTCCGATATTACTAGGCTCACAATTATTGTAACCGTAATATCAGGCATGGTAGGTATGAGAATAGTAATTGTGCTTTTGTGAGTAAGAAATCTCAAGTAAATTTAAACAATAGTCTTACAGTGGAAATGCATTCGCAGTGATCTCAACTGCAAATTTTTGCTTTAATATATGTAAATATGCATCTTAAAGAAAAATCTTAGATCCAATTTACAACTTTTTACAATGTAGATTAATTATTCCTTGCGTATAATTTATCCTTGCGGCATAGTATGATTTCATGATAATTGCGGTTTTAATAATGAGTAACACGTACAACATATTGATAAAATCAGACCGTATTGCATTTAACCCGAGTGTACAGCTATATATATATATATATATATATATATATATATATATATATATATATATATATATATATACACACACACATCCTAGGTAAATTTACTTCGACGCGTTGAATTTCACATAATGTGATAGTCAAGAGACGGCGCATACTCGTACTTGCGACTGAACTTTGCCTCTTTTATTCCCGTTTGATGAGTTGCACGCTAGATTCCACTTTCGAAACAAACGCGGAACAGGCTTCTTCTTCGCTTAGTCGTTTCTTGTCTTGAATATATATCTTATATATATCTTGAAGAAATTTACTTTAGTTTCCGACGATTCTAAAAATCACTTATATATACTCGTATATATATATAAATAAATAACTCTATAGTTTATTTATATTTGCAAAAAAGTCCTTTTTTCATCACTCGTAGTGTAAAAGATTTTTTAATAAAAAAGTGATGCCATATAAAATAGATGAAGAACTTTATAACTTTATAAATCTAGTATATTAAATATGTAGAAACATGGAAAAAAATTTACATTTGATTGCAGAAATACTTAAAATTAAAAGTTATTTACATTCCTTTTTATACATAAAAATCATATACGATTAAAATTAATTATTTATATGCATTATGTCTGAAAATATTGTTAATTCAATTTTTTTTAATAATTATTAAGCTTTTGACTATAATGTTAATTTTCGATAATGGAAATTGTAAAGAATCAGTTATCCATAAAATACCTAAATATATTTATACATATTTGATTAATTTTAAATTATAATGTTATCGATGTTTTATACAAGAGGATGATTCAGTTTTAAATAAACGATTGAATATTGCCATCGAGAAATTAAACACTTACAACATTCATTGTACATAAATTTAAAAAATTAATAATTTCGAAATATTAATATTTTCTTTTAAAAATAAGATTTTTCATCATTTAAAAATAAAAAAATTGATTTTTTTAAATATGATCAATATACAGGGTGTCACAAAAGTCCCGGAACGGCTGTATATTTTCTAAGGTGGGGTATTTCGGAAAATCGTCAAGGTCAATCTTTAAGTAACTCTCAGCGAGAAATTCAATAGCAGCCTCTATTTTGACATTGACGATGTCCTTCAAGGTCATTTCAAGGTCAGGTCATGTTTTTTAAATAAGAACTCCCTTTTTTGACATTGGCAATCGAAAGAGCGAGAAATTTTACGTTCAAATATATACTTAGGTCATAAAAACACGTTGATCTTGAAGGTCAGCCAAGGCCATTTAAACATGAACAAAAAAAAATTTTTATTATCAAATGAGTAGAGCTTGAAATAACCTTGAAGGAATTCAAAGAACATCGTCAAGGTCACGCCTACAGTCAACACTTCATAAACCTTGCTAATTTTAATAAATCGATTACAAAAAAAATTGGGGAGTTCCTATGCCAAAAGATAACCAGACCTTGTTCATGTTTAAATGGCCTTGGCTAACCTTCAAAGTCAACGTGTCCTTATGACCTAAGTACATACTTGAACGTAAAATTTCCCGCTCTTTCGATTGCCAACGTCAAAAAAGGGAGTTCCCAGATAAAAAATATGACCTGACCTTGAGATGACCTTGAAGGACATCGTCAAAGTCAAAATAGAGGTAACCATTGAATTTCTCGCTGAGAGCTACTTAAAGATTGACCTTGACCATTTTCCGAAATATCCCACTTTAGGAAATATACGGCCGTTCCGGGACTTTTGTGACACCCTGTATAATAAGTATTAGAAAACAGTCTGTAATAGTTCATTTTTAAAGAATCTCTAAATGATTGTGAAATTATGATTAAAAATAAATTTCAGAAATGATTTTCCCACTTGAAGTTTATAATATAAATAACAAAAATGTTCACAATAGGGAATGTGTATGCTTTTAACCGATGAACTTTACGGATTAAAATTTTTCAATATTGATTAAATAAAATGAGAGCATTGAATGTTTATTTTAATAAAAAAATTATACTTAGAGTATCCATTACGTTACATTTAATAACGTTTGAGCATAGTTTGTCTATAAAAATTCCATATATCAGTAAAAAACAAATACAAAAGAATGTTATCTATTTTAAATTTGCTAAAAAGTTGAGTCATGTAAAACCAACATTTTCTCTTCAACTTTGTATTATTATTAAAATTATTTTTTAAATGTCTCGTATGGATACCACTAAAATAAATCGTTTCCATTTTTAACTAAGCTAAATGTGGATCGAAGAACATAAAAAAACGTTGTTTTACGAATTCTATAATTCTATTATTTTTGACAGTATTAATTAAATAAAAGTTATTCCTGCAAGCTGTAAGATATTAAGTCATTGCTAAAAAAAACCATAATAAAATTTATATATTTTTTATAAATTATTGTTTTTAAATTAATTATTCAGTAGCGTTAAGAATTTAATTTACTTGAAACATTATTTAATTTTTAACATTTTAAGCGTCAAATCAGTGTTTGTAAACTCAAGTAGACACCGGCATATCGAATTTTATATTTCAATTTAAGTTTGGTAAAGTTTTGACTATAACTGGTAAGTCAATTCGCAGAGAGAGAGACAGAGAGAGAGAGAACACCTATTTCGAAACAATAAAACAAATAAGTGTCTAAGGATCAAGTCTAAAAAGGGCGACAAAGTATGAAAGTGCTTATAACTGCGATAGATTTTTTCTGACCCGTTAAAAACACAATTATGCGAGAAAGAGCGAAAGAGAGTAAAAGAGAGAGAGAGAGAGGGTGGGGAAGAGTTGACGTTTATCCGCGTACATTGTGAGCGACACCTAAGTAGCAGCCAGGACTCGGTCTCTTTTCCCAAGAAAGCAGCTGCCAGGCAGCCGCGACGCGCGTTCTTCTCAATTGTTGGAAAGTTTGCTAGAATGTCTGTCTTTCTCTCATAGCTCCTCCGACGGTTGGCTTCGCGAGCAAGCGCTACAGCGTGTTAACTCTCGAATTCGAGAAACTTCCCCCTCCCCCTTCAAACACCATAATAGCTTTGAGGAACGAGAGAGCGAGAGAGAGAGAGAGAGAGAGAGAGTCGAAGCGAGCAAACAAGCAGGTAGGCCGAAACACGCGGAGTCCCGTAGATTCGCGAGATAAAGCCCGGCGAGCGCGCGAGCCGTAGTGCCAAGATACTTAACAACCTCGGTAATTGGAGACAACGAAACTCTCCTATTATACGAGCGAGAAGCCAACTCCGTTCTTACGACTGTCAGCGTCTCCTCACTTCCTCCGGGGCCCTCCTCCTTCTCCAAAGCAGTCGCGCCCTCCCGCTTGGGCGAGCGGGCGCTTCTTCAAAGTCCTTCGTGCGAGGCTGCCGCCGTTGCCGTCGCCTTTTCTCACTTTATGGCTTAACTCTTTAATTACCATCTCGACTCGTGTTTATCGTCACGTTAATTCTCTCGCCTTTGCTTTGCCGTGCTTCTCTTTGCTCAACTCCCCGGGTTACTCGGTGCGCTAGTCCTTGCCGGCAGCAACAACCGCCACGCTCTGCTCTTCTTCTTCTTCTTGTTCTCTTTTCCTTTTTTGATTGTCTCGTAAAGTCTACCCTCTGGCTCTTTCTTTCTCTTCTCGGATTCTTCACCGCCGTCGCCTCTTCGCTCGGAAACTTGTCCAGAAATTTATGTTTGAATAGGTAATGACGTTGCTATACTTTCAAACTGTTATGGACTCTGCTCCTTTTTAAATTCTCTTGAACGGGTAAACAGTCGTTAAGGAAAAATATTGCCCACGCTTATATTTCATACGGTTTATTCCTTTACCTTTTATTTCTTTCGATATACTCGTACATTTTCTTCGACTCTTCGTCTTCATTGTTTTATTAGATTCTTAATAATTTAAAATTTCCTTCGTTCGTATATAATATAATTTTAAATTAAATAATTTATTTAGTTGTCAAAAGTGGATGCATAATACGAATGAGCTCTAAAATGAATTTCCGTCTGCGTGGATGTGCAAATAAATTGCTCATTTCACTTTGCGACAGTTAACTACTCGAAAGCGCGCGTCTGAGGTGAATTTTACCGACAAACGGCGTATATACCGCGAGACTATAGAGAGAAAATAAATAACGAATTTTTTCCTCTTCTCGTATTTCTCGCTCTCATCCGCGCTCTCTTTGTCTATCTCTTTTATTTTTTTTTTTGTTCGATCTGAGAGACGTCAATCAACGAGAACCTCCAAATAAAATCTGAGCAGTGCAGACAGTGCGTAAGGAGTAAATCACAGAAATTGAAGTACCGCGATATCGGATTGAAATCAATATTGAATGCAGATTGACTCGCAGAAAACTGCGGACTAGAAACGTCGAAAGATTGAGCCACGCGAATTTCAATGGAAATATATATATATATATATTTTTTTTTCTTTTTTTTCCTTTTTTTAAGGAGCTTTAAAAAAAAACGGTTTTCGATTAAAATTTATTACGTCTTTTGCAGAAAATAATTTAGAGTATGACTATCTTTTTAATGAAATTCCTTATCGCGCTTTAGTTTATGTGAAATATATAAAAAAATAAACTTTTTCGGAACAAAGTATCGATACTTAATTATTGATGTTTTTTATGTATCGACGTACCCGACGCAAGGTAAAGGTATTCGCGCGTTGTTCTTCTGGCACAAAAATTGCTTCAATTCCTTTATAATTT